>CM076580.1:1471307735-1471889026 GCA_034641835.2 Pinus albicaulis
AGCTACTTCAGCCCCTAGGGTTTCTTTTCAGCTGTTTATTTTTCCTATTTTTATGTTTTTTTTCTCTCATAAAACCCTAAAACCTTCAAATTTCTAACTTCCGTGTGTTTCTGGCCCTATTGCGCAGGTGATAGACATCAGCTGCAACTGAGACGGCAACTTTTGCGAAAATCTGTCGCCGAGACAACCGGAGTTGGGGGTCGCACTTTTCAGCCCCTAAACTGTGATCTGGACCCCCAGGTTGCACTTTTTGGCCCAAAAACTGCGACTTGGGTAGCGGAAAACAGCCCAAAAACTGCTACCTGAGCGAAAAACAGGTCAATTTTTTTTTTTGGAATTTTTCTGAAATTTTTCTGGGTTTTGTCTGAACCTCTGTCAGGGTTGTCTGACCTTCGTCTCCACCCGTTTAGACCTATTATTGCTCTTTTTTACTCAACTAAGTGGGAATCTAGCCCCCTAGGGCTTCAGTACCCTCTACTTTTTGTGGAAGAGTTTTAGCTACTGTAAGTGTCTAAATTTTCAGAGTTTCAGCCTTCCCTTTTTCAGACCTGATACCTCATCCTTCGATCCCTTTAAATCAGCCTTCCTTCCTTTCAAATCACCTCTTGTCGTTTTGTTTGGACCTCTCTTTAGGACCTCCTCCCTGTCCTTTCTGGTTTTTGCTGATTTCTTCCCTTTTTTCCAGCCACCTTGCCTCTGTCTCTTGGCTGTGATCTGCACCTCTTTTCAGCAACTTTACCCTTTAGATCCCTGTCCCTTTTGACCCTAGATCTATTGGCCTCTTTTTAGTGTGTTTTGATTAGATTAGTTTTGAGAGTCCCGCCTTTTTGGGTTAGATTGATGCATGTTTAGATGTTAAATGTTCTGTTATTTTAGCATTATATATTGTTCTCTGCAGATTTATTTTCAGTTATGCAACACACTTTTTCTTTCTCTCAAAACGAAAAGGGTTTAAAAATTAAAATTAACGCACATCACACACTGACCCTAAGTGAAGAAGCGCCTGGTTAACACCGCCTGGCAAAGACTCTAAAATCAATTGTCACTGCACCTTGTCTGCCCTTGACCTTTCTTGATTCTGTCCCTTTCTGCCCTTGTCGGTTTCCTTCTTCCTATCATCATTGCGCCCCCAAGGTGCCTTTCCCGGAGACTTCTTGGCCTTCACCCTCAGTTTCCGGTTGGTCGACCTGCTCCGCCCCGCCGTCATCGAGCCAGTCCTCCTTCGAGTCCGCACTCCGACTCCTCTCCTGATTCATCGGGTTCTCCTTTTCCTTCTGGTTCTCCCCCTGTCACCTTCACTATGTCTGGTCTAGGGCCTCACGCTAGCAGTGCTCCCAACCCTAATGCCGGAACTACTACTAGCGGAACCGCCACAGGAACTACCTCGGCTGCACCCGTGCTCCCCTTCTTGGCAGGCCTCAGCCTCCCCGATTTGGACCGGTTGACAAACGACCCTATACACCATGATGCTAGTTGGCCTGCTATGCCGACAAAGCTCCCTTCCGACATCCCAAAGTTTGAAGGCCATGCTGGAGAAGATCCTTCCAATCATGTTCGATCTTTCCACATGTGGTGTTCATCTACCTCCATTACCGATGACTCTGTTCGTCTTAGATTGTTCCAACGCATGCTTACAGGCGAAGCTTCTAAGTGGTATGTTGATCAGCACACTTCCTCCCATACCACCTTTGCAACTCTTGCCCGAGCTTTTTTATCTTACTTCTAGCTTCCCCTTCGTTATGACACTGGTATCGAACTCTTGACTTCCTTCAAGCAAACCTCTTCGACCCGCCTTTCTACCCATGTCCAGGAATGGCGAAGAAGACGGAGCCTATGCCAATCTCCTCCCTTCGAAGACCGTGTCTACATGGATTGGTTCCTTAGATCTCTCTTGTCCCCTATCGGGAAAGATGTCGCATCGCATTTTCCTCAAACCGAAGAAGATGCCCTCCAAATGGCGTTAAAGTATGACCTGATCTACGCTCAGAAAGGTTATGATCCTACTGTCCTACCTAATCTCCCCAAACCCGGTGATGCCCATACACCGGGGGCACCTCATGCCGCCGACAGTATCGTTGGATCTATCTCTCATCCATCCGCTCAACCTCTCATGAGCTATGGTTTTCCTGGGGGAGGGGGCACCACTCCCTGCACTTCTCCCCCTCCCGGTAGCACGCATCCAGGATACGGCATGCCTCATTCTTTTGCCCAACCTCTTGCTTACCTCAATGTTGCCCAACCTAACCATTACCCTTATCCGCAGCCTGGTGCGCCAGCTCCTCCAGCATATGCGCTTTCACCTCCCTTGCCTTCTCAACCCCTGCAACAGCCGTCACCACCCCCTCAAGAGCCGGTGGATGCACAGCAGGGATTCATGGCTACCCAACCACCTAACGGACAGGTGGCCACTCCACCTTCCCCTTCTGGTTCCTCCAATTACCAGATCCTCATGATGAACTCTGATCCACCTCTAACCATCGACCTTAACCTTCAAACTCGGTCTCGCCAGTACCCCACGCCTCTCGCTCAGTCTGCCCCCGAGTCCCCTTCTTCTGGTTCTACAGAGCCTCTTTTGACAACCAATGGTCCCTTACATATCCCTCAACTCAAAGTTGAGGTCCATACCAAGATTCCTAAAGGACCGTTACGTCGAAATGCTGCTTCTGGTCGAGCTACTCATTCGTATAGCATAGTAGATGATTTGGCGCAATCTCCTGCTGCCATTTCCACACTGGAACTCCTCCAGTCGTGCCCTTCCCAAAAGAAGGCTCTACTATCTGCCGTGGGCGCTGTAGATCCTGCTGATAACCAAATGATTATTTTCGACGCCACTCAATCGGACCACCCTCCTCTTCCTCCTTCCATCGCCTTCCAAATCGATCAAAATACGGAACGCCAACGTTCCCGGTGTATAATTGATGAGGGGCATCCCTGCCTTTTGTCACTTTGGTTCCCAAGCTTAACTCGGATCTCTTGAGTTGGCCTTCCACGATCACCCTTCGAGCATGGGCTGGCCACGCCTCCCAACCCATTGGCCTATTCTGTAATTGTCCTATCACTCTTGCGGGCAAGACTGTTTGCGTTGACATTGAAGTTATCGACGCCCCTCTAGATTACAACATTCTCTTGGGGCGGAGCTACACCTATGCCATGTCTGCTATCCCTTCTGCAGTATACTGCAAGATGTCTTTCCCTCATAATGGAAAGATAGTCACCATTGATGAGTTGACATATCATGAGCAAAATCTCAGACCTCTCCTGAGTCGACCATCTCTTCTATCGCCAATAAGCAAACCATCGATTCTTTGACCAGTGTCTTTCCTGGCATCTAAAAAGACTCCTCTTTACTTGGAACCTTCCCTGGTCTCCCTCCTCCCCTGTCTTTGATCCCATCTTATCGAATGTTTTCATGATGCAATCATCTCGGGCTGCCCTTAAGCAACTTAGTCCGGCTAATTAGCGACCGCGCTCTCCGCCAGCCTGTCCCTAGCCCTTCACATATGCTTGGTATTCATGAGCCTCTTTATCCTCTGGATCGGTTTCCCCCAAGCCTTAACCATCTCGGGAGGCGGTCCTCACGGTCATTACCTGCTTTGGCGATATCTACTGGCTCCCCCTCCGGGAATATTCGTTCCCATCCGCGGCCACCTCTCTCTTCTCGCCCGGCCCCTCGATTCCGATGCAGTACTGTGATCACTCAGCGCAACCGCACAGTCGGCCCAAACCTTGTGTGCTTTGACCCGGTTCCGCCGGTCCTGACTTCTCCCGGCACGCCCGGTGCCTCAGTCACCTCAACATGAACCACCTCCTGTTGCGACCGCTTCGGGTAAGAAGGGCAAAGCTCGCAAGGGGGCATCAAAGGACAAGGCTACCCCGACAAACCCTGCTCCTCCTCAGCCTCCAAAGCATACCATCCAGTGTGCTTTGTGTGATGTTGTCGGTCACGCCTCCCATACCTGTCCTGAATTGCTTCATCTCAAGCCCATGGTTAATGTCACGTTCCCTGAGTTCGCGGTCCCAGAAGTATTTTTTCCTTCCGCGAACACAGCCAAGAACCCTAAGACTATTCACACCAACCACCCCTGTGCTTTGTGTGATCTCCATGGCCATTACACCCATCTTTGTCCCCGCCTCGAGGACTTCCGCACCTCTATTGCCGCGGTCCACCAATTCGAGGCCAAGCGCAATGAGTCCACCTCTCCCCTATTTGCGCATTCTGCTTCAGCAGAACTACCAGATATGACTGCTCCCATTGACATTCCCCCTCTTGATGTCGAGATGACGGAGCCTTCGTCCAACATTTTTTACCTATCATCATCCATGAGACCCTCGGGGAACATTCCATCTGAATCCTCCCCTGTTGTTTCACTTGACCTTCCTTCAGCGATCATCTTGGGCTCAACATCGGTAGATCCTTTATCTACTTACTCTTCGGTCACCCCTTGTGACAATGCGCATGTGAACCTCTCTTCTCATGATGATGATTCAGGTCACTTCACCACGTCAGGTGGTCTTTCTTCCACCAGTCACCCCATCTTCTATCGCGATGACGACATTATGGAAAAAATCCCCACACCTGACGTTATCTGTTCCCCCTTACATCGAACCCAGGTGCTCACACCACATCCACCTTGTGGCCATTACATTGAAACCCAATGTTTGGGTAAGGGGGCACCCACATTTGAGAGACCAAGAGAAACAATTCTCCACAACTCTCCTAGTGTATCTGGTCGTGTTGACTTTAGTCCCAGTATTCTTCCACATTTAGAAGAACCTCTAGAGTCCCATATCACTTCAGATCACTCTAGGGATGATACCCCTTATCGTTCCCTCATCTTACATCAGCAACCCAATCTCTTAGACATTATTGTTGACCAACCTATAGCTTTTCTACGAGAGCATCAGTTCATTATCTCCAAATCCTCTTTTTGGGATAGTGACACCAGGTATGCCAACTCGGAAAATTAAAGTCCATTTGATCCCTATATGCAGTACCAAAAGAGATTGGTAATCCTCCATTTCCTTTCTCAAACTGCATAACCATAACAAGAACAAATGGCACACCACATCATTAAAATGTGTTTAGATTCCCCTTTTTCTAAATACATTTTGGCATGACCACACCATGCTCGGGGGCACCTATGCCCCTCAACCATAACCCTCCTCACCTCATTTTTGGAGAGGAGGCTGTCTTACCGATCGAGTGTGAAATCCCTTCCCTTCATCTGGCTGTTGAACTTCTCCCTGACACCCAACCTCTAGAACAATGACTTATCATGCTTGAGCGTGCCTCTGAAGACCGTCGTGTTGCATTGCAAACCATGGAAGCGGCCAAGAAACGCACCAAAGCTCAATATGACCGAAAAGTCCAGCCTCGTCCTTTTCACGAAGGCGACCTTGTTCTAGTATATGACCAGGCCCATGATGTCCTTGGTCATGGGAAGTTCGACTCATTATGGCTAGGCCCTTACGTCATCAGTAAGGATCTTGGTAAGGGGGCATAATTTTTAGAGGACTTCGAAGGCAATCCTCTTCCTAATCCTCGCAATGCACTCTATCTTAAGAAATATTACCCTTAGCATTTCCCTTCTGAGATGCGTGTTTTATTTTCTGTTAGATAGCCAACATCTTTTTTTTCCTTCGTCAAGACCTATTTTATCCAAGAAGGGCCACTTCACCTCCACTTTAAATCGAATTTCCTCACTTACGACACTTGTACTTGGGGCACCACTTCGCCTCCATACTTGTCCATGTTCGTGTCGATTTTCGTCATGAGTTCCCACCTTGTACTCATGTTTTCATGGTCCCCCATTGGGGCCTTTACTGTGTGGCAGCACCATCGAGTCGCCCTTGTTTAGAGCATCCAAGTTGAGTCATCATTCCCTCCATGGAGTCTATACCGAGTCCCTTTGTACCCCACTATAGCCCTCCATCCTTCATTGCTTGGTCTCTCTCTTGTGTCTTACATTATGAACTTCAGTTCCACTATCCCCTATCCCTTATGATATCGTGTCAGTTGCTGCCATGTCATTCATGCCCTTTATGCTCTAACAAGGGAAGTCGTCCATTCGCTACTCAGTCCTTCCCATTTTCACTATCGTCATTAGTGTCAGTCTGTCCATCACTCTACTATTTCCTCTCATGCCTTAGTTGAGGATCTCTCATTGCCTCACCTATGGCGGACCTCCTTCTGTCGACATCAGCACATTTATTCCAGAGGCCAGGTCTAGAGGGCGGTGTACCTTGGTTCCAGCTTCCACTCTTGTTTGGTGCCTCGGATCAGGCCAAGGGATCTCTCATTTCCCCCAGGTCTAGAGGGCGGTGTACCTTGGTTCTAGCTTCCACTCTTGTTCGGTACCTCGGATCAGGCCAAGGGATCTCTCATTTCCCTTTGACTTGATTGTTTCTCCAGCTCCTTTCAGCATGATCGAGATTCGTATACTTGATGGTCCAGTGATCCAGCAGCAGCTCTTGATGATTCCCGGGGGTGTGTGAGATGTCTCAACCCTCATGAGGGGGTGGCCCTGCAGGTAGCCCCCCACATGCCCGGATGACCTCTTCTTTGCAGCCTTCGATGCCGCTCCAGATTTTGATGATGTTGGCCTTAGCCACTTGCAGCACCTCTTTGATTTGCATGTATCAGTCAGATTTTGTGAGCCCTTCCCCATTTACGGGGGGCATTTGGGTTGTATTTATCTCATGTACTCAGATATTATTGTACTAGTCCTGGCTGTTATCCCAGGCACAGCATGTATGTGAGACTCTTCATTATATTCTTATCTGGCTCTCGATTATGCCAGCTGTACTCTATGGTTCGGTCCCTTGTTTACTGGACACACTATTCTTTTGTACTTTGTCTCGGCGGGCATAGGTATGCCTCCCCCGCCGCCTTCAGCACAGGTACCCTCTCATAAAAAGAGACTTGTTTCACCTGCGAGTTCAGTCTCCTCAGGGTCTAGTCCTTCAGCACACTATCTACCTCGTACTTCTCTCTCTGACACCCCTTTTGTTGTCTAGTGATTGTGTTCTTACAACGTACTTCGGTCATACGATTTGCTCCTGACACTCGCATGCTGGGGGGCAATCTGTTACACCATTTTTTGGTCATCTAACTTATTATCATTAGATGGACCCAAGTACACCATGTAAGACCAGTTTACCCTAAGTAAAACCGCTTTCACTATGTTAAAACAGGAAACCCCAAAAGGAAATATTAAACAAACCCATATTTGTTTGATTTTCCTCATGGAATAATTAATTAAACCATAATTTAATTATTATTCCCAGTCATATTTAACCCAAAATCAAAGAAATTAATTAGATAAACCTTTATTTATCTTATTATTTTCTAGGAATAATTATTTAAACCTTATTTAGATGATATTCCTTGTTAAATATGACCAAATCACCCAAAAATAATTAAATAAATCACTATTTATTTAATTATATTTCAACCACTTCCTTAAATAATTAAATAAATCATTATTTATTTGATTATCTTCTAACCGCTTCCTTAAAAAGATAAATAAATCATTTATTTATTTATTTTTGACAAATTAAGGGATTTGACCCAAGTCAAATACATTTTCCCTCCAAAAAATATAATAAAATATTCCATAAAAAGTGGATCTAGATCTGGTTAACCCATGCACCAAGATCTAGAATGACCCAATATTTTGTTATAAATAGGAGGTTTTTTCCTACCATTCTTCACCTTTTGTTGCCTATTAGATCACTCTGGATCTATACACTTGGTCACCATTTTCTGCCATTTTGCTCCCATTGAGCTCTACTCTTTGCATTGGGTTTTCTACATCAACTAGAGAGAGAAATCTTAGATCTGAAGTGCTGAGGACTTCCAAGAACCCATCCCACTGAGGGGAATTGGATACTCCTTCTAGTTTTCCTCCCAAGTGCCCCATTAATACAAAAATTCTTTCAAAAATTGTTCTTGTCTTGTCTATTGGTATATGGAGCAAACCCTTATTTTTACTGCTTAATGTCTTTCCATGCATAGATCTGGTGTTTTGCAGCTCTTTTCTTGTCTAACTAACCACAGATCTGAAGATATTGGCAGCCACTTTTGTTGTTAGGGCTATTAGTTATGCATAGCTAAAGTGGTCCTTTTTCGTACACTTCGACAAAGGATTCATACTAACAGTTATCTTGTGGGATATAGTGAAAATGCGAAGGCATATCGCATCTATATTCTAGAAAATAGGAATATCGTAGTAAGGAGGGATGTGAAATTCATGGAGGAGAGAGCCTTCAGAAGATCCCAGGAAATGGCTATAGATATGTAAGTTGAGGAGGATCCACTAGTACAACCTCAGTGGCCTACATAGGATGGCTCGAGTACCTCTCCACGTTGCAAGGATTCTGAGGAAAGTTATTCCAAAGAAGAGAAAGAAGGAGAGCAAGAAAATCCACCCACCACCAGTGGAAGAACGAGTAGAGAGCTCCAATAGACTTTGAGAGATGTAGAAGAATTTATTTGAGCCCCTAGAGATGGGAAGAGGGTGCGTAGGCAACCTGACAAGTACTAGGCACTGGTAGCTCAAGTAAGAGAACTCTCTAGTTTTCCGGAGGCATCTCAACATCAAGTGTGGGTAGATGCCATGGTGGAGGAGTATAGCTCCATCATGACAAACGATGTGTGGGAAATAGTCCCTAGACCTCAGAACAGATCGGTTGTAGGATCAAGGTGGATCTATAAGATCAAGTATGTCGCAGATGGCAGCATAGAGAAGTTCAAAGCTAGGTTTGTGGCTGAGGGGTATGCACAAAAATAAGGGATCAAATATGAATAAACCTTCGCCCTTGTAGCTCAGTACACTTCAATTGGATCAGTTGTCTCCCTTGCAATGTAGATGGGATGGGAGATTCACCAAATGGATGTCAAGACAACATTCTTGAATGGGGTGATAGAAGAGGAAGTGTACATAGAAAAACTAGAGGGCTTTGAGACACATGAGCAGAAGACTCATGTATGCAAGCTTAAGAAAGCCTTGTACGGACTAAAATAATCCCCCAGAGCATGTATGGGCGAATTTATAGCTACATGCAAAAGATGGGATTTGTCAAGAGTGACACAGATTCAAACCTCTACTATCTGAGAGTAGGGGATGAGCTGCTAATATTGGTATTATATGTACATGATCTATTCCTGACTAGATCATCTAAGCTCATCAAAGACTGCAAGGATAATCTAGCTACAGAATTCGACATGAAGGATCTGGGGCAGATGCACTATTTTATTGGTTTGGAGGTTTGGCAGCAGAAGGGAGAAATTTTCATTGGGCAAGGAAGATACACTGTAGAAATCTTGAATAGGTTTCATATGGAGGACTATAGGCCCATGGCTATGCCAATGTGATATCCCAAAATGGGGATGCAGCATTACATGAACACAAAACTGGAATAGAAGTAAGCAATTAACTCATAAATGTGTTGAAAAACACATTTCCATCAATTAGTGTTACAGAAGAAACTTATTATACCTTTTATGATCCCAAAAGTTGGGGAAATGCAGCAATGTGGGCCATAAAAACGTTAATTTCAGAGAATTGCGTTATAACAGGAAGAAATAATACTAGGACAAATTAGCTTATGTATTATGGGACTCACACCCAGAAGGGGATCAGAAACAAATCCCTTTTGATGTGTTAAACAGATCTCCCGGTCCCAATATGGCTTAAAAATGCCCAAATCCCATGACTTGATCTATGCAGAATTTTCTGAAGCATGCACAGTGTAATTTTATAAGGGTTTCTGATGAAATATGGTGTAAATAGCAGATCTGGAGTTTATTACATCAATACATGGAGAAAAATGGAGATCTAGCTCGTTTTACACATTAAGAAGATAACCCGGCAAGGGTTTCATGAGAGAATGAGTACACAAGAGTAGATCTGCAGATATAGTTCTGAAATAATGTAGTATAGTTGAAGCACTGTGTATAAATAGCTTAAGAATACAAAAATGAAGGAGGATCCTTCTTACAAGTTTTCTGGGAGAAAGGTTGGCCCTTTTCCTCATAAACTAGCTCAAAACCAAGGGCTTAAACTCTGTCACTGCAATTCTGCAAGAAATGACGCAGTTCCTGCAAGGGATTGCATTGTAGGAGATGTAAAATACATTGGCCACATGCCAAGATCTGAAAATCAGCTCAAAGTCCTCCTCACTGGTCTCCCAAAAGGAAGGAAGGCTTCCTCCTCTGAAAGACAAGCTCTGGAAGTGGTGTTGAGAATTCCCACTAAAACACCCTGCAACACAACGTTATACTGCTGTAGAAATAACGCTGTAGCTAAAGGAGGATGCTTGGCCTCAAGCCTGGATGTGGGGAAAATCAATACAAGCTCCTTCAAGAGGCCTCTCAAGAAAGGAGAAGGAATTCCTAAACAGGAATTCCTTGTGCTAAGCAACACAACAATCTCAACTAAACAGTTAAAGAAAGAAGATTAGGCATGCAGACCAAAATCCAATATTCAATTCATAAGTTGTCTTGCTATGGCTGCCTTGCCCTCCTTTTAAACATGTGTGAGCCTTCTTGCCTTGGGCCCCACTCATTAGGGTTTCCTTCACCAAGGAATCTTCCTCCCACTTGCAATGCATTGTCTCTATGGATGATCTCTTCCTCTCATTCCAACACTGTTGACTTGGTCAAACTTGACCTTGTCCACATGCATTTGTCCCTGTTCACACATGAGAGTGTAAAATCTAGCTAGCATTATGATCCCTTTTCATATTATGAGGGATTTTATTCTTATTTATGAAATGGATGGGCCTCCTTACCCATTTATTCATCTCCTAAGTGAAATCAGCAAAATTTAGTATTCCAATTTTCTGCATGCAAATTTTGGAATATTACAGTGCTCCCCTCCCAAAATGTTGCTTGTCCTCAAGCAACTGCAAGGATAGAATTGAGAAGTCTTCCCTCCTCCTGTAGCATCTTCATATGATGAACTCCTCCAAGCAATATCATGTCATCTCAACAATAAGTCCCCATAGTGCCCCTCCCAAGCATACAAGCTAGCATTTGGTGAGCATCCCAAAAGAACACTGTTACCGATGAAATAGGTAACCTGACCTCAAAACGAGAACTCTAGCCCAAAAAGACTCAAAAAACATGAAAAAACACCCCAAAAACAAAAAAAAGTGTATTCTAAAACACACTTGGTTTTTTTTAAGGTCAAATTTCAACATTTTATAAAATTATGCTAAAAACAAAATTGTTTCCTGAAAAAAGGATTGAAAAAACGCCCTCAAAACAAAACCAATTGATGTTGGAATAACAAAAAGAAAAATTGTCATATTTTTGACATTTTTAAAAATAGAAATAACATTTTTTAATTTTTAAAATTCAAACATTAAAAAAACCTAAAATTTAAGAAAAAAATAAATTTAAAAAATAAAAACATTTTAAAGCTTAAAATTTAAAAATATATAGGAATAAAAAAATAAAAGTAAAAACAAAATAAAAATTTTAATTCAAACATTAAAAAAACCTAAAATTTAAGGGAAAAAAAAATTATAGATTAAAATTTCAAAATATATAGAAATAAAAAAATAAAAATAAAAACAAAATAAAAAGATTAAATTAAATAAATAAATAAATAAATAAAAGGTTAAAAAATGAAAGAAATTATAAAAAATAAAATATAGAAATTAAATTTAAAAAACAAAAAGAAAAAGTTTATTAAATAAGAAAGAAAAAAAAATAATAATAAATAAATAAATAAATTTAAAGAAATATATTAAATTTTAATAAATTTAAAACTTTTAAAAAAAATAATAATAAATTAATTAATTAAAAGTAAAAAAATAAAAATCAATTAAAAATTAAAAATTAAAAATAAAATACAAGAAAAATATTAAATTTAAAAATATGTATATTAGATTTTATTAAATTTAAAAAAAAAATGTTAATATTAAAATAACAAATTAAATTTAAAAAAAAAAATATTAAATTTTAATAAATAAATGAATAAACAAATAAATTTTCAAATAAAAAATAAATTTTAAATATAAAGAAAGTTAAAAAAAAAAAAAAACATTGTTAAAATAGGAAGTTAAAAAATTTTAAAAATCAATTAAAAGTAAAAAAATTGAAAAAAATAAATTAAAAAGTATATATAAAATAAAAAACAAATTAATTTGAAAATATTAAGTTTAATTTAAAAAAAAATAAATAAATAAATAAATCTAATTTTAAATACACAATTTTAATTGAAATAAAAAAAAATATATAAAAATTTTATGCAATTAAAAAAATAATAATATATATATATTAAATTCAAATAAATTTAAAAAAAATACAAAATTTATTAAATTTTAAAAAATTAAATGAAAAAACTAAACATAAAGTTTAATAATAATAAAAAATTAAAAAAAATTCAATTAAATAAAAAAAAATACAAAATTTAATAAAAATTATTAACAAAATTTAGGAAAAAAAAATGTATTTAAAAAAAATAAATAAATAAATAAAACAAATTAAATTTAAAATAAAAAATTTGAATTAAAAAAATAATAATTTTAAATTTTTTGAATTTAGAAAAAAAAAAAAAAATCAAATTAAAAATATATATATATATATATTAAAAATTTTAAAAAATTATTTTTTTTTTTGTTTTTTGATCGTGGTGCGAAAAATGTGGTGGCCTCCGCCTAGGTGGTCGAAGGCGATTCCGGGAATTGCCCTTTCGCGATGGGAGGGCGATTCCGGGAATCGGCCTCCCGCGACGGGAGGGCGATTCCCAGAATCGGCCTCTCGCGGCGGGAGGGCGATTCCTGGAATTGGCCTCGGGACATGAGGGCGATTCCGGGAATCGGCCTCCCGCCGTGAGGGCGATTCCGGGAATCGCCCTCCCGCCGCGGGAGGGCGATTCTCGGAATCAGCCTCTCGGCAGGAGGCCGATTCCGGGAATCGACCTCCCGCGGCAGGAGGCCGTTTCTGGGAATCGACCTCCCGCGGCAAGAGGCCGATTCCGGGAATCGGCCGCAGGAGGGCGATTCCCGGAATCAGCCTCTCGGCTGGAGGCCGATTCCGGGAATCGACCTCCCGCGGCGGGAGGTCGATTGGCGGTGCCACCACGATAAAAAAATTCTTTTATATATATATATAATAATTTTTTATTTTTTTTTTAATTTGATTTTTTTTTTAATTTAAAAAAAAAAAATTGTTTTCTTTTTTAAAAATTTTTTTTAATTTTTCATATTTTTTAATTCGTAGCATTTTTTTTTTTTTAATATTTTTTTTAATTTGATTTTTTTCTTTTTTGTTTTTAATTTTTTTAACTTTTTAATATATTTTTTTTAATTTAATATATATTTTTTTAAATTTCAAAAAATTAAAAATTATTATTTTTAATTCAAATTTTTTATTTTAAATTTAATTTGTTTTATTTTTTTAATTTTAAATTTTGTCTTTAAATTTAATATTTTAGATTAATTATTTTTTAAAATTTATTTATTAAATTTAGTAAATTTTAATTTAATTAATTAATTTTTTAATTTTTTAGTTTATTTAGTTTTTCATTTTTAAAATTTATAAATTGTTTCATTTAAAAAAAAAACAGTAAATTTATGGATATTTGTTTTTTAATTATTTGCACGTGGTTTTTTTGTTTTTTTTGTTTTTTAATGATAGTTTTTTTTTTTTTTTTAATTTTCTTTTTCAATTTTAAATTTTGTTTTTTTTTTTCAATTTGTTTTTTCTGCTTAATTTTAAAATTTGTATTTTTTTCTTCTTCTTCTTCTTATTTTTTTAATTTAAATTTTTAAATTTAAATTTTTCTTTTTTGTATTTTATTTTTTTTTATCTAAATTTTAATTTTGTAATTTTAATTATTTTAAAATTTTCTATTTTAATTTTTTTTTTAATGTTGAGATTGCAACAAGATGATGAGCTTAGTGGAAAGAAGTCGCCTTCACTAAGTGGGCCCACAGGCTATTTTTGGCGCAAAGTCTATTTTTAGACTATGTCTATTTTTAGACATATGGATCATGTTCTATGAGTTGTAGGATGCTATTTGTGGATGATTGGTCAAGTCGGAAAAAATAGATGGACTTCTATTTTTAGACATACTGGGCGGAATCTATTTTTAGATTGCCAGTCTAAAAATAGATATGTCAAATATTATTAGCTCTTGATAATATTTAGACTCTAAACATTATCTTATTCTCTTGGAGCACTTCAGTTAAGTGCACAGATGTGGCACAGGAGCTGACAGAAGGAATTACGCTATTCCTGAGGGTCAAGTGGAGCTATTGCATGGATACTTCAGTTAGAACTCATGTGACAGAGTTTGGTGGAGTTGATTGAGGAAGTTAGTGGAGTTGTATTTAGTTTAACTCAGTTAAACATAGTTGAGCTAGTTGTATCTAGTCTAACTGATTGATACACTAGTGAGAGTGGTGTGAATTAATTATTAATTAATTCACTAATTATTAACTCATAAATCAACTAAAGAATACATCAGTTAACTTCAGTGCACGGACAGTTTCAGTGGAGACCAGTGAAGAGGTAGGTGAAAGAGTAGTGTGACTATCAGTTGTGACTATACTGGTGCATGAGTTTGCACCAAACATTGATGGAGATGCCAATGAGGATTGCGCAGTACACACCAGGTGGATTCGAACTTAGATTGGGCCATTATTTATCTTGGATTGCGCAGTAGAGGCAGGCTAACAGGTGGAGCATATTGGAGCATGTGTTTTGCTAGATCTGAGCTTGTGTAGTGTGTAAAAATTGGAGATTGTACTAAGAGCTTGTGAGGAGTTTGTACAATGATTGTTACATGATCTCTATCATTATAATATATAGATAGTTGGGGGTTTTCAGCTTTAAGCTTTCCCATAAATATTGTGTTTATATGTGTGATTGTTTATGGTTTTGATGTGCGCATGCGATTGTTTATATTTCCGCAAATTAATGATCAATAGTAGAAGAGGTTATGTATTATGCATGAAGCTCAAATAGTGTGTGATCAGGATAATCTCGGTGAATAATTTAACATTTATTCAAATTTATACATGGTATCGGAGCGATATTGATCATTGGAGCAATTGCAAAACATTGAAGCGGTTGAGTTTTGTGCTGGTGGAATTCGAATTTGCAGCAGTGTTTTTCTTGGTGTCGAAGTTGAGATGTCTTTCAACGGATTGCGATTGGAGTATGCCCTTGAGGGCAGCTTGAATTATATTGCATGGAAGGACAGGATGGAGGCAGTGCTGGATGAAAATGGGTTGAAGGAGTTCATAGATGTTGAAGTCCCAAAGCCTATACAAGTGCTCTTTGTAAATGTGGCTGAAAAAGACAACAAAGTGTCGAAGGATTCTGTTGGAGGGCAGGAAGGATCACATAGTGTCCAGCCGGCATGGTAAGGCTTCTCCATTATTGATGTGGAAAGCCTTGACAGATTTATTCCAAAGCAAGAGCAACCGGAGGAAGTTGGCGCTCAAGGATAAACTCAGAAACATAAAGATGGAGAAAGGTGACAGTATGCCCAAGTACCTCACGAAGTTCATCCAATGCAGGGATGAGCTGGGCAGTGTGGGGGTGACTTTTGATGATGAGGACTTGGTGAGTTTGGCTCTCCTTGGGCTTCCGAAGAGTTGGCACTCCTATCAGGACTCCATCAATGGTCGGGAGAAATTGCCGAGGAGGAGTGACTTTGGTCGGATCTTGTGCAAGAGGAGATAAGGCGAAGTACCAGGGACGGATCTTCATCAAAGAACTCTGATGAAGAGAATTGCACTTTGGCTGCCAAATCAAAGAAGGGGAAGAGCAAGAAAGCTTCTCATTCCGGTGCGAAAGGCAAGAAGCAGGACATGTCCAAGGTGAAGTGCTTTCATTGTCACCAACACGGACATTATGCCACAAATTTTCCGCAGAAGAAGAAAAATAAGTAGGCTACTGGATCTGCAGCTGGAGAGGCCTTAGCCTCGCAGTTTGAGCTGGATTTTTCACTGATCGCATGCTTGGTCTCAAGTGTGATGGGTTCAGTGTGGTTTCTGGACAGTGGTGTGTCTTTTCACATGACAGGAGATCGAGATTTGTTTACTGATCTGGATGAGAAAGATCTTGGAGTGCACATCGAGATGGGCGATGATGGTAGATACAGTGCGACCGGTATTGGTACCATTTCCTTTGAGAGGGAGTCTGGTAAACCCTTCGTATTGAAGGAAGTGATGCATGTTCCAGGATTGAAGAAGAATCTTATCTCAGTGGCCATGTTAGAAGACAAGGGATATGATGTTGTATTTAGCGAGGGAAAGGCTTTCCTGCGCAGTAAGGCAACTGGTGAGACCCGGAGGATAGGGGTTCGAGTTAAGAACCTTTATCAATTGCAGGTAGATGGCTGCGCAGCAATGGCAGGCAAGGCAGAAGGAGTGGTGAGCCGAGATGATGGCGAGTTGTGGCACCGGAGATTGGGCCACCTTCACCATGGAGCTTTGAAGATACTGCAACAGATTTCTACTGGGCTTCCTAAGGGTACTCTTGTGCAGTCAGATCAGTGCAAGGGATGTACCTTGGGAAAATTTGTGAAAGCCACCTTTCACGAGAATGATAGTCGTGCCACGACGATCCTTGAGAGAATTCACACAGACGTGTGTGGACCTTTCTCAGTAGCTTCGACAGCAAAGCACAGGTACTATGTGATATTTGTTGATGATTTTTCTCGTAAGTGATGGATCTTCTTCATGTAGAAGAAGAGCGAGACATACTCAAAGTTCTGTGAGTTCAAGGCACTGGTTGAGAAAGAATCGGGGAAGCAGGTGAAGGCTCTTAGGAGCGACAATGGTGGTGAATTCATCTCTGGCGAATTCAAGGACTTTTGCAACGCAGAAGGAATTCGAAGAGAGCTCATAGCACCTCATAACCCACAGCAGAATGGGGTTGTTGAGTGGAAGAATAGAACGATCGTGGGTGTTGCACGAGCGATGTTGCATGATCAGGGCCTACCCATTTACTTGTGGGTGGAGGCATGCAATACTGCAGTATATGTGCAGAACCGTTTTCCTCACAGGATACTTGGCATGAGTACACCCGAGGAGGCATTTTCTGGTAAGAAGCCTGATATTTCCCATTTGAGGGTTTTTGGTTCACCTGTTTACATTCATGTGACAAAGGATGCCAAGAAGAAGCTGGAGCTGACTGCAGAGGTTGGGATATTTGTGGGGTACACTGATACGCCCCACAACTATCGTGTGTATTTGCCAAACAGTCGCAAGACTGTTGTGCGACGGGATATCAAATTTTAGGAGGAGAAAGCCATGAAGTGTTCGCTTGAGAGGGAGCCACACTTGCATGCAGATGAGGAGCTATTAGTTCCTAAGGATGAGTCTCAGGATGTGGATCAGCCACAAGATGAGGTTCATGGAGTGGAAGAGACCACTCATGCAGCGCCAACCATCAGAGGGCGGAAGCGCACTACGGAAGCTGAGCGACTGGCTCAAGATGCAGAGAAGGTTGTAGGAGCACCTACAGCACAGCCTTGAGACGAGATAGTCACACAGTCGTTACAGGATACATGGCTCTTGTGAGCAAGTGTATCGTGACAGAGCCATCCTCTTTCGAGGAAGCTGTAGAGGATCCCACATGGGTAGATGCCATGGTGGAAGAGTATGATTCGATTGTCAGAAACGGTGCATGGGAGATTGTCTCGAGACCGGAAGGGAAATCAGTGGTGGGTTCGAGATGGATCTACAAAGTGAAGCAGGCAGCTGACGGGAGTGTGGAGAAGTACAAGGCAAGATTTGTTTCCCGAGGCTTTTCACAGATTGAGGGGATCGATTATGAGGATACCTTTGCACCTGTCGCAAGGTATTCTTCCATACGGACGATTCTTGCTCTCTCAGCGCAGATGGGGTGGCACATTCATCAGATGGATGTGAAGACTGCGTTCCTCAATGGGGTGATTGAGGAGGAGGTGTACATAGAGCAGCCCAAAGGTTTCGAGATCTTCAGCAGCGAGTCGCATGTGTGCAGGCTCAAGAGAGTGTTGTATGGGTTGAAACAAGCACCTCGTGCTTGGTACACACGGATAGACAATTATTTCACCAGACTTGGATTCTCCAAGAGTGAGGCGGATCCTAACCTATACGAGATTGTGGTGGAGGGTAAGTTGCTGATCATTGTACTTTATGTAGATGATTTGATTTTGACAGGTGATGAGCTGTTGATACTCTCATGCAAGGAGGATCTTGCAAAAGAGTTTGAGATGAAGGACTTGGGCCTCCTTCATTATTTCCTGGGATTGGAAATTTGGCAACGCAGTGATGGACTGTTTGTTTCTCAGGGTAAGTATGCCCGAGAGATACTGGAGAAGTTCAACATGCATGGCTGCAAGTCTGTTGATACTCCTCTTCCTGGTGGATGGAGGAAGGAGGATGCTACTTCGGCGGAGGTAGTGGATGCCACTGTTTATCGACAGTTGGTGGGGTCGCTTATGTATCTGGTCAATACACGACCCAACATATGCTATGCTGTTAACCAGCTTTCACAAGCTATGGTTAAGCCAACCAAGATCTACTGGAAGGCAGGAAAGCATGTATTAAGATATCTTAGAGGCACATCGGGATATGGATTATGGTACAGACAGTCAGATGAGATGAAGTTATGTGGCTTCACGGATGCAGATTGGGCAGGGAGCCCAACGGACAGAAAGAGCACATCTGGAGGGATTTTCAGTATCTGGTCGACAATAGTTTCTTGGTATAGCAGGAAGCAGAGAT
The DNA here is from genome assembly GCA_034641835.2 of Pinus albicaulis. Lineage (NCBI taxonomy): Eukaryota > Viridiplantae > Streptophyta > Pinopsida > Pinales > Pinaceae > Pinus > Pinus albicaulis. The sequence continues at coordinate 1,471,326,477 of CM076580.1, forward strand.
CCGTGGCACTCAGTTCAGCAGAGGCCGAGTATATGGCAGCGATTTTGGCTGCATGCGAGGCTATATGGATGAGGAAGATCCTGGTCGAGTTGTTCGGTTCACACTTAGAGCCTACTGTGATTTATTGTGATAATCAGAGTTGAATCAAACTCTCGGTTAATCCAATATTTCATGATAGATCTAAACACATTGACATCCGGTATCATCATATCAGAGATTGTGTGCAGCGGAAGATCATGTTACTTTCATACATTCCTACGGAGGATCAGGATGCTGATATCTGACGAAGGCGATCACTCGTGAGGAAAATTCGAATACCACAGATAAATATGTAGGGGTCATAGACAATGATAATCCATATCTTGTTGAGAGGGAGTGTTGAGATTGCAACAAGATGATGAGCTTAGTGGAAAGGAGTCGCCTTCACTAAGTGGGCCCGTAGGCTATTTTTGGCGCAAAGTCTATTTTAGACTATGTCTATTTTTAGACATATGGATCATGTTCTATGAGTTGCAGGATTCTATTTGTGGATGGTTGGTCAAGTCGGAAAAAATAGATGGACTTCTATTTTTAGACATACTTGGCGGAATCTATTTTTAGATTTCCAGTCTAAAAATAGATATGTCGAATATTATTAGCTCTTAATAATATTTGGACTCTAAACACATCTTATCCTTCGATACCCCCCGCTATGTACAGAAGTGGTACATGCAAATTGATGTATGAATTACTTATTCCCCGAGGGTCAAGTGGTTTACTGCATGGAGACTTCGCTTAGAACTCATGTGACAAGAGTTTGGTGGAGTTGATTGAGGAGTTAATGGAGTTGTGTTCAGTTTAACTCGGTTAAACATAGTTGAGCTAGTTGTATCTAGTCTAACTGATTGATACACTAGTGTGAGTGGTGTGAATTAATTATTAATTAATTCACTAATTATTAACTCATAAATCAACTAAAGAATACATCAGTTAACTTCAGTGCATGGACAGTTTCAGTGGAGACCAGTGGAGAGGTAGGTGAAAGAGTAGTGTGACTATCAGTTGTGACTATACTGGTGCATGATTTTGCACCACACATTGATGGAGATGCCAATGAGGATTGCGCAGTGCATACCAGAGGGATTCGAACTCAGATTGGGCCATTATTCATCTTGGATTGCGCAATAGAGGCAGGCTAACAGGTGGAGCAGATTGGAGCATGTGTTTTGCTAGATCTGAGCTTGTGTAGTGTGTAACAATTGGAGATTGTACTGAGAGCTTGTGAGGAGTTTGTACAATGATTGTTACATGATCTCTATCATTATAATATACATATAGTTGGGGGTTTTCAGCTTTAAGCTTTCCCATAAATATTGTGTTTATATGTGTGATTGTTTATGGTTTTGATGTGCGCATGCGATTGTTTATATTTCCGCAAATTAATGATCAATACTAGAAGAGGTTATGTATTATGCATGAAGCTCAAATAGTGTGTGATCAGGATAATCTCGGTGAATAATTTAACAGTTATTCAAATTTCTACATTTAATTATATGGTTTTTTTAATAACTTAGAAAAAAATGTTTTTGATGTTTTTTTTTTTTAAATTTTGGTTAATTTTTGTTTTTTTTCTTTAAATTATGCGTTTTTTTTCAAATTTTGTCATTTCTTTTGATATAATTTTTGAATATTTTTGTTTTTTTGTTTTTGTTTTTTATTTATTTATTTTTGTTCAAATTTTTTATTTTTACGAGTTAATTTTGTTTTTTTTTACATTTTTATTGGTTTTTTTATTGTTTTTATATATATATTTTTATCCAAGTTTTGTGTTTTATTACAAACATGAAAATCACCACTCTAAAAAAAAAGGTTGATGCTGCATCAATATGTTTCAAAATTAGCATGAAAATCACTGCTCTAAAAAAAAAAAGTTGATGCTGCATCAATACATTTCAAAATTAGCATGAAAATCACTAACATTTTAAAACAAATATTCATACTTCATAAATAAAAATATTAGAGTGTCAAAAATGTGCACAAAAAAAGGGGGTGATTCTACATCACCACTTTTCAAAATCGGGTGCTTTTTATGCTACCAAAAAAAAGTAGGTAATAGTGTGGTTACCTATTTCATCGGTAACAGTGTTAATGGCCATCATCATGAAAAAGTGAAATACTCAAGGAGGAAACTAGGTGTTGTATAGAGGTCCTCCCAAGGCATGGAGTCTTAAATGTAGTGGGATTCATCATTCCAATGTGGATCCTCCATCCCCAAGCAATCATCCATAAAAAATGAGTCACCTCCCAACATGGTAACTCCTGAAAATGTTCCTCCACCTTGAGCTCATGCAATGTAGGTGGGCTGAAAATCTGAACATGGTAGACAAAGTAGCCTACCCCATGTTGTCCTCCTCTCCACTTATGGTAAGTGTAGAGTATCTATTGATCTTGGGCTATAATAATATTTCCCTCAAGTGGCAAAATGAAGACTAGATCTCCACAGATCTCCTCTCCAACATTGTGAATTAATCTGGCCCAAACCATACCATATATGATGAATATGACTTTATCATCATATGGTATCCAATCAATCCTATGGCCCACCTCATAAAGGAACAAGTGTTTTACTGTGGTGGCCATAACATCTCCCATTCTCCCATTAGAACATGAAATGCAAAAGGTGTGGGAATCCTCTTCCCCAAAGGACACATTCAACCCATGTGTCTCTCTCCCAATCATGCTCCCAATAAATATAAGAACAATATCAGCAAATGAAATCAAGATCAGTATCAAAATGAGGGAAATATTGAAGGTTTCATGTGGTGCTGGAAGGTACCAATAGTTTCCCAAGTAGTCACAACACAGTTTTCCAAAATGCTGCTTCAGAAAAGAAAATGGAAAGTTGTTTTTTGATACATGGATAATTATGTATGTCTTTAAATCTACTAATGAATAGTAAACGGATGGGTACATCAACTGAACATACATGAAAGGATAAAACACTTTCCCAAGGCCATATAAAATATGACTGTCTCCATCATACAATTTGGCCCAATGTTGACCATGGAGCTCAATGAAAAGCTTGCCCTCTTGTGGAGCAATGCACTGAATAGAAATGGTAAGAGTCTGCAAATATTGTGCAAAAAAAAGATTCTTACCATGTACTGGAAGTAATAAAATGTATGGATCCATGAATAAGCCTCCCATAGTGGTATGACATACTCCCATGAAGAGGAATGAATCATATGCTACAGGAAGATCACCCTTCTTATGCTTGGAAATCCAAGTTAAGAAGATCATATCTTTGTAATAGATGTTTCCATCCACTACTCCATCTATCTCAACTCCTTCTTGTCCACCAACTGCATCAAATGCAAAGTGATCCTGGGGAAACTCCATCAATAAACTCAAACTCCAAAGAGACATCATTGTTGGCTCATGCAAATAGGCTCCTGTCAACTCATAGTTCCATTCTTTGACATGCTCCTTGTCAAATACATATCCTACAATGCTGCTACATAGAGGAAGTTCCTTCCAAGGTGGAAGTACCTCCTGATCATCTAAGGCCAAGGAGTAGCCCATTTGCACCTTGATAGTGCCATCTCCTACTCCTGCAACATCATGTAAATTGTGAGAGCAAATCTTCCCTTGCTCTCCCAAGAACAACCAAAGCAACAAAAGTTTTTGCTACCTCCTCATACCTCCATCATACAAACCATGTGATGAAAACACAATGATTGAAATGAAGAATGTCATATCAACACAATGCATCCATACTCCTGGCTGCCCAATGATGCAAGTATCTTGCCACATTTCTTCCACCCACACACCCTCGGAAAAAAGATATGTCATATGATGGCCAAACTCTTTCAAGAGCAGCCAACGTAGCCAAGCCTCCTACTGCCCAGTATCATATATTTGCAAGAAGCTTTCCAACTTCTTGCTCTCCATCCACATCTATTCATCCACCTGTGGATGTCTCCTACCATTCTCCATCTTGGTACTCCTCCAAAGAAGACTACCACCCTCCCATATCAGATTTTTCTCATTGCATTTCATGGGATGTTGAAATGCAACTCCTTGGAGATCTCCTAGAAAATATCTCACATCAATGATCAGCTTGAATCCATAAGGATCCAAGTGTGATGAAGGAAAAACCTCCTCAAACTATTGAAGAACTTTGCACTCCATGATGTGTTGAAGTGCACCTCCCATAAGATCTCTCCGTGAGACCTTCTTCTCATCAATGGCCTTCCAAAACCAATAAGGTTTTGGATCTGCTGTAGGTAGAAGTTTCTCTTTGAGCTGTGGAATTCTCATTGAGAAAGGGTCATATAGAAAGGAGAAAATATTTCTCATCTCAAGATGTTTACCATCTATCACTTCTTCCTCCATTGCTTCATGAATGAAGCTGCGATTTGATTGCCCCCATAAGGAATGGGTCCTCTTTTCCTCTCTGCTGGTCTTGGACAATGCATTGAATTATGTTGCTCTAAATCAGCAATATGCAATGATTTATATCCCTCCATAATATTTTTTGAAATGATAAGAGATGGAAACTTAGGCATACCTTGGTGAAATTTGGAAGCATCTTGTAGGGCTGCGAGAGTTCCTTCTTCAAATGTGTTGGCTTCCCAAACTGCTGAAGATGAAGCCTGCTCCTCCATGGTTGTAACAGTGCTGGTACATGCCTCTTCCAATGGTGGTGAGGGCTTCTCCTTCCCTTTGCCAAATTTCTTGATCAACCTTTGAGAAAACTCATCAAGAGTAGTCACTCTTGCATGGCTCAAATGGCTAAACCACCAAGTATTTGATTCACCTTCAAGGTGCAGCGCTGCAATTTCTACAACCTCTCTCTCTATTACTGGATGTAGTAGGAATAATGCCTCTAGCTTCATCACCCAAGCCTTTGCTGCACATGTGAGTGATCCATCAAAAGTGGAAAACAAAAATCTATTGCCTCTCATCATCCCATTGCTGTAGGGCCTCCTTTCTTCTTCCAGCTGAATGAACTGTGGTAAAGCTAGAGTCTCCTTGAAGGCTCTAGGTTTAGATTTGTATTTGGAAAGGTATTCACTTAGAATTTTAGATTCCAAGTTTCCTTCATGCCTCTTTTCTTCTTCTCTTTGAGAATAATAAGTGCATGGCCCTTCCTCTTCTTGAAATCCTCTAGGAATTTCACTGCATTTCTTCTCCTTCATCTGCTTAACATCCTTGGAGAGGTTCTTTCTAGATCTGAAAAGTGATGAGACAAAGCTCATTCTCCCGATCATTTTGATCTTGCTTCTTCTATTTTTTTTCTTAGTCTTTTGATATCATAATGGCTGGAACTCATAGGCTGAGCCAAGATTATGCTCTGATACCACTGTAATATCCCAAAATGGGGATGCAACAATACATGAACACAAAACTGGAATAGCAGTAATAAATTAACTCATAAAATATGTTTAAAAACACATTACCATAAATTAGTGTTACAACAACAACTTATTATGCCTTTTATGATCCCAAAAGTTGGGGAAATGCAGCAATGTGGGCCATAAGAGCATTAATTCTAGATAATTGCATTATAACAAGAAGAAATAACACTATGAAACCTTATCTTATGTATTATGGGACTCACACGCAGAAGGGGATCAGAAACAAATCCCTTTTGATGTGTTAAACAGATCTCCCGGTCCCAATATGGCTTAAAAATGCCCAAATCCCATGACTTGATCTATGCAAAATTTTCTGAAGCATGCACAGTGTAGTTTTATAAGGGTTTCTGATGAAATATGGTATAAATAGTAGATCTGGAGTTTATTACATCAATACATGGAGAAAAATGGAGATCTAGCTCCTTTTACACATTAAGAAGATAACCCGACAAGGGTTTCATGAGAGAATGAGTACACAAGATTAGATCTGCAGATCTAGTTCTGAAATAACGTAGTATAGCTAAAGCACTATGTATAAATAGTTGAAGAATACAAAAATGAAGGATAATCCTTCTTACAAGTTTTCCGAGAGAAGGGTTGGCCCTTTTCCTTAGAAACTAGCTCAAAACCAAGGGCTTAAACCCTGTCACTACAACTCTACAAGAAATGACACAGTTCCTGCAAGGGACTATGCTGTAGGAGATGTAACATACATTGGCCACATGCCAAGATCTGAAAATCATCTCAAAGTCCTCCTCACTGGTATCCCAAACGAAGGAAGGCTTCCTCCTCTGAAACACAAGCTCTCGAAGTGGTGTTGAGAATTCCCACTGAAACACCCTGCAACACAATTTTATAGTGCTGCAGAAATAATGATGTAGCTGAAGGAGGATGCTTGGCCTCAAGCTTGGATATGAGGAAATCAATACAAGCTCCTTCAAGAGGCCTCTCAAGAAAGGAGAAGGAATTCCTAAACAGGATTGCCTTGTGCTAAGCAGCACAACAATCTCAACTAAACAGTTGAAGAAAGCAGATTAGTCATGCAGACCAAAATCCAATATTCAATTCATAAGATGTCTTGCCATGGCTTCTTTGCCCTCCTTTTAAACATGTGTGAGACTTCTTGCCTCGGGCCCCACTCATTAGGGTTTCCTTCACCAAGGAATCTTCCTCCCACTTGCATTGCATTGTCTGTATGGATGATCTCTTCCTCTCATTCCAGCGTTGTTGATTTGGTCAAACTTGACCTTGTCCACATGCATTTGTCCCTGTTCACACATGAGAGTGTAAAATCCAGCTAGCATTATGATCCCTTTTCACATTATGAGGGATTTTATTCTTATTTCTGAAATGGATGGGCCTCCTTACCCATTTATTCATCTCCCAAGTGAAATCAACAAAATTTAATATTCCAATTTGCTGCATGCAAATTTTGGAATATTACAGCCAATGATTACAAACTGGAAGAAGATAGACACATCCAAGGATGATGAGGCTGACCCTACCTTATAGAGGTAGCTCATTGGATCATTGATGTACCTGGTCAATACTAGACTAGATATCTATTTATGTAGTGAATACCCTCAGTCATTTCATGGCACTACTACATTTGGTGGAAATTCCGACACTTGGTTCCGACGCTTTTGACCAAATGTCGGAAATTTCCCCAATTTTTTTCCATCCCGCCCGAAACCGTTGCTATACCGACGTTTATAGAAAGGTGTCGCAATACCGACACTTAGAAAAGTGTCGCCATTGCGACGTTTGGAGGAAGACGTCGCACTGGCGACACTATGGCCCAACACGTCGCTATTGCGACGACTACAAGTGCGACACAATGTCTAAGTGTCGTAATTGCGACGTTTGGAGGCCTTCGTTGCAATAGCGACGCCTTTTCCGCCGTCGGTATAACGACACTTATATGCACGCTAAAATACAAAAACGAAACTTATATGCACGCTACATAAAAATGATTTTATTGTTTCGTATCCGTCGCAATAGCTATATTAACGTCTGATATCACGTGCGCATCCGCCCTCCGCTCTTGCAGAACAGCATTCGCCCTCAGCTCTTGCATAACAGAATTTGCCCTCAGCATTCGCCCTCAGCGTTCACCCTCAGCTCTTGTAGAACAGAATTTTCCCTCAGCATTCGCCCTCAGCGTTCGCCCTCAGCTCTTGCAGAACAGAATTTTCCCTCAGCATTCGCCCTCAGCGTTTGCCCTCAGCTCTTGCAGAACAGCATTCACCCTCAGCTCTTGCAAAATGGTAAGTTCTTACTGCAGGCCCTTCCTCCTATAGTAGGGTTGACTCTATTTGGGTTTTTTGGTCAATTCCATTGGATTGTGTTAGGCTGTAGTGTTCTCTCTAGATGTCAAGAATCAAGATTCAATACCCTCTATTATCTTCATCACCCAATACAAGATTTAAATTTTTCCCAAAGAAACGCATATTAATTTGGCAGCCATTATTTTTCCCTGCTTTAAAAACCCTACATTTAAATGAAAACAAGCATTGCATTTCAACTTAAAAAAATCTATTAGTGTTCAAATGTACATGTGTGCTACATTAACGTCTGATATCACGCGCGCATTCGCCCTCCGCTCTTGGGTGTACTCAAAGATTCGCCCCCGCATTCCGCCCAGCCTGCACGCACTTCGCCCCTCGCGCTCTTGCGTGCATCAAAGATTCGCCCTCAACTCTGTGTACCGCATTGGCCCTCGCCTCTTGCAAATGGTAAGTTCTTACCGGCAAGCCCTTCCTCCTTGGAGGGTTGACCTATAGCCTAACCATTCAGCTCCATCGAGAAAATCCTGTTCGTTAATCTTGGGGCTAGATATACTGCAGAGCAAACAATTGTAGTTATCATTCGTGCTCCAATATATTAATATATTTTTTACATTGAACTGAAGAAAGGGAAACAAGAAAATGCTAGCCATCATACAATGCTTTGACATAAGAGTTTTGAGTGACATACTTGAAAAAAGAACTCATCGACTGATATTTATAATCATTTGAGTTATTCAAGTTAAACACAATGTCAAGAATCAAGATTCAATACCCTCTATTATCTTCATCACCCAATACAAGATTTAAATTTTTCCCAAAGAAACGCTTATTAAATTGGCAACCATTATTTCTCCCCGCTTTAAAAACCCTACATTTAAATGAAAACAAGCACTGCATTTCAACTACAAAAATATATTAGTGTTCAAGTGTACATGTGTGCATCACTTGTGTAGGGTATTCCTTTTCCACTTTCACATTATCCAAGAATGTGTGCAGTATAGTTCATATTTTTTGTGATTTACATTATCTTGAAAAGGAAAGGTAAATTATTTCCCATGGAAAAAGAAGGTTTTCCCTTTTTACTACTGGAAATGGTACAACAAAGTTCCATTTCTACCCAAAACTCCTATGAAACAGGAACCAAATAAAGGCTATGTCCTCAATGGACATCATTTGGCTTTGAAAATGGCCATTGCACCGTGTTGTTTCTTATATTACATCACGATAGTTTCTTAGGTCATTTCTTGTTTCTTGAGATGAAAAACAACCAAATAAATTGTGAAGATCCTTTTAAGAAATAAATGACCATTTCTCAATCATATCTCAACTATTTTTTATTTTATTCAGTGGTTGCTTACTTTGAGAGAAATTTGACACTTTTATAAGGAATATAACATAAAACACAAAATGGGAAGGAATTGATGATGTAGATGACCTTTAGTTGTTGTCAATTAAGAATTGATAATACACGATGCATGTTCTGTACTACAAACTAGATTCCTTCCCGGAGTTAGGACACAGAGTATTGAATCAAAGTTGTAGTTTCTAACTTCTTGTATTGGTTCATCAATCTTGAAATTCAGACATTGCATGTCCTCATTGCTTCATGTTTGAATAATTTGCATCATATCGTATAATAGGAAATTAGGAATTATGATTATTATTACTTTATGGATCTGTTAAGTTACTTTTAAGTTTGCATGGTTTAGTGTGAAATTATTCTAGTCCCCAAACACATATAATCAAGGAATTATAACGTGATTTCAAATATTAAATATCAACAAAATCGTTTAAAGGATATTGAAAGGAAAAAGGTGATGGAAGATAGAAAGTGCCTTACTTAAATGCTCTAAGGATTTTTCAATAGTTGCTCCAAAAGCTTCACTTCAAGGCCCTTCAAGATCGTCTCTAACAATGCTATACCATCAGCTTCAACAATGTTGCTCCAAAAATATCCTCAAGGTCTTCACAACAAGTTTACTAGAAGTTTCTCCAACAATATATTCAATAAGGTCTTCATTGTCAACTCGTCTCTTGTTTGGGTGCCTTAATGTGCAATGACATGTTTCCAGGACTGAATTCAATACAAGGCATATTTGAAACTCTAACTCTGTCGTCCGGTGTCTTATTAGAAATTATTTCAGTTTTCATTTTGTGTTTTTAAGTTAGATATTGTTTTCAAGTTTTTACATTTATAATTTTATTGCAATGTGGCAGACTAATGAGAGCAGTGCAGGAACAACCCAGAGACGGGATGATCGCGGAAAGAGGCCAGCAGAAGAACATGTAAAGTGCCAGCATTGCTCTATCTTCAGGTATTTTAGTTATTTAAATAATTGAAATAATATTAATTTTGTTCAAATATGCAGACACCTAGCCATGGTACGCCTAATGATTCCCTCTTTGAGGAAGAGCTTTCTTCATCCCTATCTCCAGTGTTCTTGTTGCGAAAAAAGGCACGAAATGCAAGGTCGAAATTTAATACTTTGATAGACGCGCCTCAAACACCTGAAACGGAAGAGAAGATAAAACAACTTATGAGCCAGCTAGAAAGATATCAGGTAATAATAAAAAGTCAAAAGGATATTTTTTTTGTTCTGCATGAGATGAATTGTGATAGTTTGATTTTAAATTTTTACATTGACTAAACTAACAAAAAGTTCTTTTGTATGTAGCGTTTTCTGGCACTTGCTGAACCCGGTGTTGGTGGTAGTGGGACACAAGGGCAAGAGATTGCCCAACAACCCTCTTGTACACCTTCTACTCCTTTAGGTGCTAGCCAAGAAACACACCCTGCCCAAGCAGACACCCAGCCAACCGCTGAACGTGTTGGCAATGATGAGGCTGATATGGCCAACTACATTATTGCGTTTCCCGGAGCTACACGTGTCAGCTCCACAGGGACCATTAATGGCACGTTGTTGGTGAACGATGAAGGTGTCCCTATAAAGCATGTACAACTCCCAGGTAAATTTTAATATTTTAACTATTTCATGTACTTTATCTAAAACATACTTATCACGATTTTTATTTTTTAAATTAATGATAATATCCTCTCTTTTTTTTGTGTAGGAAACAAATATACCAGGGACACCTATAGGACGCAATTGCAATTTAACCCTAGATATGAGCGTCCTCTCGCAGTTTCAGAGAGTGAGTGGAGAGCACTCATCCATGACGGAAAAGAGAAAAGGGCAAAGAAAGAAGGAAAAATGCCAACTGGACCCGCACGGTAAATTACAACTTTAATTCAATAGCTTTAATTTTCTTTATGTCTAAAATAAAAGTGTGCTACGTCATATCTGACTTCAATCTTTTGATGCTAGGTTTCCTAACACCTCAAAGGCAACCAAAGCTAGGATTGAGAAAAAGGGCCATCACAAGCTCGGCCAGGGTGGCTACTTGAAATTAGCTGCAAGAATTGTAATTAAGTAGCTAAACATCTTATAATTAATTGTATCGCCTTCCAACGTTTTTGTAATCCTATCAAATATGATTAAAAATACATAATCATATGTAATGTAGGGTGATGACTTCGGAACAGAAACTACAGAGGAAGATAAAAATATCACTTTCCATTTCGGCTATCAAGCCGTAGTTGAACGTCGCAGAAGCTTGGGGTAGGTCCCAAGATCCAGAATGCCTGATAAGGTAAAACATTAACCTTTCAATATGTTTGTTTTCATCCATAAATTTAATGTCTAACAAATTTTTTTAAATCAGGGGAGCAACACTACCGACGACGCAAATAACCCAGTTTTAGAGCCAAATGTAGATGATCCTCACGTGCAACCTGATCATTGTAGTAGGGACCAGGCCGATAATGATACTATCAGTGAGGGCCGTGACGGTAATTAATTTCCACTTATAATTTTTTCTAATTATACCTTGATGGTTGTCATTATAACTTTTTTTTTTTTAAATGACAGAGAATGTTTCCCTTGAAGATCTTACCACCAGAGAGGAAGACAGGGCAACAGTCCCAACGACGACAACTGGTGCACCAGGTAAATAATCTCATTGCAATTTTTTATTAATATTACCGAACTAGTTCAATGATATTTAAAAACTGACAATTAAAATTTAATATTATCTGTTTTTGTAGGCGATGCCCCGTCACTGGATGAGACCAGACATCGTGACAACGCAACTAGGTCAGCGGCGACAACTGGTGCACCGGGTAAATAATCTCATTGAAATTTTTTTTATTAATATTACCGAACTAGTTCAATGATATTTAAAAACTAACAATTAAAATTTAATATTATCTGTTTTTGTAGGCGATGCCCCGTCACTGGATGAGACCAGACATCGTGACAACGCAACTAGGTCAACGGCGACAACTGGTGCACTAGGTAAATAATCTCATTGCAATTTTTTTTATTAATATTACCGAACTAGTTCAATGATATTTAAAAACTGACAATTAAAATTTAATATTATCTGTTTTTGTAGGCGATGCCCCGTCACTGGATGAGACCAGACATCGTGACTACGCAACTAGGTCAGCAGTGCGGGTCGAAAGGCATGAAACGGGAGCAGAGCACGATGATATTGATGATGTAATTAGGAGCTTTAGAAATAGGAAGAAGAAAAAGAAATTTTGATAATGTAAAATATTGTATTATTATAAGACAAACATTACCATACTTGGAACGTTTTTTGCGTTATATAAAAAACTCATTTATCATACTATTTTTATGTCAAGCATTAATTGCAATGTTTCCTTGCGTACTTTTTGTTGAATTGTTTTTTATTAGTTATTGAATATTTTTTTTTATGCTCATGAAAGTAAAAAATGAAATATAGATTGGGTATTGGGGAATTGAGAGTGATGTGAGGGGAGGGGGAGGGGCCATAAGAGCTTCCACCTTCACGTGGTTGGCCCTGTTTAGTAGAGAATAATTTATTGGAGCGATTTAATCTTGGAGCAAACCTCCCTCGATCCAATGTAGCAACAAAAAAGTCACTGTTGACTTAGTTGCTACTCTTTCAGATCGTGGGAGGCTTGTTCCAAGTTCATGCGACTCCAATGAATTGTTCTTGAAACGAAGAGGAGCTTATTCAGGTATGTTTTGACATTTTCAACATATGTTCTAACATTATCATAAGAATGCATCTTAGAGTAAAAAATACTACATCAATTACTTGTATTTATTGTATAGATAATGATGGATTTTGATTGACTTGGAAGTGCAGGCACAAATCCTCTTGCATCATGAGCAATACAACTTGTCAACCAGGGTCATGTCCAGGATATTTTTGCTTGTGCGCTTGACCAGGTTCGTAATGTCACATTTTGTAAGTTCCCTTACAGTTCATAATTCAATATTAAGCTTGTTCATGATTATTATCTAGGTTTTTGTATGTGTTTTTTCATCTATTTGATTGTAAGAAACTCTGCATGTTTCCTGTTGTTCACTATGATTTCTCCATTTACCACTCCCAGGATGAATCTAAATTTATTGTTACATAGGTTACTTTATTGTTACTATGATTTCTCCATTTACGATTTCATAGGTTACATCATGTAAAGTTGTCAATCTCAGGTTAGTGATGAGCTTTAGTTCTCCATATTTGGGGCTTTTCTGATATTTTCTCCCTCATGTCATTCCCGCATCACCTCATTGTTTGAGCATGCCAATTTTCTACCACTTGTACCAATTGGCACATGTCAATCTCTGAGTGGTGCCACATTTCACCTATTTTCAGTGAGAGTTTAGGGTTTCTCTAACATAGCTTTAGAAATCCGATTCAGTGCCTACTTGAATATTGTCACATAATACTCATGGTTTGGATTGATGAGCATGTTCTGAATGGTTGGTTGATTCATAAGAACCACCCATATAGTCATCTTGAGATATTTCTGAAGTTTTCTCGGGTTTCCTTTTTCACCGTTTCTAGTGGGTGGGATGGTGTGGGGTGATCCATCAATACTAGTGCTCTTGTAGTAGGGAATTTGTTTTGGGGATATAAAGGAGAATTTGATGTAGATATCCCATTGGATGCATTCATAGATGGGCACGAGAGGTCAAGAATTTAAATTAAAAATATGCAACCTCTAGCATGGCAACCTGAAGGCCGCGAGAGACACTGGTTAAAGATTTTTTTGTGTTGGCCTTAATATAGTCGTGATTTCTTTCTATTATCTTAATGCAAATATATAATCCGGTCTCATTAAAATGAGGATTGTGGTTGTATTTCTCTTTGGTTGTTTCTCTCTTAATGCTCCAGAAGTTGCCAAAAGTTGCAATAGTTGTTTAGTTTGCCTGTTACAACTTAAAAATGGTTTTTAGCAATGGGAGTCATGTTTTTTAAGGTTCATACTAATATGAAGATCTTGTAATTCAATATTCAGCATAAGAGAAGATGGCCTCTGCTTTGGGCGGTATGACAACAATTGCCACATCTACCTCATTGGGTAACAATGGAAAGGGGAAGAAGTTAGGTGCAATGTTTGATAATTATGGCAGACAATTGTCTTCTCTTTCAGTTTTTTCACCCATTTCCTTTAATCGCTCAAGCAGAAGAGGGACTCTGAGATTACGCGACAGAGAGAAGGTAGTTAATACCAGAGCTATGGAAAAGGAGTTGTACTTCAACAAGGATGGCTCAGTGACAAAAAAATTGCAGGTCAGAGAAAAAATTATGTTTAAAGGAAGGTCACCTGCACGTGAAACTTCACTGCGGTGGATCTTTCCTTGTCCACTTATATTCTATTTTAATGTGTTATTTTAATTTTTCATGGAGGGTTGTTTTGGCATATGGTCTGGCATTCAATTGCACACTTACTGAAAGCATTGTCAATTTGTCTTGCAGACGGTGTGAACAAACTTGCTGATCTTGTTGGAGTCACCTTTGGGGCGAAGGGAAAAATGTTGTCTTGGAGAGCAAGCATGGTTCTCAGAAAATAGTTAATGATGGTGTGACAGTAGCTAAGGAGGTAATTTGTAGATGTGTGCTCTGGTTTTCTTTTTAACGTTGTATTAGTTCCCCCTCTTAAATGTCTTAGATTTGGTAGGCATAATTTGAAATCTCAAAGGTGAAAGGAAACATATTTGTTACCCAGTGGTCTACTTGGCCTATGGACTAGCCACATTAGAGTAATGCATAAAGCTTTTCACAACAATAAAAGAAAGGGTTATGGCTGAGTCAAATTTTATTGTTATTGACAGTGTAATGAAATGTATCTCAATGCTATGGTTTTGGCCTTTTTATTGGTTGAATTAGAGGACCCAGTTGAAAATATTGGGGCTAAGTAGGCTGGTTTTCCTTTTTGCTGATGGTTTGGTGTATCTAATTGAATTAGTTGCCTAAGGTATTTTTGGTTGCAAACTCCTTTTCATTTTTCATATAGTATTGGCCTTGTGGAATACATTTGATTGTGTGGTCTTGTTAGATCTACAACATATGTAGTTGTTTAGTCTTATGGCCGAGGTGCACTTTTATTATGGAAATAGTTGATGCAATATTGTCATTTAATCCTTACTGCAGGGTAGCATGTTGAGAAGTTTCTTGTGAAACATTTGGTATTCAAAATGACACTTGATCCTATACAGCATCATGCACTTGACTTTAAAATTCATATTCAAAGTGTGCCAGACAATTCTTGCAAAATTTCAAATATTTATGTTGTTTTAAACCATTATATTTTTCATGTATTGGATGCTGAAAATGTGAAAAAGACTTTGGTATGAAACCAACTGGTGAATAATTTCCAGCAAAACAACCACTTCCAAGACATGATTTAGAAGTAGAACATATGTACTTATGAAGCATAGAAAGATATCCTTGATGCATTGTCAATGTTTGGCTAGGGTTATTTTGGAGAAAATAACTCCTTATTCCTAGAATAGTGATCTTCAATACAAGTAAATGCCAGAGAAGAGAGATCATCGTGTGACACAACAAAACTGAAATTGGACCCCTAAGGAGAGCTGGTGTGTCTACAATCGCTCTGTCAGCATTTTCCCTTGGTTTACCCCGTTCTTTTCCTCCAGCCTGAGTCTTAATTGACTTCTTCTTTCTTTGGGTTTATTTATCAAATTCGTAGAATTTGATAAATAAATACTATCCACAATGGTTGGACTTTAATTTATATTCCCGACTTTATATTATCTCCAATCCTTATAACCAACGTTTAACTTTCAACACTTTGTATTTATACTCCACATTTCTTTTTAAATAAATAACTTGTAATGAACTTTCGGCTCTATATTTCACCACCCAGCCTTACAACAATCACGCTCCAAACTTATGCTAATTATCCGCCAATTGTTTAATTAAACAATTTCATTATACTCCGGCCCCACCTATATATATCAATAACCAATCAAACACTCGTATCGTACCTGGCTATCCTCCACACACCTTAGTTAACCTCTGGGCAAGTTCAACGTGCGACCACCGTCCGATGGCCCTTCTCCAAATCAACGACTCTTGGAAATTTCGCTCGACTTCCAACGTCGGGCTTTAACGTGCGATGGCGCGGGTTAAGCGGTGGTTTTCCGGGGGTCACTTCGCCACGTGTCGCATTCCCTATGGAATCGCTCGCGAATAGGAAATACCGCCTACTCCGCAAAAGCGGTGCGATATGGGCAACCCGCTTTTGTGATTCCGCTCGTGGTTTTGGTATAGGGCTTGACCACGGGTGCAAGTCTGGTTCCGCTATCCTTTTGTTTGTTAACTCATGTCCAATCCTCGGGTCAGGTTCCGAAAGCACAACAATCTTGTCTCTTTATTAAGCGGGATTTTTATATTTTAACAGTGTTCACAACCCCGGTTCTCTACACAGACCTCGCCTTCGGGTGGGGTGAGTTCACAGGGTTATCCAACAATTTATGGGAATTCAAAGACATAAGAATGGAATTATCAGTACCCAATCGCCTCACAGTTAAACAATTCTTCACAATTAGCAGTTCGAGATAATTCAATGGCAACTAAGCTTGGAAATCATTTAACTGGAAACAATTGTTCACACACAGAGGTTTATTGCAGAAATCCCCTCTCTACTCTCCTCTTCCCTCTCTACTTTTATTCATCAGAGGAATTACAATTTATATACATAACATATGGCTCTTCGGTTCCTCTGAGAGGACCGTTCTAGAAATCAAAAGGTCTAATTATAATAATTCAACTAATTGAAACTGTTCGACTCCTACAACTCTAACTAGTCTAAGTAATACAGTCAGCTGAGGTATTGACACCTAGCTGTTACAACTCAAATGTTTTCGAACCCTCCTAGCCACAACATGTGGACAAAACCTCCTACATTGTTGGCTAGTGCCTAATGCCCCTGCATCATCGTGTAACATAAACCTATTAACAAAAGTGAACGGGGAATGATTATTAATTATGGCATACTAAGTTGTCAGTGATTTTGACTATTTGTCTTTAACATGTAAAAATGTTAAATTCCAAACTTACATCATCATGGTTTGGCATCATGAGCTTGAATAATTGTCCACCATGCTCATAATTTCATTGTTGTATTCATATCAATAAACAACGTTTCAAATAATAATAATAAAAGTTCTATAAGAAAAATCCAGACCTCCATGCTGCTGCTCCTTGTGAGACAAAGTCAAAATTGCATTACACAATCTGACACATAAGAATCTCCTATATCCTGGTGGTATGTATCCAAACTCTTATAATAGTGTCTTCAAGACTTATGTTGACATTGCCAATGAGATATTTAAGAAATGAAAGATGGAGCCTTCTTCATTGTTGTATATGTAACAATCTTTTATTAATATAAAGATTGATGGTTTTATCTTTCTGAAAATGAAATGTAAAAATAATTTATTGTGGTCAATTGAAAAGTTTTTTTTTTAAAGCTTTTCATTATGGAAGGGCAACATAGATATATGCCCTTATAATTGAAATTCGGACCTGCCCTTCAAATTTGATCACTGTGTGGGACCTTAACAAACAATAAAACTATTCTGCCGTGCATTATATAAAACATATAATAAAACCTTTGTCAAAACTTCAAATGAACCCTTTAGCCGTGGGTATTTCATCACGAATTGATCATTTTACCATGTACCTTCTTCTAGAGGAATATTCTTCCACTTGATTAGGTACTTCATAATGGTTATCTGCCAAAGAGATACAGAATGTTTATCTATAACTTTTTGTGGTTCAAGAATCAACTTTCATTCTTCATCTAATTTTGGAAGTTCTATTTACATTGGCATATTTTTTCCCAAAACCTTTTTTAGGCAAGATACATGAAAAGCCTTATGAATGCAAGAAGAAGGAAAATATAACTTATATACCACTTGTGCAATCCTATGAATAATTATTTAGGGCCATAACAATTTTGCAGTGTGGAAAAAGTCAGCAAAAAGTCCTGACTTTTTGAAAAAATCCCGAATTTTTCCCAGAGCCGACTTTATTGGCCCAATTTTTGCCGACTTTTTCATCCCTGAAAAAGTCGCGATTTTATCCTCGAAGTCCCGACTTTTTGCCGAATTTTTCGAAAAAATCTTGAGTGAGGTAGTTTCTTTAATAATTTTTTAATTTTTTTTGAAAAAATCAGGATTTTTTCCAAAAATGAATATTTTTGTATTTTTTTAGTTTTGCCGAATTTTTGCCGACTTTTTCAAAAAACTCCTGACTTTATCGAGTATTTCAACTTTTGGACCCTTGCCGATTTAATCCCGACTTCGACTTTTTCCACATTGCATTTTTGAGATAATTCTTTATTCTTCTTTTTCTTGAATGAAGATTGCTTATAATGCTATAATCTAAAAAATACCCAATTACCCTCCTCAAATTATCTTTCACTTCAATGTTGTTCCCCTTGTTGTTTTATCATGTTTCATGTCATTTGAAGGTTTTCCATAACAATTTTCAAAGTTTCTTTAGTATTTTCCATATGTGACTCTGTTTCCTATACTTTGGACTTATCTTGCAAAAAGTATGAGATACTAGGAGTTGGATATCCATAAAGGGCCTTAAATAGGGAAATTTTAGTAGATGTGTGATAGGTAGTATGATAGTATCATATTACCATTCTTCCTTGAGGAACCCACTTCATCCATTAAGATTTCTTTTCTAAAGAGTAACATTGTAGATAACCTTAAAAACATTTGTTAACTATTTTTGTTTGACCATTTGATTGTGTTTGATATGTAGAACTCATGGCAACTAGTGTTTCTCCACTCATATTAAATAATTATTTCCAAAGTTTCTTGTTACTATTACTTTAGGAAAACCATGAAGACTATGAATTTCTTTCACGGACACTTCTGCCACTTGGCTTGTTGTTTATGTACTTTGAGCTCTACAAAAAAATCTACAAAATTTGTCTATATAAATGACCACAAAAATATAATACTTACCTTTATATTTCAGTAACCCTGTAATAAAGTCTATTGATATATCTTATAGTCTTTGAATATGTATGTGGAATGGTTGAAGTAACCCTAGAGATTTTACTATCTCTTTTTTATTTATTATGCAAACCTGACCTTCTCTTACAAAATTTTGAATATCTTTCTTCATTCCTTCCAAAAATATATTTTTTGATCCTTTGAGATGTTTTAAGGAACCCTGCGTCCTACCATCAGAGAGACATGGGACTCCCTTAATATTTTTTATTCAAATATGCTTGCGTGCATAAAAATATTCTACATTTGCACCAAAGTATATCTCTCTTTCACTCCCAATGCTCCATAGAGTTCATCCCATCCTTTATAAATTTTAGTTTTTTTTTAGTACTATTGTCATTTTTCCATTATGGAAAGCTTATTCTAGCCACCTAGGAATAGAAAATGTAATTGGATATAAATTTGAGGCCTCTTCTATTTTAGAAAGAGCATCATGTACTAAATTTTCCTTACCCTTTTTGCAGATTATCTCAAAATTAAAACTTTGCATTTTTCTCCTCATTTTTGTTAATCTTCCAATGAAATCCATAGCTTCAAAAAATACTTTATGCTATCATGGTATATCTTGACTTTAAAGTACCTCCCAGTGATATACTATCCCCATTTTTATTGCATGTAATATTGCTTCCATTTATTTTTCATACGTAGATTTCACCAAATATTTTCTTTGAATTCCTTGCTTTTAAAAGCCAATGATATCCCTTATTGTGTTAATCTTACGTAAATTCCTTGTCCTAGTGCCTCACACTCTACTATGAATGTTTTACCAAAAGTAGGTGCAACCGATGTTGGTGTAGAAGACATGGCATCCATTAAAAGAGAGAATACCAAAGTAGCCTCATCATTCCATATAAATGATATTTTCTTCAAGAGATATGTGAGTGGACTTGAAATGCATGCATAATTCTTAACAAATTATCAATAATATCATTTAAGTCTAAAAAATCTTCTAAGAACCTTGATTTTCTTAGGAATAGGTCATTTTGTAATAGCTTGCATCTTTTGAGGCTCCAACTTCACTCCTTCCTTTAAAACAATATGAACCAAATACTCGAATTCTTATTTCCCAAAGCACATTTGGATATTTTTACATAAAAATGATTGTTCTCAATAATTTATATAACTTTTCCACATGTTTAGTGTGGTATTCCCATGATTTATTATAAATATGTGTATTATAAAAGAAAACCAACACAAATTTTATAAGATGGGATCAAACAAAATTGTTCTTAAGTCGAGCCCGCTGGACTTCAAACGACGATAAACCATAATTCAAACCAAATTCGCGTTCCAAAATAGCCTGCTGATGTCGGCCAATTTTGTGACGCGAAAACCAAATGAATTCCGCCCTAATCTTTTTTGGGTCCGAAGTTGGGCTGGCGTACGGAGGGAGAGTTGTGACGCGAATTTCTTATCAAATTCACCCTAATCTTTTTCGGGTCCGGATTTCCACTGCGCGAGCAGCCCAAACAAAGATCCGCTCCTATCCCTCTGTGACGAAACCATCGTACATGCTGACGTCATCAATCAAAACCCGCCACCCTTTTGACTTTGTAAATAAAACAAATTGCGTCTGCATCATTTTCATTGTTCCGTGCGCTAGCCAGTCTTCCATGCAACAAAATTCAAAAACCAACTGTTAACGCTTGCTGACCGTTACCTTGCTGAAGAGAATTGAAGCCGAGTATTTCAGGGTTCTTCTGTCATAACCAGCGCTTGTTTAAACACGTTTCATTTCCCGTAAACAGGTATTTATTCCAATTCCCCGCTAAACTCTGTAAAAAATCCTGGTTTTAGTTTTAATTCTGCACTAAGGTCTGAAAAGAAGTTCAGTTTGGTCTTTTTCATTCCCAGAACTGCAATTATATTCCCAAAGCTGGTAATTGTGCCCCTTTTCCACAAAAACCCCGAAATTCCATTTCTGAATCCACAAGAACCAGAAATGGAAGTTCCTGTAGCTCTGAATGTCATGCCCATCAATGCCCCTCACAAGGACTTGGATTATTTTCCTTTAGCCGATATGGATTTTCAAATTAAGGACTTGCGTCTCAGTGAGAATCCTCTTCGAATATTTTGCCGCTGCAGAGACAATTATTTGAATGGTTCTGACATCTTTGGACTTTGGGAATCAAATATTCCTATGTACCTTCTCCCCTCAGTCCATATTTTTCCTAAGTTAATCCATTATTGCTACGCAAATTATGATCCCAACCAACGAGCAGTTTTATCCCCAAGTCAAAATGTCCTTTTCCCAATAACTGCTCAGTCCATAAATGAAATGCTACAATTCCAACCTGGTCAAGCTCTCACTCCCTTGTCCATGGCTGAATTACTTGAGAAATATACTAAGTTATCCCATGAAGAGTTAAACCGCCTATGCCAAACCTTCATGTTACCAGAGCATCAGCCTAAAAACCCTCCCCCTTATGGTTATACTTTCTTTATTGATGAGGGTAGACTTATTTTAAACATGATATCTTCCATAATGGGCTTCAATACTAGTGAGTATGTTGATCAGTTAACCCTAGTATTGTTATCCATTTTTACCCCTGGACAGCCTCCTGCTGTCAAGTATGATTTTGCATCTTATATTGCTGACAAAATCCATGATCATTTCATGAGATTTGAGAATGAGAGAGTATTTAAGTATTATTCTGTCATATATCATCTCATGATTTACTTTTAGTCAGAAAATTTCCCTTTTTATGTTAAGAAACTTGATGCCAAAGGGAATCCTAGGTCAGTCATCTTTTGGTCTGCCATTACTCACAATTCCTCTGATTCTCCTTATTCCTATAATGATTTTGTCGACCTTTTTGTTCATCTTGCAACTACCTTGTTGACGGGAGTCTCTCCTCCTAGAATTAACAATGAAATCAAGAAAATCCTTCAGATCTCAAAGCATTACAAGATAGGTGACTGGTACCTATATCAAAACTACACAGAGATCAGGATATATGGATGTGAATTATGCCCATTCAAACTGCCCAAGTATGTCCCAATGAGACTCTTTGCATTAGAATATTTCAGGCAGATGAATAATTCAGATATAATTCATTTTTGCAATGCAAGAAAAAGGCTCAACTCAGGATCAAGAGCCAATTAGGTCCCTTCATTTGTAACTCTAGGGAAGCTGGAAAGGAAGCCGAAAGGATTTTAGAAGACTATCTCAGACTACAAAAGAGTTTCTATTGGGTGCCTTATGATCCAAACAACTTTATCTGTGATAGAAGAATGAAAAATAAACTGTCACCATACATCCATCAAAGAATCCCAGAAATAGAACAATATGCTAATATGGATGAATGGACAGAAGGGACATTGGTTGAAAATGATAGTGAGCAGGTCAATGTTGAAAATGTAATGAAGGATCTTGAAAAGATACTTGACCTAGAATCTTTTGGGCCGGGTACAATAATCATTGGTTTGGGTCATAATCCTAAAGATGTGAAAGGTATTGAAGCTTTGATCAAGAGAAAATATGATGATATTGCAGCTCTGAGAAAACAATTAAAGTTACCGGCCTCAAGACATCCACAGACTGCAGAAATCATCAAACAAAATTATGAGGAAGAACTAATGGATTTGCTCTTAAAATTGAATGAGAAACTTACTGCAACTGAAAAAGAGCTTGAGAATGCATTAAAAGATAAGCAGGAAAATATTCTAGTATCTACAGCAGGAGTAGTGACAGGTACAGCAACAACAGGTCAGCCAGCAGAATTGTCACAGAGCAACACTGCAAATTTGAACATTGATGAATTAACAAAGTCAATGGAAGATATGAAACTTCAGGCCATAGAGCTTCACAAAACAAAGGAAAAATTGGCCACTCTAGAACATAAATATGATCTTTCAAAAATGAGTGTTGCTGATAAAACAAGAGAAGTGAAAAAATTAGAAAAAAAAGTCAAAGCATTGGAAAAGGATCTCACATTGGAGAAACCTTTAAAAGAAATAAATGATATTCTTTGGGATAATATCATTCAATCAATAAAGGATGTTTGGTCCTCAATTCAAATAATGGATGAACATAATAACTTAGTTAAATTGGCTTTGGATGAGATTGAGAGATCAAGACAAGAGTTGGGAAATATGCCAGAAGAGGCCAATAGACTTATACATTTTTTGAATACTCAGACTAAGAATCAACTTGCAGAAATTGGTATTCAGGACAGGACTGGAACAATTCTAGAAATAAAGAGAGTTTTTACTAAAAGAACTCTGGTACAGAATTTAGAACGAAGGTGCTGAGATATGCAAGAAGAAATCATTGCCTTCAGAGAAAGATTGAATATTTTGTTAAATAGAGGATTGCCGAGTCCTATAGTTGCAGAAGATAAGCTAATGGAACTTGATATTTATGTTGAAAAATTGGACAAATATGCTGATAATCAAGCTAGTTCTTCAACCAGTTCATCAATAGCAGCATTGCCTACAGGGAAAAACCTTCATGACAGATTGGAGAATTTATTTTATCTTGAGCATGAAGTAAATCATTTGTTCCCAAATCAGCCTAATTTCTTCAGATATACTGAGGTTGATGAAACACTAAGAAAGTTGCAAAGGACCAAAGTGCCAGAAGTTCAATGGTGGGAAGAAATGATGGAACTTCTGTAAAAAATTATCCTTACATAAATTAACTTTTGTATGATTTTTTGTATAAATACTCCATCAATTGGAGTAGTAAGTGTGGATTCATATACTTTGCAGTAACATTGAATTTTTCAGAATAAAGTGTTGTTGGAGAAATTTCTTTGTGGCTTGCTGGATGATGAATTGATGCTAGAGACTTTTTACAGGATTCATGTGTCTGTAAAACATCGTTTTTCATGGACTGTTTTACTTCATATAATATATTCAAAACAACATTTTTTCTCTTGTGAAAAAAAAATGATTAATGTTTATCACTCTGCCTTCAAAACTAGCGATGCTGGTCTATGTTGCTGGTTTATTGATATGGTCTGATGGTCTTTTTATATTTGGACATATCACACTCCTCACATGATTAGCGTTTTTCTCTGTTCAAGGATTTTGGGTACTTTAATTTGTATTTGGAACAATGGATGTCGGTACTCTATCTATTGCTTTACTATTCTACATACTGCTATTTCACTTTCTTATAGATGCCTCGGGCATATTTGGATGCTTTCTCAGATTGTCGATAATCTCCATGTGGACCGTTACTTGGTTTTATATCATGTCCCTGTATGTGACATGGGGTATTTTTCTATCATTGTCTGGGGTGGGACTTCCACTTTTCTGGATGGATATTTGGGTTCCGATCTTCAGATGTGAAAATGTAATGACTTCATGGACTGTTTTACTTCATATAATATATTCAAAACAACGTTTTTTCTCTTGTGAAAAAAAAATGATTAATGTTTATCACTCTTCCTTCAAAACTAGCGATGCTGGTCTATGTTGCTGGTTTATTGATATGGTCTGATGGTCTTTTTATATTTTGGACATATCACACTCCTCACATGATTAGCGTTTTTCTTTGTTCAATGATTTTGGGTACTTTAATTTGTATTTGGAACAATGGACGTCGGTACTCTATCTGTTGCTTTACTATTCTACATACTGCTATTTCACTTTCTTATAGATGCCTCGGGCATATTTGGATGCTTTCTCAGATTGTCGATAATCTCCATGTGGACCGTTACTGGGGTTTATATCAAGTCCCTGTATGTGACATGGGGTATTTTTCTATCATTGTCTGGGGTGGGACTTCCACTTTTCTGGATGGATATTTGGGTTCCAATCTTCAGATGTGAAAATGTAATGACTTCATGGACTGTTTTACTTCATATAATATATTCAAAACAACGTTTTTTTCTCTTGTGAAAAAAAAATGATTAATTTTTATCACTCTGCCTTCAAAACTAGCGATGCTGGTCTATGTTGCTGGTTTATTGATATGGTCTGATGGTCTTTTTATATTTTGGACATATCACACTCCTCACATGATTAGCGTTTTTTTCTGTTCAAGGATTTTGGGTACTTTAATTTGTATTTGGAACAATGGACGTCGGTACTCTATCTGTTGCTTTACTATTCTACATACTGCTATTTCACTTTCTTATAGATGCCTCGGGCATATTTGGATGCTTTCTCAGATTTGTCGATAATCTCCATGTCGACCGTTACTGGGTTTTATATCAAGTCCCTGTATGTGACATGGGGTATTTTTCTATCACTGTCTGGGGTGGGACTTCCACTTTTCTGGATGGATATTTGGGTTCAAATCTTCAGATGTGAAAATGTAATGACTTCATGCACTGTTTTACTTCATATAATATATTCAAAACAACGTTTTTCCTCTTTAAAGTTTCAAATTTTTTTTTTTAAATTGAACCTGCCGTTGCAATTTCGACGCCTTGTAAGCGTCAGAATTGCGACAGACTAGAAACGTCGGAAGCGCGATAGTAAAAACACGTCGGAAGAGCGACGTTCAAAACGTCAGACCACATTTCGTCGGGTGCGGCAGTTTTACAAGTGTCGGAAGAGCGACGTCCAAAACGTCGGACCACATTGAGTCGGAATTGCGACGGTTTACAAGCGTCGGAAGAGCGACGTTCCAAACGTCGAACCACATTTCATCGGAAGTGCGACGGTTTACAAACGTCGGAGGCGCGACGGTTTGTGAGACGTCGGAAGAGTGACGCTTGTTCGGAACGACGGAAGAAGTGTCGATAGTGCGACACTTTTTAATTGCGTCGGAACGGCGACGGCATGACAAACCACGGTTTGTCCGCCCCCGAACTGTCGCTCCCAATGGAAGACTCCAGTTGGTTGACAGCAGCTAAATTTCAGAGATATGGAATAAACCTAGAAAATCTGAAGGACACATATTTTCTTCCCCGGGAGTCTGATGCAGGAGCATCCGAATAAGCCAGCAATGTGAAAATATGTTCACATGTTGTGTCTAGACAGTATGAATTTCATTGACTGTTTGGTCAAATTTAGTTTTACTGAGGAGATCGATTTTTCAAATAGTTTGTTATTATTGTAATAAGTGAGACTATCTTATTTAGATTTAGCGATAAGATCTGTCAAAACAGGTGTAACCGAGAGTTAGAGATAGGAGATTCTGTTAAGATCTTTACGAAAAAAAGAAGATTTCTCTTAGGTATTATTAGAAGAATTAATGAGAGAAATGTGACAGAGCGAGAAGAGTTAGGTGAGGTTTTGTGTGGAGCGAAAGCTCAGATTTTGTGATATATTATGACAGTTTGTATCAGTGTTTTTTGGTTCTTCGGTAATTTGGCAAAAATGAGGCTCTGTTTTTTTTTTTTTTCTGAGTAATATGAAAGAAATTATGTTCTGTGCCAAATTGAATGACAAATGGTGGGAATTTGAGTATTGTATTTCTGTGCAATTGATTAAATGGTGTGTGTCTTGTGTGATTTAATTTCAATTGTGAGAAACACCGTGTTTAATGTAAGCATGGCGTTGTCGACAATTGTGAACTGAAAGAAGTTTTAATGCAAATAAAGAGCCTGAAAATATTTCGCGGAATCCTTGAGCCGATTGATTAACATATAATGGTTTTGTAATTCGTCGGTCCGCCTAATTTATCGCATCGGAGCGAGGAGAAGTGATCCACATCGCGCCATATAACAATAGATTCAGATGCGGAATAATATAGATTGGGTTGATATGATATCAGATCCAAAAGGATCTCGCAATGCTACAGGAAGGCTCATTGTTTAACTATTGCAATATAGCGATTCCGATTTCCGATTGACATCACATTGGAACAATTGTTAAACAACATATATAACAGCCCAGTGTTGATTGCGATGACGAACTGATTTGAATCACATCGCATCGGAACTGTGGAGTGGTCGATTGTTGGATAGGTGACATTTAATCTCTGCGAATTGAGATTGCCGATGACATCGCGTCGGAGTGGCGATGAATGTCAATAGTTTAAAAAGAGACTGGCGACTATCGATTAGCGAAACTGTTTTAAGCATTTGATCGACCAGATATGTGTAGCAGTGATATACCTATATTACATTCAATATTGTTTTGAATGTTTTAAAAGGTTATATTGGATTGGAATGAGAACATAATTTCTTTTAAAGGGCTTCTATTCCAATAGGAAAAAGGAGTAACTACTGGGTTTTAAATTTCCAATTCAGATTAAGTTTAAATCCATTGTGGGTATAGTTAAAGGCTCCATAGCTTCTGCTGCATCACAATATTTTGTATAAAGAAAACTAATCAGCAGATTGTTAGCAGGAAAACATTCCTGCTCCTTATATACCATTTACATAAATGTTGTATCTAGTCATAAAGACTATTTTGAAATTGAAATTATTTGTCTCAATCATACATACCGCGATGGCCTTGATCCTTCAGAGAGGATATCGCTCGCCTACTCCTCCAGTCAAAAGACCTTGCAACATAAATTTTTCACTGGTACTGAACATGAATGATGCATTCTTCACTAGTACTCCTAGGCTCTCATGCTTCTCCATCTCTTATCGCATGTTCTTTGGTTTCAAGTACATGGCTCTGAATTCTTCATTACTCAAATGCAAGTTTGTACGTTAGATTTCTTTTATTCACAGAGTCAATGAATTTCTTATTCTTCTAAAATATTGCAATTCAGTCATCCGATGCATTTCTGGGGTGTGTTGTCGACGAAACCACTTATGATAAAGTAGTTGCAGAGTTTCTTCAGACTGAAGGTCTTTGTTTGTGAATCCAAAGAAAATAATAAAAATAGAAATATTTTAAAAGAGCGATATAAATTCCTGTGAATATTATCCTCTAAATTTTCTGCTAATGTAATTATAGTTTGAACCTTATTATTAAGGATTTTTTATCTTTGTGGTTTGATGATCAGGTGTGGAGATGATCAACCTCACTTTCAAAGTTGTTCGTGGTTCTTCATTTTTTTAGTAAAATAAAGGCCATGGATTACACATCAGATGTATAAATTATAAGAGAAATACATGAAACACATATATTACACCAGATAACACACCACACCACTTGATAACCTTCAAATTTTTACTTTGAGCTAGGGAATTTATAGGCTCAATCATAACACCCTGCTTATTGAGCACCCATATTCACTATGGCTTGGAAAATCCATATTGGTTGTTTATAATTCTAAATTTAATACTTGTTTTCTTATAACTCTAAATCTACAGGGATCAAATATCTCCTAGTGCAAAACTCTCCTTGATTTTTTTTTTCCATTTAAAAAAGGTTTTCATCTTGAAAGCTTTGACCCCACTCTACTCATGATAGATCTGGAGTTTATATGGATCTTAGTTGGTATTATTTTAAAATGGAAGATGTAAAATCTATGTGGAACATGGATATATTACACATTTCTGTTGCATTAAGTTGTATAAAATGCATCTTCGAGCAATGATTTTTTGATTGCTGTTATTTTTATGGTTTATAATTTTACTAATAAAAAATATAATCTTGTCCCAGGGTCAAATCAATTTGCGATCGATGTAATGTGAGTCGTGAGAAAACAAATAAATACAAGTTTCAAATCCTCTGGTTGTGACCCGATTTAAATAGAGGAGGACACACTGTAGGCCGGTTTACTAGTAGCTATATGTCAGATGGGGTGTTGGATTCCTCTAGGATACAAAAACAAAAGAAAAAAAATTGTGATGACCTGCAGAATTTCATATACAAACTTAACCCCAATTGTCCACAAATCAAAAAAGCATAGGCACAACCATTTTTAAAAAGGCGTCAATGATACAATCCATTTAGTCCTAGACATGGAACACTTATGTATATGGATATTGAATCATCCAATATGTGAGAAGAGAATATTTTAAACTTCGTAATGTTTCTATGGGGATAAAGGGATCCCAGAAACGCGAATCAAATATATCGATTCCCCCTCTATAAAATTTCCTTGCAATGTATTAAGAAAAATATTCATTTCCAATAATGAATGAATGCATTGACCCCAACCCTAAATGTACATGGGTAATTAGTAATATTTTTCAACATAGAACGAGACCAAGTCGTATTGGATTATTCAAGTGGATTGGAATAGAACCCCTCCTCTCCACAACAAGATTTTAAATTCCTCAACCATACACGAATTTTTATGGATTGAATGCTGGCCTAAAATATGATTAGTCAATGGACCCAAATGGAAATCATAACATTCACAATGAGTGGTATTGAGAACAAAAACAAAAACCAAAAATACGGGTCTTTTGAGTCGATTGATTACAACTTATTGAAAATATTCCATTTGGAATCTTTGTTCCTCTAGTTGTTGGTATCCATTGTGTTATCCACTATCCAGTTGTTTTTGAAAGTGAAAGAGAGTGCAGAAGAGGTGTTGAAAACAAAATGAAAAGAGGTATTGCATGCTATTTATTATCGTTAATAGGAGTATTGGCCCTCGTTCCATTGTTGAAAGATGTAGGAGGGAGGGATAACCACGCTAAACAAATAAGCACATATTAAAATAGAAACAACTATATTCATGATAAATAATCTCATCATTATGGTGGGAAATGGAAAAATACATGAATGAGATTTGATAAAATTATTTTATAGATGTGACGGAATTATTTTTTTCTATGAAAAAATGGAATTTTATTTCAAAATATTTTCAAATTTTAAGATATTAAACTAAGTTTTTAGGAGAATGAATGAAAATACATTTATAGAGAAAAACATTATTTTTAATTATTTGTTTTAAATTTTTTTAGATTTTATAATAAAAATTTTCTACTTATGGAAGTTGAATTTGGATTGTATTTTTGTGTAATAAATGTTGTATCTACCCCACATTCAATAATTGATTCTAGGTGACCATGTGGCTAATTTAAGGTGGTGAGAAAATATTTTATTGGCAAGCCTAAATGTTGAAATGTGGGATTCATCTAAACATGTGTGTGTGCACATGGGTGGTGTTATGCATGCCAGTTTTTTTACCACTATCTATAAGTGTCCCCCTTCAATACCTTTTGACCACACTCTCTAAGTATCTGAACATTTTGAAAAATATAAGAGGCAGTTGTTAAGAAAACTCCCCTTAAAAGTTCATATTTTCATGACTTTCACGGGGGTGTTTCAAAAAGTGCCCATAAAGGAATTTTTGTAGTAGTGTTTGACTCCACTATCACTTGGAAGTTTATATTGCTAAAGTGACATAGTTAAAATTACTAACTTCTCTTAAATCCTGCATCAAACGAACTTGCCTTAAATATCACGTAAAATAAAATAAAGATTTCTAAATAGAAGAAAGTGTGTCTTGAAATATGTCATCTTCTTCAAACCCCTCATGTGTACAGGAAAAACTAAGTTTTATTTCTTAGCAATGCTGATTGACAACCCCTATCAGAGCATACTTATTGTCTATACTTCAAAATATTGTCATTCCACAACATAGGTTTCAAGGTTTCTAGCTTTAATCGTCGCATGTGGTTATGTTTAGAAAAATGAACTCTCCAAACTTTAAAGGGACTCTTTGACCAAGATAGCAAGTTTGGAAGTTGCAAGGTGTTTTACAAAGTGATCAACAAGATAACAAGTATATTTTATTAATTTTTATCTATGGATGAATTTTATTTTGATTTTGATTTTTATGCATATATTTTAAATCTATATTTA
Organism: Pinus albicaulis; assembly: GCA_034641835.2. NCBI lineage: Eukaryota > Viridiplantae > Streptophyta > Pinopsida > Pinales > Pinaceae > Pinus > Pinus albicaulis. Next base: position 1,471,357,188 of record CM076580.1, read on the forward strand.
TACACATATATGTCATCCACATATCTTTGAATTTTGGTAATTAAGATAAGTGAAGAGTATTAGGATTTTAATTTGTCCTAATATTTGGTATTTTTATCTTGTGATAAATTCTTTTAGTATTATTTATGGCTACTTCTTCATTTAGGTTAGATTTTTTGATCTATTTCTCCCTAAATGTGAGTGAAATATCATTGTATGGTTAAAAATTTTATATACGATCCTCCCCCACCATCCTTGGCACCTTTTCTGTCTGCTCATGGTCAAATGGGGTGATGTTGCCTACGGTCAGGTCTAACCCCCTACCCCCGCTATGCTAACCGTCTAATCTTTAGCCAGCAGTTACATGTCGACACCATGACCTGGGGCTAGGCCTCAAACTCTGCTCATCTCAGATTGGCCCTTTATCTCTTGGCCTGTGTTTACATGCAACACCATGGGACCTGTGATATGTCCTACAACCCTTCCCACTTCCACTAAACAACTCTCTGGTATGTGCTATGTGTTGTGAACATGACTAGGTGTTGGTGTTGGTCACCGCAACTTTGCTCTGTTTGCCTCCACGACAGATCCTGTGGGTGTGATATGACTGGGGGTTAGGGATCACCGCTCAACACCTCCTCCCAATGCACCCATACATTTTATTCAAATATAAGTGGTAGCTATTATGGTTGAGAAACACCTATGGGCAAGATGGTAAGGCTCTAGAGTTTGTTGTGGAAAGTCGATGGTTCAATTCTTGCCAATGCCTTTCTGCCCTTAACAAATTTTTAGCCAATGTGGATGTGCCACATGGAAACCTCTATCTAGGCCACGTGGAAGCTTCCCATTGGGCCACCAAAATACACTACAACCAATAAAATTCAGTCAACTGACACTTTAGTATCAAAATTGCAATTTTTTTCTTCCAGAGTGACACAGTTAAAAATTAGTAACGTAAATTACTAATTCATATACTTGTTGTACTTATTATTTGGTTATATTTTTATTCTTGGACTATAGTAGTCATTTACATTAATCATTCTTAATTTTTTGAGTTATTATCTAGTCATATATTTTAGTCCTGGACTAAATTAGTCATTTTAGTTAGTCCTTTTTAGGTTGGTCACTTATTATATAGTCATATACTTTATCCCTAAACTAAATTAGTCATTCAAGTTAGTCATTTTTAACTCGATCACTTAAAATTGTTCAAATTTAGTAGTAATTCACTTGAAATAATTTCAGTGAATAACCCTTTTAGTCACCTAGTAACTAATTTGATCGTTTTCTACTAGTGGCATCTAGAGAAGTTTTGATGTAGGAGACTAGGTATTTTTACAGCTACAACTATACAAAAAAATGTCCCTCAAGAAAGCTAAGAATGATAATAAATTATAACCAAAGTAATATGGTCCTTGCAAGGTGTTGCAAAAGATTGGTACTATGGCATACAAATAGGAGCTTCTTTCTTCTTCCTCAGTGCACCCATTTTTCCATGTTTCATGCTTAAAGAAGGTTATAGGTGACAAATTTCCAGTTCAAACAATATTTCCAGAACTTGATGAGGAAGGAAAAATCATATTGGAACCTAAAGCACTCACAGAAACAAGAACTTGACAACTACGAAATCAATCAATTTCAGAGTATCTCATCAAGTGGAAGAACTTACCCACTAAACATTCCACATGGGAGGATGATAATTTTACATAGAAGCATCGAGAACTACTCAAGTGTTGAGGACAACACTTTTTTGAAGGAGAGGGGCATGTTAGGTCCCTATATTACTAGTGTAGCCCCTTATTGTTGTTCGCATAGCCCCCTTATTTTTGTTGTTGTACACTTGTATTCCTCATATTATTATTATTGTGCCTCATAAAAGACAACTATTTTTATTGTTGTGCCATTACATTATTATTGGTAGGTTGGCTAGGATTATATTATGACCCCATGGACTCCTAAATTTAGAAAGGAGGTTTTCTCATTTGTATGATGCAATAATTTCTCATTTATGTAATGGGAAGGAGGCTTCCCTCCCAGAGAGGATGATTTCTAATTTTTTGGTCTCTCTTTACTTATATTTTGTGAGCTGGTTTCATAACATTTTGAAAATTTGATTAAAGGTGTCCTACATGATTTATGATGGTTTGAGTGAGTTCGATCCAGTTTTAAAAATTATGAAACATGGTGTAGAAAGTACTGAGGGTTGCAGCCTTCAGTGAGGGGTTATGATCTTCCTTCCAATAAGATCGAGTAAATGAGATCAAGCGGTTGTAGCTCCCTTATACTTGATGATGTAAAATTAGTGGAGGTTGTAGCCTCCGACAGGTAGGAGCGCACCCCCCCGCCTGCCCCCAAGTATTTTACCTAACATGGAGGATGTATCCTTATTCTATATGATTACTCTTAATGCATGGAAAATTTTTATGTAAGTGAAAAAACGAAAATGACTAATACCTTCTTACTTTGTTGAAGTATTGAGAAACATTGATGCGTGTGAAAATTGAAATGCATCTTGCGTATATTTAAAAAGATGTTTGCAAGTAACATAATTTAGTAAAGGGTATGGTTGTATGAGATATGTATATGACTCATATTGCTATTATGATTAAGTAGGAATATGTTAATGGAAGCCTAGTGATGTAATTAAGACTTCGGAAACACAAAAAATAAGAACTGGTGAAAGGTAAAAGGGTTACAATGTGACCTGCGATTGAAAATGTGAACGTATAATGTTTAACATTATGAAAACATGACTTGAAATATTTGTGCATAGAATATATAATGGTGTTTTTCTAAAATGCATGTGTCATTAGTATGTCAAAAATATTAAATTAACATCATTCTGAGACATGAGATGTCATTCATGATTCCTAATAATTTTTATATTTCATCGGACACCTTGACTAAAGGCCAAAATCATGAGGACGCTTGGATGGTAAGGCCTAAAAATTTTCAAGGAATCATGAGCTGATAGGAGTAATGAGTTGGTAATTGAAAAATATTCAAGGAAACATTTGATGATAGTGAAAATTGAATTGTAACTTTGATTTTGATAGTTAATATTCTATTTTAATAAAGTAAAAGGTAGATTGAAAAGTAACATCAAGGAAAATTGGATCGTGATTTGTGTGGGAGAAATCCAAGAAAATGTTGGAAAAATGAAATTAAGTAGTAAGGGCCATGATTTTTAGTTTCCCAAGGGAAAATGCCACCTAAAATAGATAGGGTAGGGAAGATAATGGAAAGCCCTAGGAAATAGTGGTGAGGCTCTTATACATTCTGTGAGGCCTAGGAGGGGGTGGCTAAGTGTAGTTCAACTAGAATAAAATGGAGGCTAAGAAGTGAAGAAGGAATTGAGGGATGCATGGCTAAGACATACTTTATGATTCTACTATTTGTCTTTAAATAAATTTGTATACAACCTATAGGGAACTTGACTAGTAAAAGGTATCACAACTGAGTTTTACAAGAAATACATATTTTTCCCAACAAAGTCATAATACCAAACTTGTGAATGTATTTAGTAAGGGAGAATAAAGTATAAACCTTGCATATTCATGAATACTTTAATAATTTCTATGATTAGAGAACTATATGATCTATGAATACTATGCAGAGGTACTATGACAAATGGTTGCACCTAGAATTATGTAAATCATTGATAGTTAAAAATATTTTGATTAAAAATAATGTGATTACGATTGAGAAAATACTAACTAGATTCTTGAGCTAATACACCATTGTGTACTAGCATTAGGATTACAAACCACCAAAGGTTATTTATCTTGGGATGATAAGCCAATCTTACAGTGCTTTCCATAGTTGATAAACCACTTATAATTAAAATATTGCGTGGAGTCGCCATATTTTCAGAGAATATTGGGAGCTTATATATATAGATATATATATATATATATATATATATATATAAGAGAAGAACATCAGTGATGGTGTTATTTTTAAGGGGGGGAGTATGTAATATCCCTAGAATCCAAACAATTAATTTTGAAGGTTGATTAATCATTTTGAATTTATGATAATAATAACATAGCATAGCAAATAGTATTGGATTAAAAATAAATGCATGGAGGAATTAATACTTTGTGAATGATACATTAATGTGTTAAATAATAGTGAATTTGACCTTCCACTTGGATAATATAGAGTTAATACACTTGATGTGCTTGAAAATTATAGTTGATTCTCTAGCCATCTACCAAATGCACACAACTTTAGCATCCTTTTTCAGTTTGGCATCAAGAATCAATTATGAAGTTTAGAACTTTCTTGAACCACCACCTTCTATAAGAATGGTATGAAACTACTACATCACTCACCATAAATTCTACAGTTCAAGGAATACATGACTTAGGTGGGTGTGCTTACTAAACATAATTAGATGATCTCATTGACTTGGAGCTTGAGGAAAGAAGAAGTTGAAGTAGGGAGATATAAAAAAAATAAAATTTGCATGGCCATACCAATAGTCACATCGCTTATGAGTATTAGTCACATCACTTAGAAATCATGTATTCCACTTATAATACCTATTGCAACTACCTTGGAGAGTTCTATTCCAAGAACTTAAATACTTAAATATGGGAATAATGAACAAGTGAGTTGTAAAGATTTAAATGTTTTTTTATTATACCTAGAATCATTATTTTTATTCTTTCTTAATAATATTCACTCCCGGGGCCTATGATTTGTAGGATGGTAGTTGGGAGTGAACACAATTTTATTAAGTATTCTCATCTGCGGTAACTCGCTTCTTAATTTTCTAGTCTTTGTCTATATGATTTATAAATATCATACAGTTGTGGTATATTAATGCATTTTATTTTGCATTCACAAGAATGATATAGTCATGGTTTTATTAATACATATGATTTTTCATTTACAACAATAAATACCTAGTATTTTATAACTACAATGCATTTAAAATATGGATGAAATGGACATGCTTTTATAATTGTATGCATTTGTATAATGCATTTGAAATATAAACAACAAGAATGATCTAGTTTTATATTATTTTTGTATGTTATTACATCATTTTCATAGCTTATGGCATTATTTACATGTTATTGCATTGGTAATAATAATAATAATAGTTTTTGTTCATATTTATAAACATGGTTTTGTATTAAAAGGAACATGTAGACTGATACCTTTGGTTTTTTAAGGAACATAGTAACTAGGAATTAATACCATGGTTTTCGGAGTTTATAGCCTTTGTTTTGCATTTTATTAAATTCAACAATTGTATGGATTTTCAATAGTAATTATATTATTTCATGTGTTAAATTCAATAATAGGTATGGTTCTATATTTAATATTGCATTTAAAAATAAAATGTTACTTGTAGTTATGATTTTTCTTTTATGCATTTGCAAGAGAGTGTTTTCATGTAGAGGCTTATAATGTGTAGAATTCAAATGATAGATAATAGAGATTGAATATTTGGGATGGAGACATCTAGATTCCCTCACATTTTGTTTGGAAGAAAAGTAATAATATTTTGGGTTTTGATAATTTGATCTTGCAAGAATTACAAGTAATCATGACATTAGATATTTTGATGAAGATAGTGTCTCGAGTGATCAAATCATGACTTTTCAAGGAATTGAGTGATAGTTTTTAAACTAATATCTCGCAGCGATCACACGATTCTTTATAAATTATATTATTTCAGGCAATGAGATCATTATATAGATCTATTGTTATATGCAGAGAGAAAAAATGGAGGATGCATAGTTTTACAACGAACACCTTGATTTACTGACATATATTGCTAAATTGTTATGGTTTGAAAATGGTTGTGCATGATGTGCAAGAATTTTACTACCGTAAACAATCATTCTATGAGGATATTTTTCTCTAATAACTCTTGGGTAATATATATATATTTTTTGTCAATTTGGTAGTGCCTCACTATTTTCTATTTATAATTTGAAAGTAGGTTACAAAATATAAAATTCACTCTGTGGCCTCAACCTGCCCATAGGAGACAAGGTCTATTGGCCACCTTAAAGCGTTAAATTCCAACCAAAATTGAAACAATTTCATACGTCCATGTACTTCATTTACTAGCTGAGTAATAACTCGATTATCTGCAAGTCTATTGATTAAGGTATGTCCTTTCAAAAAGAAAAAAAGCATATAATAAACATGAGTAAACTATAAATATATTAGCCTTCAGAGGAGTCAATTGGTGCTGGATCTTTAGATGTGGATCCAGGAATATCCACTTGCTGCAGCTATTGAAGTTGTTTCTCAATTCTGCCAACACGATCATCTATTCTACTGATACGATCAGTAGCCTAATACTGGGTGATTTTGATATGATTCAACTGATTTTGAATATCCTGTAGCAAATCCATTACTCGTGGTTCAATATTCTCTTGATGAGGGGGGAAAATCTACATAGCTTTGGCCAAAAGGCACTTCACGATCCAGTAAGTATGCACTGTTTGATGAAATAGTGATAAACGACCACGGGTGTTACCAGGATTTATGATAAAAATCCATGATCTCTGCTTCAACATCATTATTTTCTTTATCAGTTTGAATTTCTCTCTCCCATCCTCGAATTTCCTACCGAACAGTGGATGAATTGCCCATATCATAGTGTGCAGAGAGGTTTTGTAAAACCTCTTGTCTCGTCTTCCTACCCTGTTTCTTGAGGCTAGCTTCAGGCTGAATCTGCTTCTGTTTACCTTTATCAGTATGGTTACCAGTCTATCTTTTAACCATGATTGAAACAACCCTAAGAATAGACACAGACAAGAAATAATAAACCATTAAATTATGGACTCCAACAGCGAAATTATCATATGGGTTTAGCAGAATGCCGGTGAGCACATCGTCCATGTGATTGCCTCGAAGACAGGTGAAATGAAAATAGAGAACCCAATCCCAAATACTATTGGCATGAGAATAAATAGAGAACGCAATACCCCAACTAACAGACAAGAAAAAACTAACTGAATGATTGAACAGGACAATTTTAGCCACTGAGAAGCGGGCATGCAAAGTCATCCACCTACTAACACTAGCAGTATGAAATAAGAATACCTTCCAGAGATACTATTGGGCACAATTGTTAATGAAAAAATGAGGATTCAAGGTACCCCTACTACATCTATACAACATAGAAGCCGTAATTCCAACCCACTTAGACTCCAGATATATATAGAACTATAAAACCCACCTTGCCCAGTAGCCCCTATGCACAATAAACCTATTGAAATCAACCTGCCCGACAGTAGTATGTGGAGAATGGGTAATAGCCTGTGAATGAAGAAATTGGTTGGAAGTAAGAACGAAACAACCATACCAGTGCTACAGATGAGCTTCCGAATTTATTTTCTTATCCCTACTACGTACAGGAAGAATAGAAAATTGAATTCCAACACAAAGAACACCCAAATTAATAGAGTATTGAAAAACACCCCCAATCCAGCTGCTCCCATACAAGACGAAACATTCCATTACGACCCATCCGATTGTAGAATGAAAAACATGGAAAGAAGTGAAGGAGAGGTGATAGGGGTCATGGAAACAAGGGTCAACAGGGCGAGGAGGGGGAACAAAAAACCCAATATCAACCAGCTGAAACCACATAAACGAAGCTTTCGCAGAACAAGACATAGCCCAGACTATAGAAACAATCATAGACAGAAGAATGGTAGTCACATACCCCAGCAAAACGACTTGCCTGATGCAGGGTCTAGCCACCGTCATTCGCTTGTACTTCCGTAGAGTATCCACTGCAAACAAACAATGTATTGCAAAATGAACTTTCTAGATCAAGTAACCTACTCTCGCTCGGACACTCCTTCTCCTTCCTGACAGCACAGGCTATCTTCCCTTAATTAACATTAATTGCGGATCTACCGCATGCTGCCATGAGCACTGTGATGACTTCAGCATCATGGTTCATTAAGACGTGAAGGACGAAGACCTCTCACTTGGCAAGAAAGGTGCCGACCTCCTCGTCTGATGCGCACCCCGATCGGGGACTCATTGCTCTGCATTGTCACAAATATCTCTTTGTAAAATAATTTGCAAGGGATGCAGCTCAACATTCCATATTGCAGTAGTTGGTCTAGCCTCCATAGATCGATTAGTATTTTTACATCCCTAATGGGCCAAATAATCTGCCGCCTCATTTCCTTTTCTCTGGATATGATTAGGAATCAAATACTGGATGTTTTTAAGTAGCATACTTATTTCCTGAATGAGGGCTACTGTGCGCCAAATTTTAGTAATTTTCTCCCAAGGCGACCCTTGCTGTAACTTAGTGAGAACACCTTTAACCATTGCAGAATCTCCCTCCACAATAAGCCGTTGGTAATTTTCTCTGATGGCTATTAGTAGGCCTTCTTTTACCTCCATTAGTTCAGCTTCATTATTTGTGGCAAAGCCCAATTTTGAAGCATAAAACTGACAACATCCCCCCTGAGCATTTCGAAAAATCCCACCAATACCTGCCTGACGTGGGTTTCCTTTTGATGCACCATCGTAATTAAGTTTAAGAAAACCCTACTGAGGGGGTTGCCACTTTTACTGTATTGTTTGATGTGGCTGTTTATACTTCCATAGAATTTTGGATAGCATTTGGGGTTTAATATTTTAATATTCCAACATTTGCGTTTCCAAACCTTCAGATTTCCAGTCTTCCTCAGACCAGCTTTCCACTAGAATAGTTTCACGAATATTTTCAATTAATCGCTGCCAGATCTGATTCATGGGTTGTTCTTCATCTCTAAAAACCCTTTGATTTAGTTCTCTCCATATATTCCAAAGTAGAAACCAAAGTGAGAGTTTCCAAGCTCGATTCAGCACTTGGCATTTAAATCCTCCCTGTCTCCAACCTCAGATGGTTTCCGTAATACTCTGATTATTTTTATCTATTTGTCGGAATAGTTGCTCCAAAATTCTCCAAAGAATCTGCACCATTGAATAGGTATTGAGAAGATCCTCAATTTTTTTGATCCCTCCATGACAGAGGTAGCAGCAAGATGGACCATACATGCCCCGCTTCTACAAATTTTCCCATGTCAAAATTTTACGGTGGCTTACCAACCATAGGGAGTATTCCACTTTTGGCCAATGTTTCAATACCCAAATTTTCTTCCACATGGTTCGAGAATTATGTTGATCATTTTGGGATTGAATATGATAACCATTTCTAATAGTGAACATTCCTTTTGTCTGATATCCCCATCTGAGAATATTTGAACCGGTTGCATGACTGAGTTTCCTAGATTTGAGTTATTTTGACAAGTTTGCTCATTGTTGCCTCTTCGAAGCTTCCGGCCAATGATTTTTGTCTCTCCATATCCTCCACTTTTCATTCTGTTGCTGACACCAATAGTTATGAATGAACTTGTTGTTTGGTGTATTGGTGAAAAGAAAAATTTCATCCAAATCAAGTCTGCTGAATAGTTTCTCTCTTTGTTGCTAAGAATCCTCCCAAAAGAGAGTTGTACGACCCTCCCGAACTTCCCAAAATCTATGTGAATGAATTAGGTGCCTGTTCATTGCTGCCATATTCCAAATTGATGAACCTCTGGGCATTATATCCACTTTCAATTTACCACAAACTGTATGTGGCATATCATATTTAGTAACCCATATATTCTTCCATAGTTCATGTCCACCCTGAATCCATCACCACCAAATTTTAGCTCCCAGTACATTATTCAAAATAAAAGGGTCCCGAAGTCCCAGTCCTCTTGGAGATTTCGATTTAACTAGTTTATCCCAAGTGATGAGAGCCTACTTCCTATTTGTCTGCGCACCCTGCCATAAAAATTTCTTAAACATACTCTCCAATTGATTACAAATCCCTTTAGGACAAGCTCTACCTGACAATTGGTAAAGAGGAAGGGATTGGAGCACTGATTTTAACATAATGAGTCTGCCTAGGGCATTAAGAGCTCAGAAGGCCGAATTATGAATTCTTTTCTCCACGTGGAGGATGAGATCCTTCCAATCTACTTTCTTGATTGGCCCAGAATTTAAGAGCATGTCCAAGTATTTCATTGGACAGGAACCAAGTTTAAACCCCAGAGTTCTAGCTAGAAAATTCTGGGTTGGGAGATTAGCGTTAAAGAAATAGACATTAGACTTTTCATTATTAATTTGAGTACCTGAAGCTTCCATGAAAAGCTCTAAGATGTGGAGAATAACTTTGCATTATTTTACCGATGCTAGACAAAACAAGAGGATATCGTCCACGAATTGCTGATGAGTAAAAGGAAGGTGTGATCGCCACAGTTTTAAGCCCTACAACTTGCCTTCTGCAAGATGAGCCTTAATTAATCTACCTAGACCTTCTGCAGCTATAATGAAAAGAAACAGAGAAAAAGGGCCGCCTTGACAGAGGCCGGGAGAGCTAGTAAACGGTGGTGTAGGGCTGCCATTTAGTAAAATTGAGAAATGTGGAGAGGAGATAAAAGAACGCATCCATTGAATCCATCTATCATCAAACCCGAATGCTTGCATTACCTCAAGAAAATACTGCCAGTTGATTCGGTCATAGGCTTTTGACAAGTATAGTTTGATTAAAATTCCTTTCCTTTTTTGAGTTTTAAGGAGTGTATTGCTTCCTGGGCTGTTACTATTCCATCCAAAATTTGTCTACCTTTGACAAAACTTGTCTTTTCTTGAGAAATCAAAATGGGAAACAATGGTTTAAGTCGATTGACCATTATGGAGGAGAGAATTTTATAGATAACATTATAGAGAGCAATGGGTTGAAAGCCAATGGGAGTGTCCAAATTTTCCTGCTTAGGGATAAGAGTTAAGAAGGTAGCATTTAAAGCTGGATATATTGTTTTATTTCTTCTAGATTCTTCAACTACCTCTAAGATGTGTTGACTCATGAAATGCCATGAAGCTTTGAAGAATTCACTTGTAAACCCATTCGGACTAGGGGCTTTATTCCTTGCCATATTCATGACTACTTATTCAACTTCCTGTAAACTGATTTCCCATAGTGATGCTAAGTTCTAGTCCCTGGTAACCAATCTGGGGATATGAGCAGTAATTTTATGAATTGCTTCCTCTCGAATAGGTGTAGATTCTGGAAGAAAATTTTTAAAGTGCCCAACCAACTCTTTCTCCATATCCTCATGTTTTATCAATCGATCCCCATTTGCATATTTTAAGGAGAAAATTCTATTATGATGTCATCGCTATATCATGGTCTTATGAAAAAAATTTGTGTTTCGCTCACTTTCTTTTAATCACTGAATCTGTGATTTTTGTTTCCAAAAAATCTCTTCCTGTTTTCGGCATTCTTCTTGCTGGCTGAGGATATTGCCTTCTTCAAGGGCTAATTCTTCAGTGCGGCCATATAGAATAATGCTTTGTTGAATTTCTTTCATCCTTTCTTTCAATATTATTTGATCTTGGTGGATATTACCGAATTTTGTTCGATTCGAGCATTAGATTTCTTCTTTTAGTTGCTTTAATCTTAAATTGAAAAGAATTCATCTTATTGATACCTATAATATGATGTAAATTCCACCAATTTTTAACGTGTTCTAGAAAACCTGGATCCCTTAAGCAAAATAATTCAAACCGAAATGGTCGATTTCTCAGAGCTACTTTGACATCAATCTCCATTCTAATCGGCCAATGATCTGATCCTAACATTGGTAAAATAGTTTCTTCATAATAAATATCTAAACTTACCAAATATTCTAAGGCTAGAAAACGATCCAACCAAGATGCAACTTGATGATGTTCTCCACGGCGATTGTTCCAAGTAAAATTGCCATTCACTATGGGAATATCTAGGAACCGTAGATCAGTTATTAAATCTCTGAATAACTCTGTCATGCTCTTCTCTTCGTATGCCTAACTTTTTTTATGAGAGATTGAGAATCATATTAAAGTCACCCCCTAAAAGCCAAAATTTCTCCTGATGCATAGTACTCAACACCCTAATGTTATGTAAAAAATCCGCTTGCTCTCCTGGAATTGGAGGCCCATAAACTATCAATATAAGGATCTTTTCCTCTGATCCAAGTTGCCGAAAATTACCTGTTAAGATTCTATGAAGGCCTATCCAACCATCTGCTATGATTTCAGCTGTGTTCCAGAGGATAGTTATTCCCCCTGTTGTACCAACAGATTCAATAGCCATTCCCTCATAATGCATTCGAAAGGATTGAAGGATAGATTGGAGCTTCTGCCCGGAGACCTTTGTTTCTTGGATTAACACGATCTGAGGTTTCTCAACTTTCAATATTTCTTTAAGATATCTTTGTTTGCCTTTACTATTAAGGTCTTTGATATTCCAAGAGATTACCTTCATTAGGAGGTTTTAGGGAGTTGTTGGAATATTGTTGTTAATGGTATTGTCTTTCATGTATTAATCAACATTTCTCCAACCAATTGGATGGATTCCTTCAAGGTTCTTCATCCATGATTTTTTTATGATTTTGGTGGAGGAGGTACCTTCTTTCCTGCTGCTTCTTCCATTTCCTACACTTTTTTGTGTGCTTGCACTATCAGATAATATTCAAAGGTTTCCTTATATAGTTTTTTTTTGGGCTTCCGGAATGAATCTATCATCTAGATTCCTCCATTCAAACAGAAGCCGTTTCAAGATTTTTTCCTCCACACTCAGGTCTTCTTTATTTTTCTCCACCTCCATTGGGGTGAGTTCTAACAAAGTATTCTCTTCGGTATCAACAGTTTCCTAGACTACCTTTCGATTTGATGCCTGGGGTTTCTGAGATACCTCCTTAGAACCTTGTTCAACACCTTCATCAATCACTTCGATAACCGATGGTTCACCTCCTTCCTATAAAACATCATAGCGATTTGTGGTTTCTTTCGAGCCAACAAGGTGCATCATTGATGTCAAATTCGAACCAATATTCCCAGGTTGGTTAGTCTGTTTTTTATTAGTGAAAGTTAAAAAACCATAAACACTCTAATGAGTATGATCAGTTGAGGAATTCGTTCGTGAGATGTGTTTCTCTGGGGCATTCAAGGGGCAAGATTTATACAGATGCCCATATTCATGATAGTGCCGGCAATGAAAAGGGATGTGTTCATAATCAAGAAGCTGAAGCCAAATCTTTCCTTCATATTCTAATTCATTCATTTCAGGCAGTGGTTCAGATATATTCATATAGACACATATTCGAGAAAAATATGTATATTGTCCATGGAAGTGGAATCTTCTATTTTAACAAAATTTCCTAAAGAATTTCCTATACCTTCTAGAATTTCTTGATGGCAGAAATCCATGGGAAGTCCAAATAATCGAACCCAGACAGGTGCATCCAGAAATTGCTCTTGTTCAGGGTTGTAACATTCCTCCCATTGACTGAGAAAAAGCCTAGAATTTCTATAAAAATATGGCCCTCCCTCAAAAATGTGTTCTTTATCTAATAAGATAGCGAAAATTACTGTAAAAAAACCTCTAGCACCAAATTTCAGATCAATGTGACCCTTGGGCTACCATTTTATTTGAATCCATTTTAGAAAATCTTTTTTGGTAGGCCAAATACCAATAAACTTACAGATTAATGCATGATTCTTCATGTATCCTCTGTATTCATCCAACTTCGAAGCAGGAATGATGAATCTTGGCGTCTTTACCGCTCGTGGTAGACATTGCCCCTTCATTTTTGCTTGCCATTCTGCTCCTAAAACAGGGGTGGTTCTTTGCTGTGAAGGTCCAGATTGCTGCGGTCTCATAGATTGCTCACCACTCATGATATTATGGTAGGAGGGGTGCGACGATCCTCCCAATGATGCTTCCATGGTGAACCAAATAGCGGCTGCAGTCCTGTCTCCCAAACCCTAGTTGCGGCCCAACGGGTATTTTCTTGGAGCTATCGCAGTCTCATCAATCTTTTTTTCAGTTCGTAAATGGAAACTCTTGGGTAATATATTTGAAAAACATGACATCGGGTCTAATGTATTGCCCTCTAGTTAATAATTCTTGAATGCGATTCTATGCTTTTTTTTTAAATATCAACAATGAACAAGGTATGGACTTCCTCATTGTAATTGAGTGAGGGATGAACTCCCTTGGAAAATGTTTAATAAGAAAAAAATTTGTTGGTTTATTCCTTTGGGGTTTTCAGGGTAATTCGGTATTAATTTCTATCTTTTTCTATTTAGATTATCGTATAGTTATTATCACCTTGCATAACATTAATAATTATCTCATTCAACATGTTTTTAGTAAAGATTGATCCCTTGAATGATGTTAATGAAAAGTTGCATCAATGCATTATGTTAACAAGTTTCACTAATAATTATTATGTTATGCAAACAATTATTCCATTTCTACGTTTAATCCACTTAATGATTATGATTATATTATTTGATGATCAGTTAAAGAGTATGTGATAAGTTATTCATGAGATGCTATATATTCATAAAAAATGTAAAAAAAAGTAAAAAATTGTGTGTATTTTGTAAAAGGTATATTGAGGGAACTTACATTATTATAACTTATTTTTCAATTAAGAATGAAATGAGAGGTAACTTTTCATTCTTACGAAATATTTCCTACGACAAGAGTTAGGTTGTTAATAATTAACAAAAATAAAATATATTTATTAAAAATATATTAAAAATATATTTATTAAAATTTATTAAATATATTTTGTTGACATTTATTTGATTTGATAGACATGTATTGATGTATTTTTTAATTTCAAAACATCTACTTTACTTCACATATACATGATGAATTTAATTTTGTGAATATTTAATATGCATTATATATAAGGGGATGCACCTTAATTTCTAAATCTAAATCCCACACAATCATCGAATAACATATCATTTTGTTATTTATAAAAAAAAATATTTATAAATTAAAACAATATTATTTTTATAATGAAATTTTATTAAATATTATTGAAAAAATATTCAAGAGTTCATTATTATAAATCAATGTAAATAAAATAAAAAAGGTAAATATTTATAAATTAAAACAAGAGTAATTTTATAATGAAATTTTATTAAACATTTTTTATAAAATATTACAGATTTCATTATTATAGTTCAATATAGGCTTATGTGAGGCCTAAATCTATTAAGTAATGAGAGAGATCAAATCTCTTAACATATAAACCGTTTTTAGAATATATATATATCATGTGTGAACTCAATGTTGAGTGTGGAAGGAATTATGCATCTCCTTAATTTTGAGTAAGACAAAATGTTTTAATTATAATAAATTTATGATTTTTATTATTTATACATAGTTGATATTGAAATATTGTATTTATGACCTACAATCTCCACATTTTTTTTTTTTTTTGTTATTTGCATGTTTTTATGTATGGGATAGAGAAGCTCTCTCTCTCTCTCTCTCAAATAAAGTAAAAATATAATATTTTTTTACTTTTAATTGTTTTATTTTTTCTCTATATAAAATTGATATAATTTTATGTTAAGACATTCAAGTAATTTATTTACTGCTTACATTAAAACTTATATTCTTCTAAATAATATGTTTTTGTTTTAAATACTACAAGTTGACTCTTCTATATTTAATTTTGAATCCATCTTAACCTCCGATCTATTAGGAACCTAGAGGGATCAAATCTCTCGAGGTGTAAACCTCTTTTTTGAGTGAAAAACTTGAGTACATGTTTCAACCTCTAGAGATTTGATCCCTCTTATGCCCTTCAAATATGTGGAGTTAAGATGAATCTAGGTAGGTTCAATAAGATATCTAAAGATTGAATATAAATATTTCTCTATACTAAATTGTAAAACTCCTCTTAGCACAACAAATTTTAAACAAAGAATTAAAATCAAACCCTTCTTAAAACAAGTTCAGTCTAGAGTAATTAAAAATTTTATCTTAAATTTACATTACATATATTATATGTTTTTATTTTTTATATTAATAGATAAATGTTCAAATATTAATGTCTTGCATCTCTAAATATATATTTACATTTTCAGATTTACATAATACAATTATAAAATCACCATATAAATTATCAAATAGAAAATAATATAGTTATAAAATAGATAAAAAATTCACATTTGAAAAAATAATACCTACCAACATATATTATTAGCATTTCGAAAAGGAATGTTGGTATATATACTATATATATTTCCATTATGTAATTAATAGCATACATAATACATAAATTGGAACAACTCTACAATTATTTTCTTTATTAGAAGTTTCGTAAATTTTCACATATTTGAGATATATTATTATTTTTCTTTGCGAATTGGTATTTAATGTTATAAATTTACAAGTTGAAAGTTTTTCAAAGATCACAAAGACAATGCAAAAGAAATGAGATATAGAATGTTGACTCCAGAAGACATTAAATAAAATGAGAGATCGTAGAAAACAAATTATCTCGAGTGAAGTAGAAATGGAATATAGTAAAAAAACAATTATGTGGGATGAAGTGGAATTTTAGGCTTGAAATAAATAAAACAACTCAACTAAAATAAAACAAAATATAATTTTTTTCATATATATATATATATTACATTTTTTTACTACCAAGACATATAAATGTTAAATGTTTATATTTATGTTTACACATCTCTCTCTATACTTTTGAAATTATAATTACTTTATCTCACTATATAAAATCGATGTAAAATTAAGATGAAAAGTGAAGCATTTATTTGATTTCTTTGTTATTTTATTTATTAATTTATATTTGAAATTTAATAATAACTTAGTTCAATATTATTGAAACTTTAATTCAATGATAATAAGTTAGCGATGATGATGATGGTGATGGTTAACATCCACTGAAACCAATATTTTGTCTATAGGACCTGAAGAAGAGAGTTATTTAGTTATTTAGTATATATTGACTAATTATAATAATTATCTCAAATATTGATAACAATTATTAATTGACAACAAAATATTGAAATGGAAAAGAGGTAAATACTCTTTAGTCCACATGACTTGTATCTTCAGAATGCTACAATGACACTTCAAATTTATTCACCAAACAATATATATATATATATATATATATATATATATGATAAAGGGAAACTAATCTATAGGTATTTGTAATAGTCAAATGGTAAATCAATTACCATAGTTCTACTTTTTTAATGAGTAATAATGATCAAAGTATAAGTAGATTTCTATATTTTTACTTTGGTAAGGACAAATAAAAATAATAGATCTTGAGATATATTATATTTTATAAATTTTTACATGAATGAGCATTTATTAAGTGATTATTTCAAATAGTTATATTTTATTACTCTTGGTATATGACCAAATCTATGTTAATAGATTTTGGTTAAAATTCTTTACAAAATTTTCCATGAAGAAAATTGCTATTATTAAAATAAATTATATGATAGATAATAAATAAAAAATATTAAATTATAGCAAGCATTTGAATTGACCATTGTAGTGTTACAAAGTATTATGTAAACGATAATATTATAGGTTCAAATTTCTTATGAATCAAACCAACTAAATAAAATAAAATAAAATTATTAAATAAAAATGCATTTTAAAATATTTATATTATTTAAATTTTTATAATATATTTTAAAATTTTTAATATATCTGAAATACATAAATTGACACATCTCAATTTTATTATAATAAACCATTTAACTATAAAGTATAAACTATGAACATATTTTTCAAAATAATATTAAATCTTATGTGTATCAATAATAAAAAATAAAGTGGTATTTAAAAAATATTTTGTAATATTTGTAGCATAATAATATTATAAAAAATATAAAATGGTTTTGAGAATGGATAGTAAATATATTGACACGTGAAATTAGTTATTGACATATGAAATTTTACTAATGACATATCAATATTTCATGGAACAACTAAGTATTAGAGTAACAATAAACTTAACTTAAGATAGATGAATTACAATTCTCAACAATAAATTAGTATTTACAAAGTATTTTGTAATAATTATAATAAAATAATATTATTAAAGATATAAAATGATTTTTAGAATGGCTAGTAAAAATAATAACACATATCAAATATTTCATAGAACAATTTAGTTTTAGAGGAACCAGAAGCTTAACATAAGATCAATTAGAATTCTTGTTAGTTAAGAATTATATTTACATAATTATAAATATAATTATAATTATTAAAATGTTTTTTTATTTAAAAAAATAAATAATTAAGCTTTAAAAATAAAGTTTTATTTTTTTTATTTTTTTATAATTCATAAATATAAAGTGATTTATCATAAGAATATAAATAAATGAAGGTTATTTTAATATTTTTATTATATATACATATAACCTTTTTCTTTAAAATTGATTCAATTATATTATCTAATAAAATCATACAATTCAATACATCAGTAATATATACAATATTAACATATTTTATGGTAGATGGTCTTAATCTTTCTAATAGAGAACCATATGTTTTTTTACCACAAGCGCATTGAATTATTTTTTCATTTTTCAAAACTTTATAACGTCAATAGAGTATTTTAATCATAATACAAAAAAGTGCTTGAAAACATTAGATAACTAGGAATGAGAATAGGTCCCACGTGTCAGTTCTTTCACACTTGATGTTGGAGGGGCTAGCGTGGCACTAATGTATGGGATATGGTGCTTGATTTGTGACATATGTGTGTCCATTCTCTCCATAAAAAATCCTTTGGTATCTTTGCTCACTTTTCATGTAACGTCCATGACAGTACAAATAAAAAAAATTACTTTTACAAAACACGAAAGTTAATCCTAAGATTCTGATTCCTTAACTTTCATTGAAATGTCAAAATGAATTTCACCCTACAAAATTGTTATACCAAACTTCAAACATATAATATAATTTTTCAATTCCATTAATTATTATGCTAGACTCAATTGGTGTTCACGCATATATGTCACTGTCACGTATTTACCCTCTTCATATTAATTAACTTTCATTATACATTTCACTTATGGCACGCATATATGTATCAGCACCGATGGTACCATTTATCATTTGGGTGATTATATATATATATATATATAGCACAAATTTTATTCTTTAATTGCATATTTACTACTCTTAATATTTCATGTGATCTACGGGTATGTGGAGGACACCTGCCTCACCCTGTGTCGTTGGGTCTAGGGGACTTTGATCTATGGCTTGGAATTTTGAGTCTTGTTTTACGTTAATGACCCCTCAAAAAATGCTAAATGTTCTTTCATTTTCGAGCTGGGCTCCACGGCATTGCATCTATGCAACTACTCTGCAACCTAACTTGCTCAACTCTATAGGCCTTCCGCTCAGCGTTGGCTTTTGTGTTTCCTCCACAAGGGTGAGTTTATGCCACAACATGCAATGATGTTTTTTTAGGCTTACTTTACATCTTCGCTTTTGGTTTGAGTGCTTAAAAGGGTTCTCATGTGGTCCTTTCATGACTTAAGAAGTTAATCTGTCATGCCATGGGATTCTGGGATTCTGCTCCTGGAAAGGTGCATATTTGCATTCATGCCTCCGGAGGTTCCCATATTTTGCTCTTTTGACTGGAAATGCAGTTGCCCATGTGTCCATTTCTTCGGTCATAGCAACCTCAACCTTGGTATGTAATTTTACCCAATCCAGTTTTCTTATGGTCCGGTCTAATAATTTTTCTTTTCTTTCTTCTCTAGTAATTTTTGGTGAGGATATCTATGCTCCTTGTTTTTGTGTAGGAATTGTTGTTGCTTCCTGTAGGCCCACTCACTTAGGTATATGAACTCTTAAACATGTTCTTCTTATGTCCATATCTTGTTCGGCAGATACGGGTTTAATATAGTGATTTAGTTGTTTTCAATGGCTCAGGTAATCTCCTCGGTTTAACACTGCAAAACACAAATCCATGTAAATTTATTTGGAGCTGCCCAGATTGAAACTGACCCTCGAATGGTTTCCTTAACAAGTAAATTGAGCCTCACAGAAAGTCTTATAATTTTTGCAGCATTAAATTACTCGGCTTGGTTCCATGACTACTTGACCTATAGAATTCTCGAAAACCGTTTTCATAGCTTAATGATATATTATCCTCTAGAAATATTAGTTGCATACTTATATTTTCATCAAGACTCTAGTCTATAATCTCAAGGGTTCGCATATCCAGTTTTCAGTCGGGTATGAACTATTTATGAGAAAGGGCAATGTTAATTATTGTATATCATTTACCATGGACAATTTCAACTTATATATTTTGGTGATAATATTCAGTTTTTTTTTAAGCTTTAGGTCCTTCCCACAATTTGGAAAAACTGCTTTTAGAGTTAAAACATATGTATGCATATTATACAATAATCCTTCCTTTTTCGTTGAAGCAATTTTTTCAGTTGAGTAGTCCTGTACATTGGTTTGCAATTATTTTTCTGTAACATAATTCTAGCCCATTATGTTACTTCAGTAGTTTTGCAGAAGAAATATTATTTTTACATATAGACATGTCACTAGGACATCTGAGTCTTATAGAGTTTTACATGCTCTTTAACATCTATTTCTATTTCCCAATTTCTCGTTTATTTAAAGGTGTCTAGAACACCTACGGGGTGGATTCACTACAAGGAAAATACCCTCTAGCAGATGTTTTTGAGGAACCCCTTATAAAAATACCCCAGACATCCATTTCTAGCAGAGGATACTAGAGGAGGTTGGTGGGCGAAGGTTTTTGTGGATGTTTTTCGTTAGGTGTGCTTATCATCGTAAACCTCACTGATGCGTTCAACAAGTGAAAGCACTAGTGCGCACAAAATATTGGCACACCAGATAGCATGCGCTTTGTACACACCCACACAGTGCATCATATTACCATAGTGCACCAGTAATTTACAACTCTTCCGCACTGGTGGCTCATAAAAAAGTGTGTCAAAACAAAAATCGCCTCGTGTGGTCTGAAGAAAACACATCGGTGCACCCATAAAACCCCGCGCACTGGAACAAGGTTAAAAAAAAAATACAGCCAAGAAAATGAATATTTCACTTTTCTCATTGCTCCAGAGCTCTCAAGCACCGGTGAAATTTATCGTTGTCTAAGCCACCCTAACATCGGTGTTCCCATTGCACCCATTCCACGCACTGCTATTGTGCATTTCCCACCAATCTCCAGCTAGAATTTTGCAAAATGGTGTGCAAATTTTCTTTTGCAAATTCTACAACCAATATTCCTCCTCAATGGCCAAATGTAGATGTATTTTTCTTTTTTTCTTCCATAATTAAACCTTTAGCGGATTATAATTTCAAATAACCTCCAAATTGACCATTTAGAAGAAAAAAAAAAATGTGGTGCGGTGCGCTCGAGCTGTTTGGCTCGCACCGGTTCGCGGTGCTGCCTATAAATTTACAGGCCACACTGCAACCGATGCTAACAATATCCACACTTGTTCTGGGGCATACTGATAGGCGCACGGTGTTATTTTAATTTTTTTTTAAAAGTGTGGTGCAATCATTTACCCGACCACACCGTTGACAATGTGGAAAGCGGCAACGTGGTGCGTTGACTTAAAGATTCGCCTTGGGGCACGTAATTTTTTCAGCGCACCACATTCTGCATTTCGAGAGGGTCAACGATGCGACCTGGTAAACCAGTACTAACATTATCTGCACTAATTCCAGGTAGTACCAATGACACACTGTGTTATTTTAAATTTTTTAAAAAAGTGCGATACGGTTGGTTACTCGGCCACACCATTTCCTAAGTGGAATAGCAGAAACGTGGTGCATTGACTAAAATATCCACCCCAGCACAGATATTTTTTTCAATGCAACGCATTTTGTATTTCGACAGGGTCAATGGTGCGGCTTGGTAAGATACGACATCGTTGACTATGTAATGATGTGAGGAGGTCAGTGCACTGACTTAACTATACGCCCCAGGGCAGAGAG
Source organism: Pinus albicaulis (assembly GCA_034641835.2). Lineage (NCBI taxonomy): Eukaryota > Viridiplantae > Streptophyta > Pinopsida > Pinales > Pinaceae > Pinus > Pinus albicaulis. The sequence goes on from CM076580.1 coordinate 1,471,379,047, forward strand.
GTTAGTCAGTGCACCGCACTTCTGACACTGTAGATAGTCAATGGTGCACTGTAAATTTTCAGGAGAACCGCTACCAGTGTGTGGAATATTTTCTGATGAACTGACCCCGGTGCGTTCCATAAAAAGATGCACCGGTACTAGTGCATGCCTATGTTTTTTCGCGCACAGACTGTTTTTTTTTTTTCCCCAAAAAACATTATATATGTATATTTCTACATACATGTCTCATTTAATAAAAAAATTGTATTTAATATGTCAATCATTCAAAGACATGAAAGGTGATAAGAGGGGGAACAATAACAACAACAAGCGTGTCAATATAACATTGTTCACCTGTGGGAGGCACGAGAAAGGGAGAGAGATGCGTACCCTCGCCCTATTATAACAGCTACCCAAGGGCTCGTAAGGTAGGTAGGCCTCCTCAAGTTATATGAGGAGCCTAATTCCCTAAAGGGGCATGGTTTGTCTTTAAGACATGTTATGCGCAGGTGGATGCCCATCGACAGGCTTTTCGGGTTGGTTGTAACCTGTGGTACACGCCCACAGACAAGGAGATATATTTCATTACAGGGCTATAGAGGAGAGGAGTGGATTTTTCCTTGTTCCCGGAGTTTTTAGTTGGCTATGCAGTAGGGAGTCGGTTACTCTACTCTTAGAGATACATTGGAGCAGATATAGTGTCTCCTTTAGATTTTGAGGTCTCCGGAGGTCAGTTACGTATTGCTGCATCTGGTAGCGAGGAGCTGAGGCTCCTCTCATTTATAATTTCGACCATTTCACACAACAACAGTGACGGGCAATGCATTAGTTGCTCGCTTCTATATTATGTTGATTATTTAGTACAGGAGCCACGACTTGTCAGGTGGTCTGCCATTTTTTGTGGCATTTCTGTACAGCCATAGATAGATGTCGTGCTCATGCATAAGGGAGGGTCAGCCTCCCTTTTGCTTCAGTGCTTTTTTGTTTATTTTTTGAGAGGTTTCCATAGATGAGGCCTACTTTTATTAGGCAACCCCGTAGGCCAATGTTCAAGGCACGAATGCACATGTGGGGGAAGATGATGCCCAAGAGCGGCGAGACTGTGTTTCCAGCGAGGATATCGAACGATGCACTGAAGTTGCTAAAAAAGTGTTGATGAGCATTCCTTCATTATGGTCCCCTATCCTTATGTGGGTTTGTATTGGCAAGGGTGTGCCAACATCCTCTTCATAGCTGGTGCACCAGTGGATGATAGAGGTAATATTGTTGTTTTATTTAAAGTTATTCTAACATGTTCTTTAACTTTTTTTTAATAAATTATGTAATGAAATTGTCTAATTATTGTTGTGTACTTGTATATATTTTGCAAACATTGGGTCTTTTGATGGTGAGGACATGCTGACACCACCACATGATCCAGTTGTGGATCCTGATGATGATCAGGGCATGTTAGATGCCAAGGATCATGAGGAAGCCGGTGCAGAGGTAGCTGCTCCTGTTGGTGCGCCCATACCACATTTTGCTAGGTGCGGTCGGCTTTATAGTAGATACAGGATGGAGTTGAGCGACCAAATCACCGCATTGATTGTTGAGGCGGGCATCAAGCCCGCTAATATGAGATACATACAGGTTGATGGTAGGCTATTACATAGGTGGAGAGGCATCCCGTGTGACATGTATAGCCTGATGCAGCATGACATTGGAGCTATGACTTTAGTTACATTGTTTAGGAGGACCATTGAACAATATAGGCATGGTCAAGATGTAGCACATGATCGACAGTACGTGAGCAGCGACTCATCATCTCATGATCACTCACCTCACTTCGCGCCAGATGAGCAGCCTCCACTAGCATCTAGTACCAATCATCATGTAGAGCAAGTTGGACCATCGACCACATCTATTCAGCAGCCTGAAGCATCCAACAGTACTCATGATCATGAGCAGGCTGGACCATCGACCGTTGAGGCTGTAGGATTGACTGAACAGTCCTTCACTAGTACTACAATTGATGTTGTACCACTAGCTGATCCACGACATTTATATTACAATTGTATGTTGCAGTTGTACTTAATTTACATTTTGGTGATCATCATAATGTGTATATTGTTAGGTCATGTTAGATATGTTCATTTAATGTGCATCTTGAATATATATGTGTATGTGATAACATGAGTTATTTGACATGAGATGTATATATTATGTTTTTGTTGTGATGATGTTAATATATAATGTTAATTCTATGTAAAATATTTGTAAAATTTTAATTGTAATTCTAATTCTAATTCTAATTTTAAATGTAATAGTGTAAAATATTTCTAAAATTTTAATTATGTTAATGTGAAAATTTAATTCTATTAACGTGAAATCATTTTAGTAAAATTTTTAAATTTGTAAATTTGTAAAATTTTAAGTAATTCTAAAATAATAAATCTAGAATGATATGAATTATTGTAACATAATAAAGTTTAGAAAATAATGCGAATAAATCATGTAATTTAGAATAATCATTATTTTATTATGATCTTAGATAATAAAAAAAATAACTAATTTATACAGTACGCCATTGTTTTTGAGATCAAGATAATTGCAAAGTATCAAGTGAAATATTGATTTTAACATTAAAAAAATGAAAATTACCAATTAATTCAAAATACATATTATAATGTTTTGAAAAACCCATATTAAAGTATAAATATTGATGAAATAACATATCTACCATATTACTCTCGGTTCTCATGATCACCCTCATTATTGTTGGGTATGTTATATTCTTTCCATGACTAGTCACACACGGGGGAGTCATAGGGCGGCGATAGCCCCCTTTTTACATTGCGATGGATGCAGCAGGGGGTTCACAGGAGGGGCGGTAGCCCCCCCATCGGGGTCGAGGGCAGCGCCATAGGAAAAAAAAAATTGACCTTATTTTACAGTGGGCGGACTAGCCAATGGTTTTGTTCATGGGTTTGCACATGGTTTTGGGGCATGATGGTTTTTCGGCCCCTGGTATTTTGTAGATCTGGTCAAGGGAACTATAGTTATTTTCTAGTCCAGGGTTAGTGGATTGGGTTTTATGTATGCTTTGGCATGTATATATATGCGTTGTAACACTAAAAGGAATATAATAAAAAATCAAGCTATTCGTCTCGATTTGGGATCTAGGGGAAAATCTCTGTGTTTATTTGTTTTATGTTTTATGCTCTCACTATTGTTTATTTTCTATTTTAAGATTAATTTGTAGATAATTTCTATACATTGTTAAAACCTACATTTGGTATCAGAGAAGTTTCAGCTTCAAGGGGAGGCCTTTGTTGTTGAGGGGTTTTTTTCTCGGGCCTGAGGTATACCCTATTCGGTGGGAGATCTACGGGATCGATTCTTGCGTGAAAGAAGATGGTGAGCAGTGGGAAGATAGAGATCAAGAAATTTAATGGTCATAGTTTTGAGTTGTGGAAGCTCAAGATGGAGGATCTGCTGGTGGATAAATATTAGTGGATCGCGGTACATTCAGGTACTAAACCAACGACAATATCTGATGAAGATTAGAAGAAGCTCGATCGGAAGGAAAAGAGCACAATACAGTTGTGTGTCTCAGATTCAGTATTTTTGAATGCATCTAGGGAAGATACAACGAAGAACTTGTGGGACAAGCTAGGGACTTTGTACCAATCTAAGTCTCTAGTTAATAAACTGTTCCTGTGGAAAAAGTTGTATAACCTGAGGATGAAGGATGGAGGCTTGGTGAAAGAGCATCTGATCACCTTCAATGCTGTGGTAAGCCAACTATCATATGTTGATATTAAAATCTCAGATGAATATAAGTGCATCAGTTTGTTGTGTTCTCTACGATATTCGTGGGACAGTGTGGTTATTGCAATAGGTAGTAATACAACTAACTTGAATCTGATGACATTGTCTCAGCCTCGCTGTCGGAGGAAATGAGACGGACAAATATGGAGGGCCATAATGGAGATGCGTTATCTATACGAGGAAGGTCTCAAAATAGAAACAAGAATAAGGTTTCGAGTGGGAGATCTAAATCTAGAGGGAGATCTAAATCTCCTGGAATGTTTGTAAAGGTGTGCCGGAAATGCGGAAAGGAAAGGCACTACAAAAAGGAGTGCAGATATAAAGCTCCTGAGAAAGGAAATGGATCTGATGATGCTCCTTCTATAGTGGGAAAAACCACCTCGGATGAAGGTGGGGATGTGTATTTGGCTTCTTCTTCAAATACACATGTAGACCATGAGTCATGATTGATTGACTCGGGTGCAACCTTTCACTTCACTTCCCATAGGGAGTGGTTTTGTGAGTATGAGAAATATGATGGTGGTGATGTCTTCCTAGGGGATGATAGGAAGGCCAGAATCGTCAGACGTAGAAAATTCAAGCTGAAGCTGCAAGGTGGAAAGATTAGAACACTTCCTGGTGTTTTGCACATTCTTGCATTGGCCAGAAATCTGATTTATGTAAGAAAGATGGATGATGCAGGTGTAAAATTAGTGTTCGAGAAAGATAACTGTAAGATGGTTTGGTGAGCACTTGTATTAATGCATGGAGTTCGGATTGGAACTTTGTACAAGCTTTAGGGTAGCATTGTTATTGATGGGTGCAACAGTTCTGTGGTTGCTGAAAATGGACTGGAAATCCTAGCAGTCTCTAGAGAAAATACCGTGCTATGGCATCAAAGACTTGGACATATTGGAGAGAAGGGCCTTCGAATATTGCATGGAAATTATATGGTATAAGGTATGTCTAATTTATCTCTGGATTTCTATTTTTTTGAACATTGTGTATATGGGAAGCAGAATCGGGTGAGTTTTCCTTCTAGTGCTAAGAGGGCGAACAAGATATTACAGCTTGTGCACAGTGATGTGTTTGGACCTGTGTTGATTCCATCATTAGTTAAGTTCGTGTACTATATTTCATTCATAGATGACTTCTCAAGGAATACATGGATCTATTTCTTGAAGAAGAAATATGAAGTCTTTGACAAATTAAAAGAATCTAAGGCTCTGGTGGAAAACCAGATAGAGAAGAATATAAAGGTTCTGAGGACACATAATGATGGGGAGTTCTGCAAGAAGGAATTTGAAGAGTTTTGTAAGAAGTGTGGTATATCACGGCAGAATAATACTCCATACACACCTCAAAAAAATGGAGTCGCAGAAATAATGAACAGAACGCTGATGGAAAAGGAAAGAAACATGCTCAGTGGTACCGGGTTATGACAAGAATTCTGGGCAGAGGCAATGGAGACTACATGTTACTTGGTTAAAAGATCACCTTCATCAGCGTTGGAGTATAATACTCCAGATGAGGTATGGACTAGTAAGAAACCCTCTCTTTCACATCTGAGGGTATTTGGATGTGATGCATATGTACATGTTCCAAAGGAAAAAAGGAACAAGTTGAATAATAAATCTGAAAGGTGCATCTTTATTGGGTATAAGGATGGTTTAAAGGGTTACAATCTTTGGAACCCGGAAACAAGGAAGGTTGTGTACAACCAAGATGTGATGTTTAGAGAGGTGAAAGATGTTGTTAAACATGAAATCCTACCAAAGGAACCTGAGAAGATAGAGTTTGAGATAAAGGAGGATGAATCAGACTCTATAACAGAAGAAGACTCATAAGAGGAAGAGCCACAAACTCCAGTTGTGAGAAGATCAGTTCAGGAAAGAAGACAACTAGAAAGGTATAATCCATCTACTTTTTGTTCAAGTTTTGCCTTAAATATAACTAATGATGATGCCATAACTGACAGGGAAGCAGTAGATTCACAGGATGGAAAACTTTGGAAGGAGGCCATGGTTGATGAAATGGCACCCTTGCACAAAAATGAGGCATGGAATCTAGTACAGTTGCCGGCTGGAAGGAAGCCCATCGATAGAAAATGGGTGTTTAAGAAGAATATGAATGTAGAAGGCAAGGAGGATAAACACAAATCTTGATTAGTAGCAAAATTTTATTCCTAGGAGTTGGGTGTAATGTTCCCTTTTCAGGAATTTCAACAAGGTTCTCAAGAGAAACATTGTATAAGTAAAATTGTGGAAAAATAAAGTAGATCAGGACTTGTTCCTCTTAATTATGCTGTATGGGAATTATATATGGAATTTCATCTAAAATAAATCAGTTTAGATACATTGAACATATCTCCCAAAAACTAGATTAGCTAAAAAGCACCCAAAGAGGAAGGCTACAGCCAAATGCAAACACTGCTTCAGAAATTGTGCAATTTTATCAGATGTTCAGTGGAGATCAGAAAGGATATTTATATTTCAATAATACAACAACAATTCAGCATTAGGGTTCTTTCACTCTACAGTAGAAAGCATGAGACAATATAGCAAGAATCTTCAAAAAAGAGAGCTATAACACATGTATATTTGAAGAAATGGCTCAACAACATTATTTTTTAGGAGCTTCAGTAGCTAGACATTAAAAATAAGATATAGCAAATATATGTGGACAAAAAATCAGATCTATTTCAGATCTGGAAGCTATATAGTCTCCTCTTCAAGATCCACTTCGAATTTTGGCAAAAGCATGCATAAATAAGAGTAGATCTGAGAAACAATTTGCAGATATGGAAATTGTTGCAGTAAATTTATGAATATAAAATTTCATTACAATGGATCAGATTTGAACATAACATGGATCAGCAAGCTAATCCATGGATCACCAAGTGGAAGGCAAGCCCATCACTAGAGATCTCTGATGTAAACTATGAGCAAGACACCATAAGAGATATACACCAAAATAATGCAGTCTTTCAAAATAAACATCGTTGTAGCTTAGATGACATAGCTAAATACTGTAAAATTGTATATATGAAGTACAAGAAGAAGATACACTCTTTCAGGAGGTTAAAGAACACACTCCATGAGAAGAGGCTCCCAAAAATACACTAGATCTCTGCAGATCTAGAATCCCACTTGTTGCAGCTTGCAAAAGTAGCAAAACCCTCAATGGATTACCACTTCTAATGAAAGTAGAGCTTTTCATCAAGCCGAATAGTGGTTCAATTCAGCAGACACTCCTCCAAGAATCCTCAAAGGAAGAGGTGAAATCCCTGCATAGGAATTCCAAATACAATCCTTCACTAAACAATAGAGAATCGTATTTGTCTAAGCAGACAAATACTCATAAATATGATCAATCAACAACCTTCTCTTGTTGCCCTCCTTTTCCTTTTATAATATGAGAAAGCTTTTGCAAACCCTAAACCACCTGGTTGAGTTAGCCATTTTCACATGAGAGGCTTCCTTCTAGAACTATGCTATCCCTTTTGGAGATGCAGTGAACATAGACAGCAATGTTGATTTGGTCAAGGTTGACCCAATATTTAGCTCAAACCTCTTTCACACATGCAAATGATTATTTACATGGCCCTGATTTGTCTTTGTTCACATGGGAATTGATTTATTCAAACTTTTTAGGAGTTTTATATGTCCTCCTTTATTCATTTATTCATGAAATAGAAATTAAAACAAAATTGAACGTTCCTCTTAGCTAAGTCTAAGTGGGAACATTACAGTCCTCCCCTCCAAAATGTTGCTTGTCCCCAAGAAAATGATAGGGTAAGAGTTGTAGTTATTCTCCTTCTCCATTGATGGCACCATCAAGGATCAAGCTTTCATCATGGTCCAAGTGCTCATTAAGCCAATACATCAAAAATTGCTCCTCCAATGCTAACATGATAGGGGCATAGTCCATCCCTTTAGGAGTGTAAAACTCAACAGAAATAAACATGGGTGAAGCAATGTCACATATAAAACATGTATCATTAAGTACAAGATGATGTTATATCCCATGTGGTACATATACACTACCCACTCTTTTCCCATAAAAACCAATAAACAATACCAATATATCATCTATGTATGGAAGCAAAATTACATATATGCAAACTGAAATTTGCACTTGAGGAGTTGGGTCACAATCCCACATAAGGTACCAATGCAATGCACTCCTTATCTTGAGTAGATATGAGTGTGGTAAGTGGTACTCCCACCACACCTTTCCTGCATGGGTCACTTTGACATGGCTGAAAGTGATACCCAAGTTAGGTGCCTTTGGGAAGTACCCATCATGAAAGAGAATCTCCGTTTGCACCTCAAGGGAGTGACCAGATTTAGAATTTTTATTGGCCTCACCAATTCCACCAGATCTACATGTAGTATCACTCCTTGTAGGAGCCATGGCCTGCATACATATGGTAAGATAATATGTCAAATCAGAAAAATAAACATGCTCCATAAGATCGTATTCCTGACCATTGAAGTCTCCCACACACATGGAGTTGGGCATGGGAATTTCTCCTCTTTTAAGAGAAGGAAGAGATAGCTAAAATGACTCCTGCATAGAATCCTTTGGCTGTTCCAACTCCTCATAACTATTGCACTCTTGTAAGTGCCGATGTAGTTCCTCCCAATCATAGTGGTGATGTAGTTCCTCCTTTGTACCATCCCAATCAAAACTCCTCATGATTAGAGTGTATATCTTTGCTAACTACATATAGCTGGAAAGGAACTCTTTGTGTGCTCTTTGTATTATCTCTTGCTTAAGCTTGGAGGCTTTAGACAAGAATACTTTAACAAGATGATAGATGACCCCTTCATGGACCAAATAGCCTCCCCCTTGCTTCATGCCATATAATATCATCCCGGTGTGAAGATATTTGGAGTACTACACAAGGAGTTGAGATCTCCAATATGGATCCACACAGCTCAATAATGACAGTGTTGCTGATACATCTATGGTGGTGCTTGCCTTGTTGTTGATTGCCTATTTGATATTACACATGCCAAAATTATTTGTTGGGAGGCTGATCCTCCCCTTTCCTTCCTCCCATAGCACTGTAGCTTGATCTCTCATTGCTCCAATCCTTTCTTGATCTATATTTGGAGCAGCACTTTGTGAGGCCTTCCCCACAGAATCAGAATCTAATGACATTCCAAGTGGCTTGCCATGAAGTAGGAATGTTCCTTGCAACATTCTCATAAACATGAAAGAAGGAACTATGAGATCCTTGCTTCCACTGCGCAAATCCATCTCTGTTGTTTGTGTGGAAACATTAGGTGCAGGATAAGTGTACATGCCCTGAATTATCTGTGGTTTCCCGCTCTTCAAGTCTGCCCTCTCCATTTGCAAGGCTTTCCAATCAGTGGTAACATTCCCCAAGGTAATCAACCATTGGACACCTAAGATGATATTGGTGTCTGGTCTGTCAACTACAAAGAAGTGATCCACCAAAGTGTAGGATCCCATTGTGAGAGAAATTTTTGGAACATATTGCATGCATTTCATGGTTCTATCTCTCGGGACCAAAACAAAAAACCCATTAAAAGTATCAGTGGGGATTCCTCTCCTCTGCACAAGTTGAGCATCAATAAAGTTGTGGGTTGCCCCACTATCAATCAGAATAGACACTTTCTCGTTCATGACTGAGCCTTGTACTCATAAGTTCAAGTACTTAGGCACTCCTCTCAAAGAGGCAAGAGTCCCAATTGTTGGAGAAAAGGCTACCTCTTCATCTTTGGATGGTGATTGATCTTCCTCCTCATAATCAGCAGCACTGTGAACCCTCCTAGGTCCATCATTCCCATCTTCCTCCTCAAAATCTAAGAAGAGTTCTATATAGTGTGCCCTTCCAACAACACATCTATGTCTTGGTACCCATGGCTCTTGGCAAGTGAAACACAATCTCTTTTTCCTCAACTCCCTTTGGAGATCAATGTCAAGAGGTTTCTTCATTGAGCTCTCCTTGGGTGGAGCATATTTCTCTTCTTTCCCCTTAGAAGAGTGAGGGGCTTTGCTTTGGAAAGTTGCATTTGCTCTTGGCAAGGCATCTTGGATATCTCTAGCTCTCTCAATGGAATCATGCAAAGTGATGGGCTTGGTAGACTTAACCAACCCATGCAAAGGTTCCTCGAGGCCAGCAATGAACATGTAGACTCTTCGTGCTACAGATAGATCAGGGACCATGACTGATAATCTCAGGAACTCAGACATATAGGCCTCTACATTTCCTATCTGCTTCAGCTTTGCAAGGCTTATGAAAGGTGCCTCGGGATCCTTCTGGTCAAATCTCTCCACCATTATTCTAGTGAACTCAGCATAGGTAGACACATTGTAGTGTCCCAATGTAGATATCCCATGGAACCACCAGTTATGGGCATCACCCTCAAAGTGCAACGTAACAATCTTGATGGCTTCTACTTCAGGGACTTTGTTCAACTAGAAATAGATATCCAGCTTTTCCACCCATGCTTTGGAAGAACAAGAGGATGATCCATCAAACTTGGGAAAAAATAATTTTCCCATAGTGTGGTGTCTCTCATGAAATAAACCACCATCTCTATACTTCTGCCATGGTCTCCTCCAGTCCTTGCGATGGCAAAAGTCTTGGAAACTCAATTTATCCTTGAATCTCTAAATTTGTGAGTCATATTCCACAAAGTAACCTTCCATGGAGGTTGGATCTTGCGGTCCTTCATTCTCTATAGCCAATAAGGTATGCAGAGTAGAGCCTTGTGAGGCCTGTGGAGCTTGTGGCAAGCTCACAGTTTAACCAGTCCCATAATGAGACATGTCAGAACTTTCTCCTTGATGGAATCTCCCAAGAGATTCCCTCATTCTATCCACTCTCATATCGTTTATCTCCTTGGAAATATCTTGCATAGTCTCCAAGAGAGTTTTTACAAAATCCTTTTCTTCCTTATCATTCACAGATTTAGGGGCTTTCCCCTTGTCTTGACCCTTGTCAGGGTCATCAGTGGTGTAGTCATACTTTTTATGAATTTTATTTTTGTACCTCCTCTCCCTCTTAGTGAGAGGATCCTCTTATTTGGAATGTAGCATGACTGGTGCTACAAGGCAAGCACATGCTATGCCAAGAGTGGAGCTCTTATACCACTGTAATGTTCCTTTTCCAGGAATTTCAACAAGGTGCTCAAGAGAAACGTTGTATAAGTAAAAATGTGCAAAAATAACATATATGAGGACTTGTTTCCTCTTATTTATGCTATATGGGACTTAGATATGGAATTTCGTCTAAACAAAATAGTTTAGATACATTAAACAGATCTCCCAAAAACTAGACTAGCTAAAAAGAACCCAAAGAGGAAGGTTGCAGCCAAATGCAAACACTACTTCAAAAATTGCGTAGTTTTATCATATGTTTAGTGGATATCAACAAGGAGGCTTATATTTTAGTAATACAACAGCAAATAAGCATTTGGATTAAGCTCTTTCACTCTACAGTAGAAAGCATGAGACAATATAGCAAGAATCTTCAGAAAAGAGAGCTATAACACATGTATATTTGCAGAAATGGCTCAAAAGCGTTATTTTTGAGGATCTTCAATAGTTGGAAGTTACAAATCAGATCTAGGATATATCTGTAGACAAAAAATCAGATCTATTTCTGATCTGGAAGCTTGATAGTCTCCTCTTCAAGATCCACTTGGAATTTTGGCAAAAGCATGCATAAATAAGAGTAGATCTGAGAAACAAGTTGCAGATCTGGAAATTGTTGTAGTAAATTTCTGAATATAAAATTTCATTACAATGGATCAGATATAAACAGAACATGGATCAGCAAGCTAATCCATTATTCACCAACTGGAAGGCAAGCCCAGCACTAGAGATCTCTGATCTAAACTATGAGAAAACACCATAACAGATCTATGCCAAAATAACGCGGTCTTTCAAAATAAACAGCATTGTAGCTTAGATGACATAGATAATCACTGTAAAATTGCAAGTCTGAAGTACAAGAAGAAGCAACACCCTTTTAGGAGGTTAAATAACACACTCCATGAGAAGAGGCTCCCAAAAATACATTAGATCTCTGCAGATCTAGACTCCCACTTGTCGCAGCTTGCAGAAGCAGCAAAAACCTCAATGGATCAGCGCTGCTAATGAAAGTAGAGCTTGGAATCAAGCCTAATAGTGGTTAAATTCAGCAAACACTCCTCCAAGAATTCTCAAAGGAAGAGGTGAAATCCTTGCATAGGAATTCCAAATACAATCCTCCACTAAACATCAGAGAATGGTATTTGTCTAAGCAGACAAATGCTCAGAAATATGATCAATCAACAACCTTCTCTTGCTACCCTCCTTTTCCTTTTATAAGATGAGAAAGATTTTGCAAACCCTAAACAACCTTGATGAGTTATCCCTTTTCACGTGAGAGCTTCCTTCTAGAACTATGTTGTCCCTTTTGGAGATGCAATGAACCTAGACAACAATGTTGATTTGGTCAAGGTTGATCCAGTCTTTAGCTCAAACCTCTTTCACACCTGCAAGTGACTATTTACATGGCCCTGATTTTTCTTTGTTCACATGGGAATTTATTTATTCATACTTTTTAGGATTTTTACATGTCCTCCTTTATTCATTTATTCATGAAACATAAATTAAAACAAAGTTGAATGTTCCTCTTAGCTAGGGCTAAGTGGGAACATTACACCGGGAATCTATTTTGGTGATATTTTTTCTCCTATTGCCAAGGTTACTTATATTAGACTACTTTTATCTGTTGCTCTAGATTTGATTTTGAGGTAGAATAGATGGATGTGAAGACAACATTTCTTCACGGGGATCTGGAAGGGGAGATTTACATGAAGCAACCTGAAGGCTTTATGGTGAATGGTAAGAAAGAACTGGTATGCAGGTTAAAGAAGTCTCTGTATGGATTAAAAAGGTGACCAATAATGTCATATCAGAAATTTGATACCTATATACAGGGACTTGGCTTCACCAGAAGCAAGGAGGATCATTGTGTTTATTTTAAATTAATTGGTGACCGTGTTATTTATTTGGTATTGTATGTGGATGATATGTTGTTGATTGCAAATGACAAAGAAATTTTCCAAGATTTGAAGACCCAACTGCTCTCCAAATTCGACATGAAGGATCTTGGTGCTGCAAACTATATTTTGGGCATGGAAATTAAGAGAGGTCAAGAAAAGACGATTCTCTGGTTAAACCATAGGAAGTATGTCGAGAATATATTGCAGAGGTTCAATATGCAGGGTAGTAAACCAGTGAATGTTTCGATTCCTATAGGTGTAAATTTCTCTACTGAACAGTGTCCCAAGACACAAGAAGAAGAGGAGGATATGTCCCGTGTTTCATATGCAAGTGAAGTGGGTAGCCTGATGTATGCAATGGTATATACTAGACCAGACATTGGACATGAATTGGAAGTACTGAGAAGGTTTATGTCAAATCCAGGGAAGGAGCATTGGACAACAGTGATGTGGGTTTTTAGATATTTGGGTGGCACTAGTGATTATGGCTTGTGCTACCAGGGAAGAATAGGATTGGAAATAATGTTGGACATTCATGGTTTTGTTGATGCAGACTGGGTTGGAGATCTATACAAAAGAAGATCTACAAGTGGGTATGTGTTTAGCCTATTTGGAGGTGCAGTCAGTTGGATGAGTAAAAGATAGTCTGTAGTGGCTTTTTCAACTACAGAGGAAGAATACATAGTAGCCACTCATGCAAGCAAGGAATAAATTTGGTTGCAGAGATTGTGTTCAAGTATGGGGTTGGTGCAGCAAGCTATAAGGATAGACTGTGATAGCCAAAGTGCAATTTTCTTGGCTAAGATCCCTACTTATCATTCAATGACAAAGCACATTTATGTTCAATATCACTTTGTGAGATATATGGTTGAGGCTAAAAGGGTGTTGCTGGTAAAAGTGGACATTTTGAAGAATGTTGTAGATGCATTGATGAAATCCGTGACCACTCAAAAGTCATCTTGGTGTAGAGAAAAAATGGGTGTTTCAAAGCTGGGCTAATTAGTAAGCTCCCATGTGGCCCCCTTTAGAAAGAAAACAACAAGTAGGAGAATGTTGGGTATGTCATATTCTTTCCACGACTAGTCACGTGCAGGGGGCCACAGGGGGGCGATAGCCCCCCCTGTACATTACTTCAGGCGCAATAGGGGGTGACAGGGGGGGTGGTAGCCCAACCTGTCAGGGTTCAGGGCAGCGCCCCAAGAAATTTTTTTGACCTTATTTTATGGTGGGTGGACCTGCTCATGCCTTTGTGGATGGGTTATCACATTGTTTTGGGGCATGATGGTTTTTAGGCCCCTGCTATTTTGTAGATCCGGTCAAGAGAACTACGATTATGATCTAATACAGGGTTAATGGATTGGGGTTTATGTATGCTTCGACATGTATATATATGTGCTGTAACACTAAAAGGAATATAATGGAAAATCATGTTGGTCGTCCTGATTTGGGATCTAGGGAAAATTCTATGCCCTCGCTATTGTTTATTTTTTGTTTTAAGATTCGTTTGTAGATAATTTCTGTACAGGGTTAAAGTTCCAGCTGGCATGGCATGATAAGACTATTGTTCTCAAAAATATTTTTTGATCTAGGGTCATCTGTCAATACAAACCACCAATCCCTATCCAACACATCTGGGTAAAAAAACACTTGGTTGCAGTGTTTGAGGAAAACATAGGGCTCCTTAGCCTCATCCCACATCTTTCTAGTGTTGATACATATCAGCCTACTATCACGATATTCCTTTACATTATTTCGATCAAAGGTGTCCCGCCACTTGCACCTAAAAATAACACATTGGAAAGAAGAAAAATCCACTTGAATGATCTCTTGTATTTTTTTGACGTAACCTAACATCCCTCATACTAGGTTTTGATCTTGGTGGTTAGATCAACTAGATTCATTAAACTCAACTTCCATTCCACAGTCTTGTTTGATATTTACAACATCGGCATTTTTTGTGTGAAAATGGTGTCCATATGACCACATAGATGGGAGCAAATGCACCTATTATAAAAAAAGTTAAAAAAAGTATAGTGTTATGTGTCTTATAATAACCCAACAGTTAAGATATGATATATATATGTCTTATAAGTTTGAAATTTACATATAAATTAAAAATATTATTACTGAGTTGTTGTACCCAATCCCTACATTTAGCGCATCCTCTTCAGCATGCGGGTAACGACCGGTTGTACCTTATTTCTCTCTGACTTGGTCAGCAACCCAATTGTTGGGGCATATATTTGGCATATTTTCTTTTAAAAGATCAGGATAAGGCACACTTATACCATTCAACCTTCTTAATTCTTTCCTGTCACTATCCCATTTAATCCTCTTTTGTTCGTACAATGCAAGCCCTAGTTGTGTCACTTCATAATTGTAAAGAACGAATTTATTGATTGCTTCAATTTCTGCATTCACTGATGAAATAAAAATGACATTATATAGTACTTAGAGATCAACATCAATATTAACTTTCTGTAAATTTGAAAAATTATAAGTCGCTTACTCTTTATCAAGCATTTTTTTCGACTCGTTTGGAGAAACTCCCCTTCTCTTTTGTCTTCATCCCTTTCATTTCCCCAAAATAGGACACTTGGTCTGTTGTTGATCTGCTTGATGTATTCACTGGCATAATAGAAAGACTTATATGATATGTACCCCTCTGTAATAGACCCCTCGAGCTTTTCCCTTTGTTGAACAAAACCTTTCAATTTCTTCATGTACCTCTCTGAGAAGAACATCCAACGACAAGAAACCACACCAACTAATTCAACCTCATCTAATAGGTGGATTAGAAGATGAACCTGTAATTCCATGAAGCTCGTCGGTAGTTCCTTCTCAAACATACAAAAAATCTCAATTATCTCTTGACGCCACTATGGAATGCTAGCCATATGAATTTCCTTTGACGTGATCCAAAGTAAAAATGAAGATAATTTAGAGATGGCACATCCTAGGTCTTCAGGGAATTCATGTTTCACACACCCATGCATGAACAAAGGCTAATGACACTGCAAAGTTATAAACATGTGAAATAACATACAAAATTTGTTATGTTTTATGATCCCCACATGGGATAAAAAATATTAATATAACAAATAATAAAATCATGCTTTTGACATTATACATAATCTTAGAAGATTCAAATGGTCATGTGATTTCAACCCCAAAAAATGGTCATCCATGGTGTAGTAGTGCCATAGTGAAGACCCGTATCAAGTTGGCACCCTCACACTGATCAGGAGATCAAGTCTCTTGTAGAAAAATGCTCAAAAATGAAGTTGCTCAGAATTTGTCTGAACTAGATCGACTGGAAAGAGCTCGGAAAAATGATCCTGTAGACATGAATGAAACTGAAAACCGATGTCGTATGAGGAAGATATTCAGTTTTAAAGTTTGCCAATTTCAGTTAAAAAATGGCCCAAAGTTGACTTTATAAAAAATATTTTTTGTTAAAAAAAAGAATATTCCACATAAAATTCTAGGAATATTTTGTGGAATATTCAACAGAATATTCTATGGAATATTCCGTAGGGGGCCAATGAAAGGGCACCACGTGGCCCCAAGTTGGATTGAAATGGCTTTAAAAAAGTTGTTATGGGCGCGACAAGATTTGATCCCGGGTCGGCGGGATGATAACACAAAGGACCGACAGTTGGACCACGTCATTGTTTCTTATTAACCAATGCAAAAAAATATTATTTAAACGTTGTTAATTTTTGGGCGGGGCCCAAAAAACTTGGGTCATGGTCACGAGGGCCAGCGCTCGGTGCCGAGTTCAACTTAAATGCGATTTTTTAAACTTTATTATATGCACATTTAACTATATGTTTATTAATGAAGTCCGATCGGTGCGGCCACATGGGGGCTTAACCTTAGCACCCTCATTTTGGTGGAATAATTGGCGGCTACCTAAATTTAGCACCCGTCACCAATTTTAACTGGAGTTAACTCCAATTCTCCACATTTAGTGGATTTTTTCTAGGTGACACTGGGCAAACTTGAGTTAGCCACAACTTTGGCTACGGAAGTCCTTTTGGGACAATTTTTTATTTTTTATTTTGGGGTATTGAAGCATGATGGAGCTGTTGGGACAGGTTGCAGAGCCATCAGAGTGCTCTATCATTGATTTTACCAGCGATTTTGGTTGTGGAGTCACTAGGGCCTAATGAAAGATCAGCTATTTTGGACTATACTTATCCAATGGAGGTGAATGAATAGTCAATTTATACTGATTTCAGCCTTCTGTTTCTGAATATGTAGCTTATTTTCCCTTTTGAGGGTTTCGACATAGTGTAATTCATATTTTGAGCATTAATGAAAAAGGGAAAAGCCTAATTAGAGGCTTTTGGACCCAACAGAGGTAGCCCAAGAGAGGGGTGAACTACTTAAACAAATGCTTACTGTTATGTTGTGCATTCTTGCTGTTATATTTCAGATTCTGCTACATTAAATAGTAACTTTTCATAAGTACACTTTTCTCAAGCAGACTTATACATTGAACAAAAATCATTAGTTCAACTTCAAACCACATTACTTCATTTGCAGAATACTTAAACTTGCTTATTCACACATAAAATTTGGATTAATGAATACTTTGCACATAAAAAAATACTTTCATTGATCGGATCTATTTCAGTGTTTACATTTTATTTCTTTAGGCAGAGGCAGTTTGTGGGCCAGAAGCTTCTGGTTTCATCCTTTCTAGTAAAACTTAAATAACCAGTAAAATCCCCTTACTGTCAATCTTTGTATGAGAAATAATTTGTTCTCACAATTTCAGATCAGATTGGTATCAGAGCTCTAGGTTTTGCTTAAGAGTTTGTGAAATTTGTGCAAGAATATTGTGTTATTCTGCAAAATTTGATGCTTACTCAGCTAAAATTGAAAAGACGGGAAGGCCAATTGGTTAGAGAATAAGTTAATTCTCAACCAAGGAGGGCTAGCGTGCCATTATATCCACCTTCCATTTCATCCTCATTAGCCTTAGAATCAACCACAAACATGTCTTCCAGAGAAGGAGAAGTACATGAGGAAATGGATCCCAAGGAAGAAGAAAGAGTCCTTAGAAAATCTTTCTTGGAAATGACTGAGATGGTTAGGATCCCATACCAGAAAAGAAATGATAGGATTGCTAGAGAAGGGTCTAGAAACCAAAAAGAAGAAGGATATTCTTCAGGAGGGAAGAAAGACAAAGATGAGTCTAAGAAAGGGAATGGAGGAAATGGTGATCCTTCATCTCCATCGTCATCCTCTTCCTCCACATCATCCTCTTCAAATTTTGTTAATCAGTCACACAAAACAAAAACATCTCTTAAAAATCCTTTGTTAAAGCTTGATGTGAAGTTTGAGTTGCCGATTTTTAATGGTGATGTGAATGCAGAAAAATTGGATAACTGGATTAGACAGCTGGAAGTCTATTTAAGGATTCAGAATTTGCATGATGATGACACAAAAATCCAATTAGCCTCTTTGAGAATGGATGGAGCAGCTTTGGTTTAGTGGGAAGCCAAGATCAGGGAGGAAATCAAAAAGCATGGTAAGATAACTCTAACTTGGAATGAGTTTATTACTGCTATTAAGAAACTGTTTTATCCTCTTGCTCATATTCAGAAAGAAATCATGAATTAGCAAAATTTTAGGCAACTTAAGGGTCAAAATGTGCAAGATTATACCCAAGAGTTTATAAGGAGAGCACTTCTACTTGGAGTAGACTTACAAAGTCAAGACACCTTGTTGAAATACATAGGAGGTTTGCACAATTATCTGCAACATACTATTCTAATGTTCAATCCTACCAGCTTAGATGAAGTCTGTGTGCAGGCTACACATTTAGAAGCTAGAGGAAAGAATACATTTGATGAGGATAGTAATCTCAAAAACAAAGGAAAGAAGAGAGTTACAAATTCAAGAAAATAAAAAGGAAAGTTCTTTTGAAAGAACTGTTCGAAGAGAAGTCATGATGAAGATCATTGTTGGAAGCTTCATCCTAAACTGAAACCAGAAAAATTCAAGAACAAAAATAAGACCAAAGAAAAGGAGAAAACTGTAGCAACAATTGAGCAAGACTTAGGGTCAGACTCAGGAGATGAGACAGAAAGCATAGCCATGGTTTTAAAGAACATTAAGGGGAAAGAAGTGGTGCAAGACACAACTCCCAGTTCTAGCTCTTTGAATTATCACAAAGATACTCATGAAGAAAAGAGGAGGATAGAGCTTTTCCATGTGAGGGTAATTTCAAAACATACCAAAATTGACACACTTTTTGATAGTGGGTCACAAGCGAATCTTATATCTCAAGACTTGGTCAAGTAGCTTAAAATTGAGACCATTCCACACCCGAAGCTTTATCCACTTGGATGGATATGCAAGGATGCCAATTTGCAAGTTTCAAGGAAGTGCATATTGCGCTTTGCAATAACTGCACATTTTATTGACACAATTGAGCTTGATGTGGTACTGCTTGATACCTCAGGTATTGTTTTGGGAAGTCCTTATTTATTTGACAGGAAGGCTATCTTTCATCGCCATGAAAACAAGTATCACTTGTTCAAATATGGTAAAGAGTACATTGTAAGAGCTCACAAGAAGAAGCTAGAATATTCTTTACTCCATGCAAGTCAATTGAAAAGACTGGTTAATGCAAGTCAAAGTCTAACTTTGTTAACGTTGAAACGACTAGATTTTGAGCATTTGCCTTTTTATGATGTTGCTAATAACATGTCTCAATTTGATAACAGTTTGTCTTTGAAAGAAGATGATGTTATGTTTCACAAATTACCTTTTGGGTCAGCCAATGCAGTGAATGAAGTGTCACAACAAAGTAGTGCAAGCAAGGAGGACACACCATTCAGCATGGGACAAAGTTGGTTTCAGAATGGTAGAATTCGCCATGGGAACAGTTTTCAAGGTGAAAGTTATTTTAAGTCTTCTGGGAAGTTTGATCAGTGTAGAAAAATTTTGTTTTCTACAGATTACAATTGCTGTTCTACAAATTTTAATCATTTGCACATGACTCCGTCAATCTTAGCAAGGGTCGATCAGTTGATTCCAAAGACAGATTATCATTTTCTCAAAAGCTTCATTTGATGAAATTGGGTACATTTCAGTTATTCAAGGGTGGAAGAGTGGATAATCAGTCTCGACATCATCATTTTCAGTAATCAGAGAGATTTTGAGGGTCCAAAAGCTTCCCATTTGGGAGGTGTGATAAGGAGATCAAGTGTCTTGTAGAAAAATGCTCAAAAATGAAGTTGCTCAGAATTGGTCCGAACTAGATCGACTAGAAAGATCTCGGAAAAGTGATCCTGTAGACATGAACGAAACTGAAAACTGATGTCGTATGAGGAAGATATTCAGTTTTAAAGTTTGCCAATTTCATGTTGTGTAACCAACTCCAAAAATAGAAGAAAAGAGATATGAACGCCTTAGAAATAAGCCACTTCGAGGGGGCAACCTCCAATACATTACATAAATGAACAATTCTTGGATGATACAATTTACAAAACCTCCTTTCTATATATAGGAGTCCATGGGGCCATAATGTAATCCTAGTAGGCCACAATGTAATCCTAGCCGACCTAACAATAATAATTTAAGGGCACAATAATAATAAAATGGGGGTTACAAGGGTACAATAATAACAATAAGGGGGTTACACTAACAACAATAAGGGACTATACTAGTAGTATAGGGACCTAACATGCCCCTCTCCTTCAAAAAAGTGTTGTCCTCAACACTTGAGTAGCTCTGGGTGCTTCTGTATAAAATTCTCATCCTCCCATGTAGAATCTTTAGTGGATAAGTTCTTCCACTTGATGAGATACTCTGAAATTGATCGATTCCGTAGCTGTCGAGTTCTTGTTTCCATGACCGCTTCAGGTTCCAATATGATTTTTCCTTCCTCATCAAGTTCTGGCAATATTGTTTGAACTGGAAGATTTTCACCTATAACCTTGTTTAAGCATGAAACATGGAAAACTGGATGTACTCGCGAAGAAGCAGGAAGCTCCAATTTGTATGCCATAGTACCAATCTTTTGCAACACCTTGTAAGGACCATAGTACTTTAGCGATAATTTATTATCCTTCTTTGCTTGCTTGAGGGACATTTGTTTGTATGGTTGTAGCCGTAAAAATACCCAATCTCCTACATCAAAACTTCTCTCGCTACGATGTTGATCTGCCTGTTGTTTTATTCGATTTTGTGCCAAATTCAGGTTATCCTTTAAGAGTTGGAGAACTTCTTGCTGATGCTCGATGTGATCTTCCACTGCTTGAACCTTCGAATTTTCTCTTAAATATGATGTGATGGATGGTGGATGATATCCATAAAGTGCCATAAATGGGGTCATTTTTGCTGCAGTATGGAAGGAAGTGGTATACCACCATTCAGCGAGAGGTAACCACTTGACCCATTGTGTTTGTTTATCAGATACAAAACAACGAAGATATCCTTCCAAACATTTATTTACTATCTATGTTTGACCATCAGATTGAGGATGATAAGATGAGCTATGAGCTAATTGAGTACCCAAACAAGAAAATAACTCCGTCCAAAAATTTCCCGTAAAAATGGGATCTCTGTCGCTCACAATAACCCTTGGGCTTCCATGTAGCTTTTGAATTTTGTCCACAAATGTAGTAGCAACTGTGCTTGCTTTAAATGGATGAGATAATGCACAAAAGTGTGCATACTTGGTAAGTCTATCAACTACCACCATGATGACACTCTTTCCTTCGGACTTAGGTAAACCTGTGATAAAATCCATTGAAATCTCCTCCCAACGTTGGCTTGGAATGGATAAAGGTTGTAGAAGTCCTGGGGTCTTAATTGTTTCCACTTTATTCTGCTGGCAAACCAAACATTCCGCCACAAACTTTCGAATATCAGATTTAAGGCCATCCCAAAAAAATTCTTTCTTCACCCTGTGGTAAGTTTTTAAAAATCCTGAGTGTCCTCCTAAAGGAGAAGTGTGCAATTCCGGAAGAATCTTTTGTTTTAGTTGGGAATTCTTACAAAGATATAAGCGATCTTTGTACCATAAGGAATCATTTTTCCAACTAAATGTATCGGATGTACTAGGATCTTGCTGCAACTTTTGAATGAGTGTCCATACATCTTTGTCCTTCTTCCATTCATCTCTTGCTTTGGTTATCCAATCTGGTTGGATAATAGAAATGGCACAAAGCAATGCTTCCACTTCTTCATTCTTTCTTGAGAGTGCATCTGCAACAACATTAAGCTTTCCTTTTTTATAGATTATTTCAAAGTCATAACCCAACATCTTTGTGACCCATTTTTGCTGCTCTTCTGAAGATAGTCTTTGTTCCAAAAAGTGTTTAAGACTATCATGATCAATTTTTACCTTGAAGTGTCTTCCCATTAGGTAAGTTCGCCATTTCTTTAGTGCATGCGGTATTGCTAACATTTCCTTCTCATAAATAGGTTTCTGTAAATACTTTCCTTTGATTGGACGACTTTCAAAAGCAATGGGTCTTCCTTCCTGCATTAAAACTGCACCAATTCCATTTCCTGAGGCATCACATTCCACAATAAAGGTTTTTGTGATGTCTGGCGTAGCTAAGACCGGTGCTAGCCACATTGCCTCTTTAAGATGTTCAAATGCCTTAGTTGCTTTAGGAGTCCATGAAAATGCATCTTTCTTCAATAATGTTGTTAGAGGTGTTGCTATTCTCCCATAATTCTTAACAAACTTGCGATAATATCATGTTAACCCAAGAAATCCTCGCAACTGCTTTATTGTCTTGGGGACTTTCCATTCCTTAATGGCTTTAATTTTGTTAGGGTCTACTTTAACACCCTCGTGAGATATAATATGACCCAGATATTCCACCTCTTGTACTCCAAAGAAACATTTGGATGTTTTCGCATATAATTGTTTCTCCTGCAATAGTTTGAGCACCCTGTCAACATGTTCAACATGATCCTTCCAAGACCTGCTGTAGATTAGTATATCATCAAAAAATACTAGCACAAATTTTCTAAGGAAGGGTTTGAAATGGAATTCATCAACCCTTGAAATGTAGAAGGTGCATTGGTAAGGCCAAAAGGCATGACCAAAAATTCATAATGACCCTCATGAGTTTGAAATACTGTTTTTGGAATATCTTCAGTCTTCATTCTAATTTGATGATATCCTGAACGAAGATCCAACTTGGTAAAATAAATTGCTCCATGTAATTCATCCAATAAATCAATCACGAGAATGGGAAATTTTTCTTTAATGGTGAGCTTATTGAGCTCCCTATAATCCGGACACATTCGCCATGATCCATCCTTCTTGTGTACCAATACTACAGGAGCAGAGAAAGAACTTTGACTAGGTTGAATTATACCTGCTTCTAACATTTCTGCAATCATACGTTCAATTTCGCTCTTTTGGAAGTAAGGATATCTATAAGGCCTGATGTTTGGAGGAACACTTCCTGGAATCAAATGAATAGCATGATCATGATCACGAATAGGTGGGAGTCCTTTGGGAGTTTCAAACACCTTGGAATGATTGTCGAAGACTTGTTGGAGATCTGCAGAAATAGATGATTTTGATGTTGGAACTTCTAGTGAGCATAATTGTGCAATTACGCCTCGCTGTTCTTTCTTTAGAAGCTTTGTCATGACATTAGAGCTTATTGTCCTTCCTGGCTTCCCCGCAATACCCCGTAATTCGACTTCCTTTCCTTCTGAAAAAAATTTCAAGAAAAGTTCTTGAAAATTAAAAGCTACCGTCCCCAAAGATTGTAACCATTGTACTCCTAGTACAACATCAGCACCTCCCATAGGAATGGCAAGCATCGGACTAGTCAATACATATTCCCCCATGGTTAGCTTGATATTATGGCATTTTCCGGAGCAATTTATAGTTCCTCCATTTGCAACCATCACTTGACATTCTGGTGCTGGGTATAGGAAACAATTTAATTCCTTGGCTACCTTACAATGAATAAAATTATGGGTGCTACCTGAATCAATCAACACTATTACCTTTCTCTTCTCTATTTTTCTTTTTAACTTGAGAGTTTGAGGAGTGGTATTTCCTGCTAGTGCATTACACGATATCTTCGGATTCATTTCTTCCTCTTCTGGGGCTGGTTCCTGGTGTATATCCTCTTATTGTTCATTTTCTTCTTCCTCTTCACAATCTATGTAAAATAATTTCTTCTCAGCACACTTATGACCTTTAGTGTATTTGCTATCACAACTGTAGCAAAGCCCTTTTGCTCTTTTTTCTTCCAATTGTTGTGGTGTCAACCTTGTAGGTTGTGGAAATCTAGGCGTAACCACACTTCCTTCTTTATAGAATTGAGTGGTAGGCTTCCTTGTTGCCATAATTTTACATTCAACTTTTCTTGCCAACCTGAATGCCTTCTCCAATGAATCAGGTTCCAGAATGCAAACTTCATGTTGAATGTTATCCTTTAAAGTGCCTATGAAGAGATCAATCCTGTGTTCCTCTGGAATATCAGTTACCCTTATATTCAATTTTTGGAAGTCCTCAATGTGCTGCCCCACTAAACCCTTTTGTTTGAGATTTATCAATTGGCTAAATAAGATGTTGCTCTTTGTATCCTCATAATGTGCTATCATTTCCTCCGTAAAAATTGACCAAGTGACAATTTTTTTACGGGAGCAAAGCCACCGATACCATACAAATGTATTTTGTTCTAAATGTAAAGTTGAAATGCGTACCTTTTGTGTGTTTTACACATTATGGAGATCAAAATATTGCTCCATCTGTAGTATCCATGTTACAGGATCCTTTCCATCAAACTTCCTCATATCCGTTTTCGGAATATGGTGGTTCTTCCCGCCAACATTAGAGTTTAAGAAATCACGATTAACATTTATTTTGTTCTCATCATGAGGTTCTTCTACTATATTTTCACCATTAGGAAACATTTCATGTATCAACTTTGTCAAATCTTCAATGTTTGATTTTAGATCATCCATATTAGCTTCCATGCCAGCTTCCATGCCATCCATCTTAGCTTCTACGCCATCCATCTTAGCTTCCATGCCTTTCTTCAAACCGTCCATCTTCACTTCCACGCCATCCATCTTAGCCTCCATGCCTTTCTTCAAACCGTCCATCTTCACTTCCACGCCTTTCTTCAAAACTTCCATTTCATTTTTTGTTGTTCTTTGTGAGAGTGAAATTTGTTGCACTTGCTCTTGTAATTTTGATAGATCATGTTGCAATTTTTCATATTCATGAGCCATGGTAGAGCCTTCTAAAGGCTTAATGGGTGTTGAATTATTTTTAGGCGCCATTTTAGAATCCAATATTGATACGTATTCTACAATATTCCCTTGGAATCAATTCAACTTGATTCTTCAAACAAGACTTATGCAATTTGGAAAAAAAATACACACCTTTTACTTGCTTTGAGGAGCTCAATATTGAAATTGAATTATCTCTGTAATTGAAAATCTTCAATATCTAAAATTCAGCCCTGTAGTAGCCCTCTGAAGCGTCTTTCAAATGCCATGGGTCTGATCTAATTTGGATTCCCCAAGGCAAAGTTGTGTCCAATCTCCCACAATGACCTAATTCTGGACTGGTTCAGTAGATAAAACTTGTAGGACTTTCCATGTGTCACTGTTTCGTCCTTTGTCTCTGAAATTGATAGCCAAGAAACTAAAGTCTATGTACTTGTGACCACTTTTTATGGCACTCAAATCCACTTCCCAGAGAGAGATTTATTGAACTTTTCCCACGATCACCTCTTTGAGATGAAATTCAGGAGCTTGAAAAAGCACTACATTCCACAGATCATATTGCCAAAAATATTGCGAACCAAGCTCTAAATTTTTTTGAAGAATTTCCTCAAGATTTCAGCTTCGCACCTTACAAATTTCAGATTTTGAACCTTCGAAGAAACACATTTATAGCGAAAATGCCACGATGACCTGTTTAGGAGCTTGAAAAAAGACCTAACTTCCACATATGATATCTCCGAAACTGTTGCGAACCAAGCTTTGAAATTTTTAGAAAATATTCCTCAGGATTTCAGTTTTGCACCCTAAATATTTCATCTTCTGAAACTTCGTAGAGAAAAAGTTATAGCGAAAATTCCACGATGACCTGTTTGGAGCAGCGAAACCCTAGAATCCAAAGCTTTGATACCAAATGTTGTGTAACCATCTCCAAAAATAGAAGAAAAGAGATATGAACGCCTTAGAAATAAGCCACTTCGAGGGAGCAACCTCCAATACATTACATAAATGAACAATTCTTGGATGATACAATTTACAAAACCTCCTTTCTATATATAGGAGTCCATGGGGCCATAATGTAATCCTGGTGGGCCACAATGTAATCCTAGCCGACCTAACAATAATAATTTAAGGGCACAATAATAACAAAATGGGGGTTACAAGGGTACAATAATAACAATAAGGGGGTTACACTAACAATAATAAGGGACTATACTAGTAATATAGGGACCTAACATTTCAGTTAAAAAATGGCCCAAAGTTGACTTTATAAAAAATATTTTTTATTAAAAAATTATATATGTTCCATAGAATATTCTATAGAATATTCTACAGGCGGCCAATGAAAGGGTGCCACGTGGCCAGCCCGGAGGCTGCCACGTGGCCCCAAGTTGGATTGAAATGGCGTTAAAATTTTTTTTATGGGCACAGCAAGATTCGATCTCGGGTCGGCAGGATGATAACACAAAGGACCGACCGTTAGACTACGTCATTGTTTCTTATTAACCAATGCAACGAACGTTTATTTAAACATTGTTAATGTTTGGGTGGGGCCCGGAAAACGTGGGTCATGGTCACGAGGGCCAGCGCTCAGTGCGGAGTTCAATTTAAATGCGGTTTTTAAAACGCTATTATATGCGCATTTAACTCTATGTTTATTAATGAAGTCCGATCGGTGCGGCCACATAGGAGCTTAACCTTAGCACCCTCATTTCAGCGGAATAATTGGCAGCTCCCTGAGTTTAGTGCCAGTCACCAATTTTAACTGGAGTAAACTCCAGTTCTCCACATTTAGTGGAGTTTTTCTTGGTGACACTGGGCAAACTTCAGTTAGCCATAACTTTGGCTAGGGAAGTCCTTTTGGGACGAATTTTTTATTTATTTTTGGGTATTGAGGCATGATGAAGCTTTTGGGATAGGTTGCAGAGCCAGCAGGGTGCTCTATTAGTGATTTTACCAGATATTTTTGTTGTGGAGTCACCAGGGCCTAATGAAAGATCAGCTGTTCTGGACTATACTTATCCGATGGAGGTGAATGAATAGCCGATTTATACTGATTTCAGCCTTTTTTTTCTAAATATGTAGCTTATTTTTCCTTTTGAGGCTTTCTACACAGTTTAATTCATATTTTTAGCATTAATGAAAATGGGAAAAGCTTAATTAGAGGCTTTTGGACCCAGCAGAGGTAGCCTAAGAGAGGGTGAACTGCTTAAACAAATGATTACTATTATGTTGTGCATTTTTGTTGTTATATTTCGGATTCTGCTACATTAAACAGAAAATTTTCATAAGTACACTTTTCTCAAGCAGACTTATATAGTGAACAAAACTCGTTAGTTCAACTTCAAACCACATTACTTCATTTGCAGAATACTTAAACTTGCTTATTCACACATAAAATTTGGATT
The DNA here is from genome assembly GCA_034641835.2 of Pinus albicaulis. Taxonomy (NCBI): domain Eukaryota; kingdom Viridiplantae; phylum Streptophyta; class Pinopsida; order Pinales; family Pinaceae; genus Pinus; species Pinus albicaulis. The sequence continues at coordinate 1,471,406,495 of CM076580.1, forward strand.
AACGAATACTTTGCACATAAACAAATACTTTCATTGATCGGATCTATTTCAGTGTTTACATTTTATTTCTTTAGGTAGAGCCATTTTGTGGGCCAGAAGCTTCTGGTTTCATCCTTCCTAGTAAAGGTGAAATAGCCATTAAAAGCCCCTTATTGTCAATCTCTGTATGAGAAATAATTTGTTCTCACAATTTCAGATCACACACAGATTATAAATTCCTTTTAAAAATACATGGGATATCAGCTTCTATGAAAAGTAATGAATTAGAGGGACCAGTGCCTTCCTCTGATCCCATACTTTCTAATAGTCCTGGCCAATATTTATTTTTAGTTTTTCAAGTAATAAGATATATCCTAACAGCCAATATGTCACTTTGTTTTGATTATATGTGCCTTCATAAAGAAGATGAATTTTTTTTAAATATTTGCATGGGATCTAATAAGTTGGTAATCTTAAGATGCTCCCATTATGGGAGGTCATAAAAGATAGATTTCCTTTCATCGCAATGTGTAATTTCTCAACATAGGTGTCAAAGAATTATGGATCATCGAGCATAGGATCACCATTTGAATCAAACATTTATATGAACTCCTTCTCCTTATCTCTCTCATCTTCTCTAAGCCATTCAGCCGGTTTCGCTATTGGAGGCCTTTGGGTTCTCTTTCATTTACCATTTAAAGTGGATTTTTCTCTACTGTAAGGGTGTTCTTCTAGGAGGAACCCTAGAGCAATCATACACTAGCCTTCGTAGGTCCTTGGACCATATAGCTTTCAAACAAGGTCCACAACATTTACATCCAAAATACCCTTTTCTTACAATACCTGCGAGATTACTGTATATATTTAATATGCATCACACGTTATTGGTGAGGTAAATCCCCTCTGTGGACATAGGCGATCCCACTAGCCCTAGAGTGGGTCTAGCCAGAAATGAGACAAGCTATAACATTGATTCCTAGTTAACGAATGGACACAAATTAGATGGATGACTTACCAGAAATCCTACGTTGTTGTTGTCATCAGAAAGAGTGGCTGCCTCTCGCTCCTGGTTTGACAGATCATGGTCCACTCGCTTTCACGCTCGGATACCTGCACACACACAAGAAAAAATGACGATATACAACATACTATTTCACATTCATAACTATCAGTCAGTCGAAGAAGACCCAATCAATTGCATTAAATAAACATAACACAATGATGGAACCAAGACCATAGTAAAGTATATTAATGAAAGAAAGGAAGCGTACAACCAAGCTTCAATGTTGTGGTCTCCTCCAACAGGTTTCCAGCGGAGTGTGTCTCACAAAGGCTCATCGGGAATTTACACGGGGCTCTCTCTACGCAATTCTCCTTGGTTTTACCTTCTCTATAGAAATTACTCAGCTATAGTATCTCTTTTCCAATTTCAGCTTCTTGGCTATATGTTCAGCTAGCCTCTATAAAGGGAGAAGGCATGTTTATATAGAGGAAGACGGAGAGTTTAGGATCCCTATATTCATGGAAGGGATTCCTATCTTCAAAGAGTGTTCCATGGGAGGTAAAAAAACCACTACCTAAAGGGAGAGATCCATGGCTTATCAAGTTTAACCACTTCTAATGAGTCATCCATGAGGTAGTTAGAAGTAAACATCCTCATCTATTTGTTAAAAAAAATTCCTAAAACAGCAAGCGTGGAAAATACATAGAGACAGAGCACCAGGTGGTGCGGGCTCTAGTGAAAATATTCCCTATTGGCACGAGGGGTGAACTGGCTACCCACGCCAATGCTAAAACATAGGATTTTATGTGCTTTTTGAGGAAATGTTCAACAGGAGAAATGATGTCCTTATGCAGAAGGATGCAAAGAAGGTATTTGTAGAGTATTACATTGCTCACAGCTCATGGGAAAGACCCTCCAATATACGGGGGGAGGGATTGCAGGGACGATGAAAAAATGTTTTGTAACAGATGCCCCCCTAAAGCATGAGGTCTGAGAGAGAGGGAGGAGTGAAATGTTTTATGAGAACGCGTTTGACACAAACATTGTTGTTGGAAGACCTACAAGTACAAATACAACTGATATTTCTGATACATGACATGTGGCATGGGCGTAGCCATTCATAATAGAGTACATAAACAATAAGATCTGAGGTATGGACACAGCCATCCAGCAGTAGGGATCAACAAACAATCTCAGGTATGGTCGCAGCCATCCAATCAAAAGAGTCATCTAATAAGTCATAGTAATCCAGAACGAACCCGCAGCCTGGATTTCATCAGACAAAACCCAAGGTCTTGTGCTCCATCTCGACCCAAAAAAAGTACAAATTCGAGCATGTGAAATCTGATTACCAGCCAATGATGAAATCCGTTAACAGACGCGAAAGAAACCACAAATAATGACAATGGATATCAAGGTATGAAAGGTATAATATGCAGAGTGTGAATAGTGATTTGACATTGAACACCCGTAGAGTCAGTCGATCCAAGGCCAATGATGTGGACCTTACATTGAATGCGATGAACCTGCCATTGAGCCATGCTGGCTCCAAGGTACCTAAAGGGAGTCTCTAGATCAGCTTCCTGGATAATGAGCTGGAGTCGACAGGAAGTGACCTAATCGAAGGTGGGCCATAATGTTTCCCACATCATTGACATGAGACAGAGGAATATGATGTTGGTGAATCAAGACCAACATAGAATCAGAGGGAGGTTAAAAACTTCATAGGAAAACTTCTCTTGAACATATCGGAGACATGACACTGGATTTGGTAGTATTTGACATCAAGTGATCCAAGGTCATGGCGATGTGGAAATGAGTAGATTAGTGGTCAAAAGAAATTACCCAAACCCATGGAGGCAAACAAATGACGAAGTGAGATGTCCCCAACCCGACACGAATGCAGACAAGTGCCATCTTCAAGAGTGACATACTGCCAACATGACTACAATCTCATTCCACTTTCCCCCACCATTTCTTGCGAGTACCCCAATTATTTTTGAAAACAAGCTTGAAGGGGATAGCATATGCTTGCGATGTAATTTTTTCCTTCGAACAAATCCAACCTAGTACATTTTATGAGCCCTAGGAATGAGGAACTCGAGTAACATCATAACGACGGTGTTCGATGTCATTAGTTTTTAACGAGTCTAACAAAGAAAGAACTTGACATCTTTTCATGTTTAGAGATTTTGAAAAGAAAGCAGAAAATAAAACTCCAGTAAGGCCCTTTTCGTAAATAGTCCCATAGATCCGAAAAGGTACAAAATTGTGTCTGAGAGAATCTCTTAGTTACTATAGACTAAGGTATTCCCTTTTCGTAAATAATCTATCCTAGCCAGAAAAAGGGGTAAAAATATACTGGGTAGATATTGTTTCGCAACCAATTTAACGAGTTCAAAACAACAAGTGACTCAGAAATATTTTCAGTTTTAGAGAGTGAGAAAAGAGCTGAAAGGTGAGTCCAGTAGTGAATTTTTCATGTTTTTACCGAGTCTAAAAAAGTATAAAATACAACTCGTTTCTTCATCAAAACCATGTGAAAACCTGTCAGTGCACAAAAAGACGGGTGTAAAACATATTTCTTGACAATAGTATGATTAAATAATCAAAAAATATGTTTTAAAACCTAATTTAAGATTCTGAAAAGTTATAAAAGACAATTAGTGGTAAAATTATTTACTTTTCACATTTACCTCTTTTTGGAGCAACAGTGGTCCATTTACCTTGCGATGTTGTGGCGACGATTGCGACTGATCCAGTGAACCAATCTCAATTCTGTCAGTCTTAGGTAAGATCCGACACCATTTTCCATCTTTTAAGTAAAATTCCATTACCTTTATTTTTCATTTTGAATCCTTTAGAGGAGGATTTACAAAATCTAGGGCATCACGGTTGGCATAGGATTCGAGAATGAACCCACGCTAATCTCCTCTTTTTTACACAGGGGTCGCGCCCATTGGTGAGACTATTAGCAAAAATGTCGCACCAACTGTACAACCCAAAATCTACCTAAATTAAAAGAAAATACAACCATTTGGTTGCAAATTTCGATGCCTAAGGAGACTTACAATTCTCATATGAACAATGTGTGCTGGTACCAAGCAAAAAACATGGTAATTGAGTGGAAAGAGAGAGAAAAAAATGGGAATGATGAACTAGCCATGGAGAATGAACAATGCATGACTGCCCTCAGAAATTGTGGGCTGAAGAAATTCTTTCTGACACCATGCCTCCAGGCTCAGCCAAAATTTCTTTAATATTTGATAAGCATTTGGGATGAGGATCAAGAAAAGTTTGTGTTTTAGGATCAAGAACTTGAACTCAAAGTCTCTGATGTGTATTTTATCACTGTATTGTCACATAGGGGTGCAATCCCTATCTTGACCTGTACCTGTCCTTCTAGGGAAAGCATGGGAATGGTGATTGACAAGGTGTGCCAAGGGGCATGAAAAGGAACATGGGGTGGAAAATTTGACATCCAAACCATTCCAGATCTGGCACTAAAAATAGTGCTACACACTATCACGTGGGTTGTAGGATCACAAGAACCACCTGAGGCCACAAAGACACAACTACTTCTTGCCTCAGAGTGCATGAATCTGACTCTATTCAATTTCTCCGAGGTCATGACTATTAACATCAAGTCGCAACTCACCAAGTGCAATAAGAACAAACTAAAGCAGTTTGGGTACAGATCTATTTTGGTATCATTCTTCTTTGAATGACTACCCATATTCCAGTGTCAGGATGTCATTGTCCAAATGCCACCACCCAGAGAGCCACGGATGGCCCGATGGGCCACACTGATGCCTAGAGTAGGGGTTGGCCAAAAGATGTCCTAGAGGCCAGAGCTTTTTTATTGGCTCCAATGACAACTAATTGTCATGGAGGACTGGCCCTATGTTGGCATAGACTTCACCGGTGATCCAGATCTCCTGCTCCTAGAAGGAGAGGATTGGGATGAAGTGCTAGGTGAGACTTGTACTTTATTTTCATGAGTTTGTTATTTTTTGGGATATATGCATTATCTGACAGTTAATTTTATATGTATTCATATGTGGGCCTAGAACGACCTGTAGGTATGTCTCCAATAGCGAGGCGAACTCCTCATTATTTCGATCCTCATGGTGAGGGCAGTGACGAGGAGATAGTGCAGAACTTGGAGGGGATCACCCGTGGCATTCCAGACTATGCTTGTTTTTATGATGTTGCTAGAGCCTATCAAAGGCACACTGTAGGGGTGCCAAGTCATATCCACCGCTTGCTGAGGCGGGTGGTACGAGCGGTGACGTGCTATCATGAGCACCACGCTGATTAGGCACTTAGGATTTTATTTCTGCACATTTTGAGAGAGATTTTGTCTCACGGTGTAACTAGAACATACATATATATTTTTTGGGTTTTTATGATGCACACGTTGCAAAAAATTGATATATATATATATATATATATATATATATATATATATATATATATATATATATATATATATATATATACATCTATTTTCTACATGGGTCTATTTACATATGATGATGTTTTATAAATTGCGCAAATGTATATCTAGCACAATGTTACCTATTGCATCAGTTAAAGTATTCATTCGTCTTGGTATATGTTGATATGTAATGAAATAAAAATTTCTTTCAAGTAAAATAATATGCAAATACAATCTCAAAATGCATGGGTTTTGAACCGAATAATGAACGTTAAGTTGAAGAAAAAGAAGCTACGAATCCAAATTCATAAGAAATGCGTGTATGCTGAGGTTAAATGCCTCGGTTAATAGTTCCAAAACAACACTATATTCAGCGGCATTGTTTGTAGTTGGTCCTAGACAAATACCTTGTAGGTTAATCAACTCACCAACAGGATCATAAATTACCCAGGCCACCGAAGACAAGTTCCTGGTACTGCGGGAAGCACCATCCATGACACCGACATAAGGGGAAATAGACATTTTCATAACAAACAAGACCCAATAAGAAGAAAAAAACTCACAAAGCACATCAAACCAAAGCATGCACAAAAATGAAAAAAAACACCTATGTACACATACCATGCATGAATGACTCAAGCATAATACTTTTTGAGGTAGAACCCATTTCTGGGCTGCGATAAGGGATAACATTCATATTCAATAAGCTCATAAGCCCCATTTTGTAACACACGTTTGACAATGTAGGGCCCATGCCACATGCGTTATAATTTACCTGCCCCCAGCTTGTCATGAGCTTGGTCGTATAGAAGAACGAGATCGCCTTCGATAAAAGAACATGGGGAAACTGTTTGGTCAAAATGAGCTTTGAATTGCTTCTTATGTGCTTAGATGACCAAGGCAGCTAGGCGACGAGTTTCATCCAATCTCTCTAAGTAGAGGAGATGCTCTTCTTCAGGAAAAGTATTGGGCAGTAATTCCACAGCTAGTTTGAGTGAAGGGATTTCACATTCAATCGGAAGAGTAGCTTCCAGACCGTACACCAACTGAAATGGGGTAAATCCGTTCGAACTCTTAATCAACATTTAGTAAGCCCAAAGAGCTGAAAACAACATTAGATGCCAATTTGATTTATGGATCCCAATTGTTCGTTGAAGCATTGTAATAAGAACTTTGTTTACGGCTTCAAGTTGGCCATTAGCTTCAGGGTAATAAGGCATTGAGCCGTCATGACACATACCCAACTTAGATGTCAGCTCCGCATCATATAGTCTCGAAAATGAGAACCATGATTAGTAACGATGGCATAAGAAACCCCAAACTGAGTAATAACATGATTGAATATGAATTGCGATCATGTCTTACTGTCCGCAACTAGTGTAGGCATTGCTTCGGCCCATTTTGTAAAATAATCGACGGTGATGATAATATAGGCATGTCCCCCAGCCGAATGAGGGTTACACATCATAAATTTTATGTCCCATTTGGAAAAAGGGCCAACAGTAATGATAGGGTGTAAAGGAACATGTGACGCACACATCTTGCGTTGCTATATCTAGCACGTATGACATTTGTGTACAGCAACAATGCAGTCTTTAAAAATCGATGGTCAGAAATAGCTAGCACAAAGGATCTTCTATGCAGTGGCATAACCAAACATGTGACCACCACAGGTGCCACTATGGCAGTCATTTAAAACTTTCTGAGCTTCCTCAAGGGTTAGACATCGACAGAGCACGGGATCAACTCTAACACGATAAAGGGTATCTCTGAAAATATGATAGGGTTGCGACTGATGTCGAAAGAAACGTCAGGCATATTTCATTAACTCAGACCTAAAAGTATAAGTTTGGAGATCCACAATTATATCACCGTACCATGGATCGTGGGTGCTAATCAAGAATATATTTTCATCTAAAATATGATCCTCGAAATGAGAAGGAGCAGAGTCAGCGGGGAGAGAACAAATAAAATCAGCGAAAACAAGTGATTTCTTCAATTTGGTTGTAGTAAACTCCAAATAAAACTCTTGGAGGATAATGATCCACTTCGAGTATTTCCCCCCCAGAAACTGCAGAGATAAAAGATAGGTCATGGGGTTACAATCAGAAATCACGGTCACTGTGCATAAAAGGATATAATGACAAAAATGCTGGACGGCCTAGACCGCAGCCAATTCTAACTTTTCGACATGTGCATAACACATTTCATGGTTGAGAAGGTTTCGAGACAAGTAGTAAATAACATGCTCGTTATCATCATCATCATCTTGAACCAAAACCATGGTGATCATACTAAAGGCGGTAGCTAGATAGAGGGTGAAATCACGATGATAATTTGGAGGATGTAATACAGGAGAATTTACAAGAAACATCTTAAGTGTATCAAAATATAGCTGAGCAATCTCATCCCAATAGAAAGGGACATCCTACTTTAAAATTTGTGTGAATCCCTTGGCTACTTTGGCATAGTTCGGGATAAAATGACATAAGAGATTTTCTTTCCCTTGGAGACTCTGAAGCTGGTGTAACGAGGATGGAGAGGGGAGATTAACAATAGCCTCAACCATAAGAGGATGAAGGCGAGTTCCATCTTTGGATACAATAAACCCTAAAACTCTATCGGAATCGACGTAGAAGATGAATTTATGCAGATTGAGCCAGATTTTGTATCGTCTACAATGAAGAAAGATCTAGTAGAGATGGTCTGGGTGGTCTTTTCATGTAGCTAAATGAGTCATAAGGTCCAAGTATGGTTGAAAAATATGACAAATATTGTGAAAGGCATAAGACGTCGTGCAATGGAACGTAGCCCCAACATTCTTCAAGCCAAAAGGGAGTTTCTTATATGTGAACGTTCCCCAAGGATAGATAAAAGTAGTCTTGTGTTGATCGGATAGGAAAATTTTGATCTAATTATAGCCATAAAAACCATCCATAAGGGAAAAAAACTCATTCTCCGCAAAATCGTCAATGATCTGATCAATGAAAGGGGTGGGATAGTTGTCTTTAGGACAGGCCCGATTAATATCACGATAGTCAACATAGACGTGAATTTCTCCCTACTTCCTATCCACAGGAACAATTTTAGAAACCCACTATGTTAGAGGAATAAGATAAATGAAACCCTCTTTAAGAAGTTTTTCAACTTCAGATTTTATGGTGGCGGCTTTCCCAGGATACACTGGACACCGACGCTAGCGAACAGGCTTCTCACTTGGATAGGTGGGAATCTCATGCACCACAATACTAGGATCAATTCTAGGCATCTCTTCGTAAGATCAGGAAAAAACATCACGAAATTCACGAAAGAGGAAAGTATACACTTGGACTTCATCTGAAGAGCAAGTGACTCCTACATGGATGTTCCCGACAATTCTCGGCTACACAAAAAATTTGATAGGCATCGTCTGAGTGATGTTACAAAATTTACCTTCAACGAAGACTTCATGAGTCAATATAGGCATTTTAAGTGGCATAGAAGGAACTTGAGATTAAAAACACTCAAGATAGTTAGACATTGTCCTGAGGCTAGGCATAAATGAGGAATGATGATGGCCATCGCTCCATGGTGGATCTTTGAGAGACATGGTTTCCATTATAACCTCATCATATGGAAACACTTATTTCAAAGGATCAGGCGAATCCGCATCGCCAAGCCAGGGGGATTGAGAATAAATGTCAAGAGCCATGCTCAAAGGAGCACCTTTAGGAGGGGGGGAATCAGATGCAGTTGTAAGCTCACAGCAATTGATTTCAATTGGACTAAGCGCCATTGAATCCCTAAACCAATCAACATGTTTAGGTAAAGGGACGATCCATGAGTCATCCGACCGAGAGATCATATTAACTTGACCGGTATTTGGTGGTGTTAAGGGAAAGATACGCATGAGAGAGGGATCTTTGAAAATACCTGGCCCTACACTGTTGTGGGGAGAAGGAATCTTATCCACATATGGAACTTTGTTCTCGGAGAATGAGGTGAAGAATGACAACTTATCGACAATGACGATTTTGCCTTCGTGTGGAAATTTTAGAAAACAAAAGAGGGTGGACAGAATGCACATCATAGCATGAGTCCAACTACGACCAAGTATAATATTGTAATTGAGGTTAGCGTCAATGACTTCTACTTCAACATTGACCGTATTTCCTTGCAACGTGATCGGTAGGCTAGCGAGAACACCCAAGGGTTTCGAATCCCTTCCATCAAATGCCTCTAGGGCATTGGGTGATGAAGTGAGGGCTGGAGAGCCTATATCCTTCTAGCAAGCAGAATACATGACACAAGTGGATGCACCTTCATCCATAATGGCTCTATGGATGTTGAGACCGTTAATGTTGACTTGCATGGAAAGCGTAACCTGGTGCGAAAGTCGTGGGACAAAATTATCTAAATCGAAAGAGAAAAGTCTAGAATCAGCATTATCAATTCCACCGATCGCAGATAATAATGCTTTCCATTGAGATGGACAACTCTGAAGCACTTCCAACGCAGACATCACAGATGGTGCCTGTGATAAATCCTCAAAAATACTGTAATGTTGAGCACCACAGGCGTTAGGATTATAAGAAGATTTTTGGAGAACACCTTTATAAGGTGGCCGAACAATAGGTTCAGCACCGAGCCTTTCAATCTCAAGAGGAACAGAGGGAGGTGGGGGAGGAGTACCATCAATGATCTCTTTCCCAGCTTCCTGACGTGATCCAACATAATCCTTCGACTGAGTAGCAATGGAAATGGGCGCAGAACCGTTCATCATGAATACTTGAGAGCCAAATGGTGCAGATGGCACAGGTTGATCGAACATCTCAGTTTGCTGAGACGGGAAAGGTTCTTTAAGGACTGTTGAATTTCCCTTAGCGCCTTTGAGCAGTTGAATAACTTCGGATCATCTAAGACAATCCTTAGCATAGTGTTGCTCATCACAAATTAGACAGGGATACTTTGTCTTTCACTGTGAACCATCATCATCACGAGGTTAGACGATTCTGGTTTTGGGGCATTGGCTTTGGCCTTGCCTTTGCCTTTCTTTCTCCCCTTGGAAGTCTTTTCTGCAGGATTATCCTGAGCGGCGTTGACCTCCGAGGTTTTACCAGAATCCGGGGTAGGCTAAGGAGCAGAAGCATTGGAAGAATTTGATTTCTGCTTCCCATTGGAAGACCTGTGTGAAGTCTGAGACATGGAACCAATAACGCTATTGACTGATGGGGTAGCTAGTGCTTTAGAGGTCCCAGGTCATGGAGCCTCAGTCAAGATGTCATACAATATGCCCAATTGAGAGTACACTAAATCAAGGTACTGGGTATGAGCAATGGCTTGCTCCTCGGTTACACATGACCCCATCGCGATGTATTTTGAAATCCAATTGAAAAAATAGGTAGTGAACCAATGAGTAAGAATCTTCTTAGGAATTTCTAACTTGATCACGCGACGATGCCGTCTCCATCATGAAAGTGGTCTGAGATATGGGTAGCTTGATCCTGTTTCAAGGATGTTAGGAGATGCGTCCCAGCTTCATAATGAACTGACAACTGGAAATGATTAAGGAATGCCATAGAAAGAGTGCTGAAATATTGAAAGGTACCACGAGGTAGTTCAATATACCACTTAGCAGCAGCCCCGGTGAGAGTTTGCTAGAAAATACAGAGTCGAACAAAGTCATCCACCCAAGAATTGGAAGAACACCATAAATGGTATGTCATGACGTGTGCTTGGGGGTCTTCTCTAGACTTTCCCTCAAACTTGCGACAATCACCAAGAACCTTCGTTGGAACCAGGGGCCAATATGGACTATGAATAACTGGATAATTGTCAATTTGGACACATCCAGTAACTCCAACGTGGCGAGAAAGGGTAATTGAGGGTTAAAAGGCATAGCAGGTCCTCGATAAGGACCCGTACCCATACTCCATCCTGGTTGAGTATAACTCTGCCCCCATCGATTTTGTCCTGGAGGATTCTGACCATAAGGGGTGTAAGCCAGATAATTCAGTTTCTATGGCGGCTGAGGACCAAGATACGGGGGTTGAAAACCAGGATACTGATTTTGAGTATAGAGGGTCTCGATTGAGCAGCATAAGGATTTTGCTGCGGAATATAACTATGGCCTGGCGATTGAGGGTAATAAGTAGAACCTTGAGGCATGTTTTATACCGGTTGATATTGAACTTGAGGGTAATAACTTCCTTGGGGTCGAACGGGCTGCTGATAAGTAGGGCCCTACTGAGCTAGATAAGTCGGGTGCACAGATTAATTCAACTGTGGAATAGAATAGAGCGGTGGCTGAGCAAGGTTAATTTTCTGTGCAAGTTGTCCCAGCTGAACAGGTTGACCTGACTGATGAGGGCCACCAGGTCGCCCCTGCTGAGGAGGTTGGCCTGATGGCTTCAGTGGGCTAGGTTGGGCCTAATAACCAAGTTTACCTGGGGTAGGACCATAATATGGCCCTGGTTGTGCAACATTTGGACCAATTGGAAAATATGGTTGTTGTGGTTGCACCAAAGGTTGAGATGGATTGATTTTTCCCCCAGGACCGTACAAAGTTCAAGGTTGATATACCGGTTGCCCACCTGGTCCTTGAGGTTGCCCTAGTTGGACCACAGACTAAGCTTGTAAAGGTTGACCTTGAGGATTGTGAGGCTGCCCTTGCGGGTCATAAAATAATCCCTATTGGACCAAAGGTTGTCCCTATAAGGGTTGCCCTTGTGGGTCGTATGCATACCCTTTCTAGACCGAAGGTTCTCCAAGAAAGGGTTGTCCTTATGGGTTGAAAGCATACCCTTGATAAACCAAAGGTTGTCCCTGAAAGGGTTCTCCTTGTTGGTTAGAAGGTTTCCTCGGCAAGGTAGTTATAAAACCATTAATGAAATGATAAACCTCAGGAGCAGGAAAATAGATAGGGTTGTCGTACTCATCATATTGAAATGGAAGATAATAAATTGGGGTACCATCCATGCCATAATGAGAAAAATAAGGAATATTAGGATCCTGTGGGGACTGACTAGTCTAGGAGCTCTACTGCTGAACAGCCAGCTGATACTCCTCAAAAGAAAGGCCGTTAGGGATTTCCATGGCAATCGAGGTCTCTACCGAGGCCGAAACTCCTGACCATTAAGATGTGACGACTGGTGCCGATGCAGCCACACAGACAGTAGTCCTAGTGGGGATAGATGTGACAAAAGGCGTCGACGAGACAAGTGTCATCAGAGACATCCCTAATGATGGGAGAATTGGCCCCGTCAACGGAGTTGATGTTTCCATGGAGACAATACCGGCTATAATCTAACCCAAACACCTATATTTGGCTGGAAGTGACATCGATGCTGAAGATTGAGCAGGCTCTTGATGGATGTCTTCTGGGAAAAGTTAGTATTATTCATCAAAAACTGGAATGCCCTCACTACCATTAGGACCAGACGATTCCATGTCTGAATCCACCGTGACATCTTGTAAAAGAGTACAAGGGCTAGGAGGTATGATAGCAGCCAAAAATGGTGATCCCGATGTGAGAGGGGGAAAATTTTCCCCGACCCCAAACCCAAACCAAGCGTTTGAAAGAGGCCAATGGAACTCAACCGGTTCTCCAAAGGGGTACTCTGATGGGATGATAGGCTACTGAAGCTCGGCAGACCTAGAGGTTTGTGAAGTTTCTGATGAATCATTCGAGAAAGGACTACCAGTAGACGAAACTGATGGTTCCGCCACTGTGACTGTAGCACACCAAAAAAGGGAAGAAGATCGGAAAATAAGACTCTTGGACTAAGACCAAGGCAAAAAAACACAAGACAAGTAATCAAACTTTAATGGGTGTGTAATCTTAGGTAGTTTATTTTACCACATTGAAACCAAAATTTGTTGTTTCATGTTTTAAGAGTCAAGAAACAGTCAAAGATGACTCTAGTCTCTTTCTGTTTTAAGCGAGCATGAAAGGACAAGTACTCGATGATCTTTTCAAATTTATGGAGTCTATAAAGATAAAAAATGACAGCTCAGGTAGTCTAGGTAAAAGGGTGAACCAGGTTCCCGTGAACTGCCATATACACCTTGGTAATAAAATGAAAGAAGAATTAACCAAGGACTTGACGTACGTGCAGGTAGTCTCCCCGAATGTTGTGTTCAGTGTATCACGGTTACAAGGCGGCAGAATTGGCTTCCTACAGATAAAAGGATTGCAACCTAGAGGGGTCTCCCTTTATATACTTGACGGTACGGGGAGCACAATTCCGTACTAGCACTATTTGAAGCCGGATGGCAAGCAACAACTGCTAGGTTTAAAGATGTCAGAACAAGTCTCTAACTTACACAACTAAATGTTTCGTTAGGATTCAATGTTTCCTTAGGTTAATTGAATAAATTTTAAGTTGATCTTTTATTTATGTTTCAATTCCAAGGTCCTACTGAATGTTTAATCTCACGAATCGCTAAATGCAAGCTACATGCCATAAAATACCATTTCGTTTGATGAAAATCTATTTAGGAGAAATTTTAATAGTTTTCAAGCGATAGAAAATAATGTGAACACATAGAAACATCCACTATACTATCTAATGAAAGCTAATAAAAATGGGAAATATTTCCTAGAATGTCCAATGCTAGTTATACGAAATATTTTCCATTCCACAATGCAAACAAGAATGCAAGCAATTTTTTTTTTGATTTTTCATTGTAATAGGGCAAACAGTGCATTAAATGACATGAAAAACAAATCAACACACTAGTTTGAGAACATTAATGTGAGAGTTAAAGCGAAACAATTCAATCAACTCAAAAGTAAACAAAACAATACTCAAACCAACGTTGCAATCTCTCAAATCGAAGAAATATGTCGAAACAGACCAATACAAGTAGTGTAATCAATGCTTGGAGTGACAAGAAGCACAACTGAATGAAAGAGGCAAGAGTCATTTCACCAAATGCAATCACTCAACCGGATCAACGGAGCCGAATGCAATCAAGCAAGGAATGATGTTGACTGTGAAATAAAAGACCCAGACTCCTACAGGAGGCTTAGCATACCAAAGCACTAGAAAACCCTATGACTATGATGCTGACAAGAAATGGACAAAAAAATAAAATAAGGAGGCTGTTGACAGTTACAAACAATCCCAAAGCACTCAAAACATATCAAGAAATCACTCAGAAACACAAGAACTAACCAAAAACGCAAAAATCAAGCAAACCCTAACACCTACAAGAATTGGCGTGAGTGCTTGGTTGTAATCAGTGCCAAACAGGGGATGGCGTGGGTGCTGAAATAGCAACAAGCGCCAGTGGGTGCGACTGTCAGACCGAAAAACGTGCCAATCAATTCAACCCTAGTAAAAGTAAAATTTTGGAAAACAGAGGTTAGATCTGATCCTTTGGGGCTGAACAAGGGTCTTAGACTCAACAAAAATAATTAGAAAATGAAAGCTAAGCAGGCAAAGACCAAGAAGAAGACCTAATGGATGAAAGAAAAATTCACACTGATCCCTAGTATGGCCACAAATTTTTTGGTGAGGTAAATCCCCTCTGCAGATAGAGGCGATACCGCTAGCCCTAGAGTGGGTCTAGCCACAAAGGAGACAAGCTATAACATTGATTCCTAGTTAATGAATAGATAAAGATTCGAGAGATGAATTACTGGAAATCCTATGTTGTTGTTGTCATCCGAAAGAGTGGTTGCCTTTCTCTCCTCGTTTGATAGATCACGATCCGCTCGCTTTCACGCTCAAATACCTGCACACACACAAGAAACAACGACGATATACAACGTACTATTTCACATTCGTAACTATCAGTCAATAGAAGAAGACTATATCAATTGCATTAAATAAACATAACACAATGATGGAACCAATACCATAATCGAGTATATTATGAAATAAAGGAAGAGTACAACCAAGCTTCAACGTTGCATTCTCCTCCAATAGGTTTCTAGCAGAGTGCGTCTCGCAAAGGCTCGTCGGGAATTCAGACAGGGCTCTCTCTACAGAATTCTCGTTGGTTCTACCTTCTCTATAGCAATTACTGAGCTATAGTATCTCTTTTCCAAGTTTAGCTTCTTGGCTATATGTTTAGCTATGCTTTGTAAAGGAAGAAGGCCTGTTTATATAGAGGAAGAGGGAGAGGATAGGATTCCTATAATCATGGAAGGGAGTCCTATCTTCAAAGAGTGTTACATTGGAGGTGAAAAACCACTACCTAAAGAGAGAGATCAGTGGCTTATCAAGTTTAACCACTTCTTATGAGTCATCACTGAGGTAGTTAGAAGGAAACTTCTACCTCTTTTTGTTAAAAAACATTCCTAAAATAGCTGGCGCGGGCAATACATTGAGACAGAGTGCTAGGTGGCATGGGATCTAGTGAAAATCTTCCCTATTGGCGCGAGAGGTGAACTGGCTACTCGCGCCAATGCCAAAACATAGGTTTTTGTGTGCTTTTTGAGGAAATGTTCAACAGGAGAAATGATGTCCTTATGTAGAAGGTTGCAAAGAAGGTATTTGCGGAGTATGACATTGCTCACAAGTCACGGGAAAGACCCTCAAATATACAGGGTGAGGGATTACAATGATGGTGACAAAATATTGTGTATCACACGTTAAAGAATATCATGAAGATTAGAACAGATATTACAACTAATTAAATAACGAATATGTGAAATAATATTGTTATGTATATAAACAAATCAATAAATTAAATATGTAAATTACCAGAGAAAACTCCCAATCCTAGATAATGATGTGTCATGTAAACACATATGCCATACAATGTAAAACTCCTCTCTACTGCGATGGTTCTTGATACATCGTATACATTTATCCCATCCCATAATTCCTTCAATTCATCTACCAGCGGCCGTAAATAGATATCCATATTCTTCAGTTGTCTTTTTCCAGGGACTATGAGAGCCAACATAAGATGTTCATTCTTCATGGACAACCATGGGGGGATATTCTTATTGATCACTACTACACACTAAACATAATAGTTGGTGTTCTCGAGGGAATATGGGTTAACACCATCCATGGCTATGCTAAGTCATAGACTTTG
This sequence comes from Pinus albicaulis, assembly GCA_034641835.2. Classification (NCBI taxonomy): domain Eukaryota; kingdom Viridiplantae; phylum Streptophyta; class Pinopsida; order Pinales; family Pinaceae; genus Pinus; species Pinus albicaulis. The sequence goes on from CM076580.1 coordinate 1,471,422,952, forward strand.
TACTTCATCCTTGAATTTTTCGGGCCACGTATCCTCTATATGCTTCATGGCTATTGAATTAGTTGGGATTAGCATAACTCTCAACTCACTTCTATGTGAGGCTTTCCATCCTTGCAACATAGCTAATTACTTGCAACGAAAGATCCTTTGAATCCTTGGGATTATAGGCATGTGCCTAAATATCTTAAAAGGAGGACCAGTACGTGATTTACCCTTATTTTTTTATTTATCATACCTATCATGCCCACATTTTGGACACATCTCTTTTTTTGTATATTCTCCTCTATATATAATACAATCACTTGGACATGAATGATATTATATGTACTCAACACCCAACATTTTCAACAATTTCTTTGCCTCTTCGTAGCTACTGGGAAAGACATTATCACTCGGAAGAACCTTATCTTTGAATAACCTATAGTTTGTGATCATGGAAAAATATATTAATAAATGTACATTAATTCTGATATAATTATTAACATTAATAAAATTTACCATTTGCAATTTTCATTGTAGTGTATTGATTATATTTCAAATTTATATAAGGGAGTACTTTATGGTAACTTACCTCAAAATTTCTGAGAAACATGCATTCGACAAGCCAAAATTTTCTTTCGAGTTGTACAGTAACATAATTGTCCCCAGCTAGGTAGATTTTGACTGACCGCTGGGTCTAAAGAGAGGGGTGGTGGAATAAAATTTAAGGCTTTCGAAAAATGTGTCAACGATATGAGCATCATCCCCTAGCTGATCATCATTTTGTAATGCATCTAACACCATTGTATCCATCGCAATCATATCCCTTAAGTAATCATACATACCAACCTCTATTTTATTGCCTCCATTGCCAGCTTGTGAGGAACTACTATTTCTTTAGTCATTCCTAATTGGTGAATCTGGACATAGCGGGAATTGAATCGGTGGTTGATTCAACCATTCTTGGTATCGCTCCTCTCTGATTTTTTCTGTTAATTCAATCTTCTCTCGATTTTACATTGTCATGGCATGCAACGGAAGATGGTAGGTGGGTCTCTCATCATCACTAAAATCCTAATAATTTTAAAAAATATATATTTGAACATTATTAGTACAAAATATATGATATCAATTAGTAACCACGTTGACAATATTTCTTGATTAATTCTTCTGATGTTGAAATAATTACATTAATCAATATACCAAAAAATTATAATTATTACCATCATTGTCCTAGGATTGTGGCTATAAGATGCAATATTGTTACAATTGGAAGGATGAAGTGGCTATCCATTTTCATCTACCAAATGCACCTTGACGTATGCAGCTCCTGATAAGAGTTGCCAATGTTTTGGAGCTATACGTTGAATATTTTGTGCATCTGAACTCGATGTTGAATCTGCATGAACCTGTAAATTTGTATACATTATAAATTTAATTAATATTCACATGATTGACATGGATAAAAAACATAAATTCAAATAGATAATGAAAATATAAATAAAATATGAAGTAAATATTACGTCTTGAGATGGATAGGGAGAACTCTGTGATGGAATTTGGTAAATATTGTGGAACGAGATGGATTTTGAAGAATTGTCCATTCAATATAATTATGATATTTTCTCCTTGCATTTGAGCAAAATCAACAAAAAATTTTGGTGCACACACCTAAAAGGAATTTCGGTGCCTTAAAAATAGACTTCTTGTTATTGGTGCTAATGTACAGATAATCGCACTGATGCATTTTTGTTACTGGGCACCAGTGTCATTTTATAAACTGACGCATCGGTGCGATTATATTAAGTAACACACCAGTGATGAATAACCGCAAATAAAAAAAGCACAACTCTATTTTCTTTAAGTGAAAAAAAATTGTAAATTAAAAAATGGGTGGAAAAATATTTTCGAAAATCTAATTTCATAAAACAATTCTTTAAATATTAAGGACTTTTCATTATTTCACTATTTTTGCAAAAATTTTTATTTGCAGGAGACATACCTGGCGCAAACATAGCACGAGAGCACTGTCGATTAGGGAAATAACTTTGAATAGAAGTATTCAGACAATCATAATTCCAAACCTCTGGTGATTCAAACAGTGTAGCATAAAATTTCAAACGATGTCGTGATTAAAGTTTAATGCTTTTTTACTGTTTTTTTACGCAATAATTTTTTTTTTCAATGTTTATTATTTTTTTAGCTTTTTTACAGTTTTATTTAGGTAGTAAGAAAATAATTTCCATTTCTTTTTCATTTTTAGAAACAAAATAATAAAAAAATCCATTTTTAGAAACAAACCCTACAATCTTTTCGTTTCCGCTCTTTTTTCTCTCTCTTTCTATGATTTCAGAATTATGGCTTTTCATTTTAGATTTATAGGATTTGTATTGCTAAATATAGGTGCAAGAAATCCAACCCATGGGACAAATTGCATAGTCAGATTACAATCCATGTCGTCCCTTGCGTGAATTTAAAAAAAATATATATTTCTTTTCATTAGTGTGCCCGACGTAACCTAGCACACCAGTGCGTTGTATTATACTCGTGCACCGTGAAAGTACTGTGTGATAAAAAAAGACCTCCTTTTATCAGTGCGCCATATGTAAAATATGGCACTGGTGTACTATTTCATTATGGCACACCGCGAAAGTGTTGTTTCGCACAAAACTTAAAAAAAAAAGAAATCCATTTTTAGAAACAAACCCTACATTTTTTGTTTTTGGCCCTTTATTCTTTTTGTTTCTGCCCTTTGTTATTTCCTTTTCTTCCCTTTTTTCTCCCTCTTTCTGTGATTTCAGAATTATGGCTTTTCATTTTATATTTATAGGGTTTTTAATGCTATATATACGCCTAAGACATCCAATCGACAAGATGACTTGCATAGTCGGACCCGAATCCATGTCGGCCCTTCCATGAATTTAAAAAAAAAATATTTTTTTTTTTCATCTATGCGCCCAGCGTAACCTAGCGCACCGATGCATTGTATTATACTAGTGCACCGCAAAAGTACTGTGTGATAAAAAATTAAATTTTTTTTTTTTTTTTTTTCTATCAGTGTGCCATATGTAAAATATGGCATCGGTTTATGCTACAAAAACTAACGCGACGATTTTTATTATTTTCTCTGTGTTAATCAGTGAGGTGGTTAACATGTAATGCACCAGGTCTCCTTGTTGACATAGAGCACCATATAGTGTATTATACTATTTTTGTGATGTGTTTATAATACCTCTATGCACCGACATTGGTGTGTACAGAATGAATGGTGCACTGGTTTCTTGAGATTTTTTTTTACCTGAAATTTTACAATTTATTTATAAATATATAAATGAATCATATGGTAGAGGTTTCATATTGATAAATAAATTACTCATTAGAGATCAAGTAACAATAATACTGATAACCCATCAAGAAAAGAAAAAAAGGAAAGTTCTTTATAAATTCTTCAGATAAAATATTATTTTTGAACTATATGTAAGTTTAACTAATATTTATTGTTTACCGTGTATCATGCAGAGCCAAAAAATGACGAAGCTCGATAAGGTTATTTTTGATCTAGGACTAGAAGAGCATAAAAGCTTGATGGAAAAATGGCAAAAGGATGAATCAGGTGAATGAAAAAATACTATCGATCCAATATGAGTTTATTTTTTTAATTTTCATTAATAATATACTTTAAATTATTAGATAACATGTGTCAAACAATCTATTAATTCACATCTGTTTAATTTTCTACAGGGACCAACAACTCAGAAAATGAATGTTTTTCTAAGAAAAGAAAAAAAATAGAACATGCAAATAAAAATGAATTGCTTCTTAGCTCATCTAGAGTGCTGCTGGAGGTTAACGAAAGGGGGAAAAAAAATTATAAAAGTTTGAGGGATCTAGTGGAATGAATGAATAGATGTTCTTTCCACTTACAATAGAAACATTAATCCAATGATTCCAATAACCAAATTTTATCTAAACTACAGGAATATTTTCTAGAGAATTGGTGAATGAGACATGTCAAACTTTTAATAGAAAAAACGTACAACAACAAAAAAGAAGTAATGAAAAAGTAATATTCCTTTAAATGTTTGTCTAGAATTATTTATAAATATCACTTTTGTTATATTTAATTTTCATATATCAATATAAAATGTAATAGTTTATTATCATGTTACATTTTCAGGAAGATTATGAAAATCTCAAAAGATGAACGAGCTGATATTAGAAATATTCCAGTAGGAATTTCCAAAAAGGTGTATAAGGAGATGGTCAAAGAAATGGAAAAAATTTCATCACGGGAGGAGCCATCTCAACAACAACGTTATTCAAATTTAATATGTAATCATTGAATTTTATGATTATTAGGTACAATAAATAAAAAATTTATCATTAAATATTAATTTTCAAGTATTTTCTTGCAGAAAAGAAGAGAAAATGGAAGCCATTCAACACATAAAAGAGGACGAAAAGGAAGAAAAGGGTTGATATCTAAGTTTTTGAGTAATTGTTACTTCCTTATAAAAAGTTAACTAGATTTCATTTTTATTTTTTTATTTTTTTTACAAAAATTATCATTGAATGTATTCAAATAGGTGCTAACATAGAAAGAAGAACCATCAGAGAAATTGATTGAAATTGGGTTAAATATGGGTTCTGAGTATATGTTGGCATATCAAAAATTAATTGTGGAATTTGTAAGCATATATCAATCTTGTTTTACTTAGCTATGTCTATAATTAATAGAAGAAAAAAAATATTTTATATTAAATATATGATTTGTTATGGGGTATAAAACTTGCAGGAAACAAAGTATGGAACTGTGCCAACAGATGAAATATTGAAAGATGGCATGTTACATGGTTTTGAAAGAATGTGTATATTTTATGAGTCAATTGTTTCAATGGTACGCCATTTCTTTTCGACTTACATTGATGTATATTTTTTTTTTTCTAAATAAGTTTAATCTATTGATAATCAGTAACCGATATGTACATCAGGAGTAAACCAGAACAAGGCCTGAGTAGGCCTGTAGAGAAGAAAGTCAAAAAACTTGGCACTGCCCGTTGAGGGAAACCAGTGCAAATCAAGTTCCATCAAAAGACCCACACAGGGGCAATGTTTAAGTCTAGAACCATACAGTGACAAATTGCAAACTTAAGACAGTGCCATAGCAAAAAAAAACAAAAACCTGGGGCTGAGCAAGATCACTCATCCGGTTCCTCTTCCTCGACTCTGCACCAAAACTCATCTGGTTCTCCATCAGAATTGTAGAGGTCCGCAGTTGAGTGAATGATCTTGTTAGCAGCAGGGGTGCACAGTCCATCGCCCGGATGTTGCTGGTGCGGAGCGTTTGCATTACCCCGGTCTTGAATTGCATTCTGCTGCTCTTCCTGTACCATCTCGATATCCATATTCATGCCAATGCCCTGTCCATCAACATCCTCGGTGCTGGCTCTGTTCCGTGCGGGCATTTCTTCATCATGCTGCCCATCAAGACCAACCCGCTCTTCATCAATCTGCACCCCAAGACCAGCCCTCCCATCATCATATGGGGACTCTCGGAAAACCATGGTGACAGTGGCTGTAATACATGGGCGATTCAAAGCACTTTGAAACACAAAATGCCGGGTTTGAGAGTGAGCCGGAGCATTCTGGCCGATGGTGTTCCAGCTCTCAGACCTTAGAATGCGCCCACGAGCAACGTGAGAAGTGCTGGCCGAGCCAGTAAAATCCACAGCCGAGGTACTAGAAGACGGGGAGGAGCGCCTGTAAACCCTCCTAGAAGGACCCCGACGGCATCTCATTCTGTGCCTTAAACGAGGCATATTGTCAATCGTAGCAGAAAAGCTTGGGGAATGCTGAGAACCAAGCTGAGCGTTGGTGGAGTGAGAGCGCGTGGGAGCTATGGGGATGCTGAGCAGGTTCTCAAGCCAAATCCCGGACTGATGCATACAATTACCTGCAATGGAGAAATGAACATTGTCGCCCAGGACAATGCAACCATGAAGTTTGGTGCGCTTGCCAGTGACGGTTCGCTCGGAGGTGTGCCTCACGGTGGGCGAACAATACACAACAGAAGGCCGAGGGACGCTGCTATTAGCATGCTCGCTCTCCATTCTGCAATCAAATGCCTCGAAGCTGTTGCCGTCCCAGCAAATTAGCTGCGCCATGGATGGAGTAATGACCAGATCTTTGTTACCCTGCATAGAATTCTCTCGAATTGCGTTTGGAGAATTGTGAATCGCGCTCATTAAGTTTCGACTTAAATGTCTCACGCCTGAGTACAGTCGCCAGACGTTTTCCATGCGATGAGGCCAGCTGCAAACCTTAATGCCGCATGGCTCCCACTTGGTTCCTATGTTAATCACCCGCATCCGGGTTACATTGATGTATATTATTTAATATTGTAATTTTCATTATTTTCACCAATGTATATACACTCATTACAATTTATTTTCATGTTTGTAGATGGAAAGTGAGGAAGAAGAAAAAAAATCAACACCGTGAACAAAGAATTCCTGAAAATAACCCATGTCATGGAAGTAGCTCTAGCAGTGACAATAGTTCAAGCGAAGAATGACGATCACTATCTCTGGATATGAAAGAAAGGCGTTGTATTTTTTGAAATATTATCCTTTTAAATCAAACATTTTTTTTTAATATAATCAACATAGTGTCCCAATTGAAAGACAAAGGGATATCAATAATTGTCTCATTTTCTATGACAACGACTATATTATTCATATATATCTATATATGTATATATATATATATACATAATAATATATGTTTTAATTTATTCTATTGCGTTCTCCATTGTCGTTGTGAAATGTAACATCGTTGATTAAATTTATGGATGAATAAATATTATAATGAAGAGATGTGAAATTTGATGATATGATATAACAAATTAATTCAAACATCACATTCAAATGCACTGATAAAATATTAGTTCATATGAATGCAGGTATAAGATATGTTGTTATAAGATATATATGTGTCGACTTTTGATGAATAATGAATTTTTAAAAAACACAATAAATATGATATGATATAAAAAATTAATCCAAACATCACATTCAAATGCATTAATAAAAATTTAATTAATATGAATATTGTTATAAGATGTTTCGACTTTTGATGATTAACAAATTTTTAAAAGTCACAATAATTGCACTGTCACAGGTCGATGTTTCTAAAAAATACCAAATCAACACCGGTGCATGTCAGTTACTGTACACCGGTGCATTTGTATTCTTAAGCGCACCGGTACGTCTCTACAACCTACGAGCACTGCACAAATAACAAAACCAATTAAAAGTATCGGTACATTTGTGTGGTACCGCGCACCGGTATGTTTATGTAGCACTACACACTGGTGCATTTGTACGACCTATGGGCATCACACAAATACCGACACCTATTATAAATCTCAGTGAATTTGTGTGATACTATGCACAGGTTTTTTTATGTGGCTCTACGCACCAGTGCATTTATATGACCTATCGACACCACACAAATACATATACCAATTATAAATCTTCATGCGTTTGTGTGATACTGCGAACCAATGCATTTATATAAGTCTACATACCAGTGCCTTGAGACTACCTATGGGAATTGCATAAATCCCAAGGCCAATTAGAATGGCCCCATGTGTTGTGTCACCAACATTGCACCGGGTGCAGTTTTATACCGTGACGGCCCGATGCATTCTCCTTCAGCTGGCCCGGGCCACCTTCTAGATGTACGGACCGGTGCATTGAAGCCTGAGTACCACAGCGATGAGAAAAACATCTGTAATAACCTCCAGCCACCTATTTTTTTATTTGTATTGAGTTTCCATTAAAATCTCTGCCAAAACCTCCGTAACTATAAACGGATGTTGTAGCAAATGTTTTTTTGACAATTTTGGCCAATTTTATAACACTAAAAACATCCTTTATAACCTCCTTTAGAGGGTATTTTCCTTGTAGTGAGTTTTTCCCTCCTATCCGTTGTCCATGTATATAATATAATTCTAGTCAACGACGAGATCGGGGCCTGGGGTTTCGACCTTGGCCCTGAGAAAATGGTTTACTAGGTCAATACATAGTTAATGCTTTATGGTTGGTGTTTGAATTAGTATTGCCTGTACTATTCTCTTGAATGTCAGACTATAACCTTAGTTTAATATTTCGTTACATGGCATATGTTTATATATATATATATATATATATATATATATATATATATATTCTTGTTCTACCGTAAGTATGAAAGAGATTACAAAGAATACAAATTTTAATACTTTCACCAAACTCACAAAGTAATATTCCTCATTTCATATTTTTCTGAAACAATTATTGCTAATTAACAGAGTTTTATCCAATTAAGACCATAATAAAGCATTTTATCTAATTATTCCAGCATAGAATAAATCTCTCTAAACGTTCAGATTTTCAGCTGATGATGTACACCCTATCATGGGAGAGGAAATAATGTCCTCTTCTCCCCCCATGATCCACACTAAGCCCAGTAGGTTGACAAAATTTCCAGAAGATACCTCAAGACCCTTGGTCAAGTAATTCTTCTTTTTTCAGTAATTTAGGAATGCAGAGTGTCTTCCACTCGTCACTATGATCTCAGGAATTCTCCACTCTCTCCCCTCCTTAGTCGCAGAACAAAACCCATTTTCCTCATTGTGATGTACGTTTAACCCTAGAGGAAAGGTAACTGTCCGTAAACTATTTGTGTTCAACCACTTCTAAGTTCTTGTAATACTTTTACCATCACTCATTTTCACTTTTATGGAACCACGTTTCCATAACTATATTTTATTTTCAATAAAACACAATTAATTCATGTTCACCAAGTAATCTTTCTCAAAAGAAATAAATGTTTTAGATCTTAAAAATAAATGACATAACAACTAGTTAGCACTTAAGCCAGCTGTCACATTTCACATGTGAAAGAATTGAAAAGACATTGTACATTTTAGCATTCCACCCATTTTCATTTGTTAATAGAGTGGGAAGACTAGGTAATATTGTTTCTTCCTTCCACTGCTGTGGCTACTGTGAGGAATGCACTTTCTTATATCCTCTATGAGTTTTGGGTAAGATAAGGCTTGTCTATATCTAAGTGTCATAGTATCAAGAATATGCAATTCACTCTATATTTTCGATGGTACCACTACTTGAAAGGTCTCAACGACACCTTGGGATTTTTGTGGCAACTATTAGAACCATGGGGACCACCAAGTCCCTTGTTCCTCATCCTATTGGGGGGAATTATATTTTTTTTAAAATAAATTGAAAGTAAAATAAACTAGGAAAAAATACATAAATAAAATATACAAATCCATCTCATTATTAATAATTAATCCTTATTATTTATCCGTGTGATTTTTCACACGCCCTGTACACGAGTGTATGAAAACCCATACTAACTATCCATCCCTCTATCTTCTATTATATATTTGAAGGCAGTTCTAAGAGACCCTCTGAGGAAACCATAGTCGGTTGTATTGGAGTCTAGAAATTGCTAAACTCACAAGGTAACCAAATTGTTTGTTTTGATATAGTAAATGCCTTCCATAACAACTTCAAATGAAAATTCCCAACAATTTCTTGCAAGACCAAAAAAATAAACAATATATTAGCTTTAAGATAAATGAATATTGTGTATCAAGAAGGCCACCCATGACTAAAACTTATGCTCCTTTACTGAAAGGTTGTATCAGGTTATATCTACCATCATTTACCTAAAGGTTTTATTTAGTTCTATGTTGTTTTGAAATTGAAATTATTTCTATGATCATATATACCACATTGGCATAGATTCTTCGCAAGAGTTGCCACTCTCTTCTCCTCCAGACAATCAAAATACCTTGGAAAACCCTTTAAGTTTTGGTACTTGAATGATCATCTCTTCACTCAAACGCTTTTTTACTTCCTCATCTTTGTAGTCATGCGGAATGTGGTGAGGATACCCTCTTTATTTAATGCTCTTTCACACCCTCGGTGGTGGGAAAAATACCTAAGACACCACATTCCTTGTTCCTCACACCCATTGAAGAAAAAGTATAAATCCTTGTTTATGACCCCATTGGGGAAAAATTGTAATTTTTTTAAAATGAATTGAAACTAGAATAAGATAGGAAAAAATACATAAATGAATTATATAATTTTTTTCTTTTTTTGTAATATTATATTGTATTAGCTCACACAATGAAGGTTTCTAGTACATAATTAAACCATAAGTTTTTTTTTTTACCATATGCCTATCAAGTATTTCTTTCAAAAATCCAAAAAAATAAAATAATAATGGAAACATAACTAGAATGTCTACTACATGATTATAGCACAAAAAAATTATCAACAATCATAAGTTCACCATGAGTTTATATAAGACACACCGTACAACATCAAGCTAAGAAACCTAGTGGAAATAAAGTTGCATGCATGTCCATGTATAGGGGTGGCAACCCCATCCCCACCATCTAATGTAATTCATCCTTAAATGTGGAGGGCTCCACACCCCGTGTAGTTAGTCTCCTCTAAACACACCCCATCAAAAATTTATTTATTTTTGAAAATAAATCTAAATTTAAAAAATAGAAGTAACATAAGATTTTGTATCATTTTAATATTTTCACACTTCCATATACAATTTAGAAAAAAAAAAACAAATTTTCTAATAAAATTTCTTTTAATACATTACCAATAATAATGCAATACAATAATGTATTCTAAACATTAAACTCCTACATAATAGATATAATACATTTTACCTATTATAATTTTATAATTATAGATTATATTTAATAAAATAAACTATAAATCTTCACACTATTGTATCTTATTTTTCTGTTCCACGAGTCATGGAAATTGTTACAATTCCTAGTGTTTTATTGGGAATAAGGGATATACAACATCTCATAACATTATAATGTATCTAGCTTCTCCCCATTCTTCTACCGAGGAGCTCTTGACTCTCAGAACTTAATTCCCTTATTTCCTCCCCTAACTCAGTTGCCATATCCAACCAGTACACTTCCATGGTTAACTACTAATTCATGTCCATTTTTAGTTACTTAGACGCATGGACTAGTAAATATTCCCTACTTAACCAACAAAATGTAGTTAATTACAATTGCTAAATTATTTATATGTTATTTATTCTTTCTTAAAAATAATGTAAATAATCATAACCTCTTACCTCCATATACAATTGGAACTCTTGACTACGTGTTTTGATGGATACAACTATATGTTGTTGAATTACTATTAATTTGAGAATTGTTTCATTGTTTAGGATTTAACTAGGTTAAGTAAATTGTTCATCTATAACAATTTTCATTAAAAAATCATGAGAAATTAGTAGGTTAGTGTGTTATACTACTTCTCATGAAAATATTAATAGATAAATAACTTACTTAAAACAATTTAATTCCAAATATAATATCTAATATAATACACTGCAAAAAACCCCTCAAACTTAAATATCTTAATTCACAAATCCATCTTAACTATATCTAGCTTTCTTAATTTCAATCATTAATAAGTATGGCCCCTTTAAACCAGCATATGGATACGAATATTGAGTAATCAACCCTCTAGTGTCTATTATATATTGGAAGATAACGCTAATCTCCCATCCGGAATCATAGTCACAACCTTCTGGATTGCAATCTAGGGATTGTCGCGCTGATAGGCTAATAAAATTGTCCACTTTGGTAGCGTGGATGCCCTCTACAACACCCGCAGCTAAAAATTCCCAACAGCAACTTGTAAGAGTGAAAAGAAAATATTATATTATTATTCTTTGTGAGCGTTAAGTGAAAAATTCAAAAAATTATGGGTGTTAAGGGAAAAATTAGTAAATTATTATTGTTGAAGAGTTTTGTAGATAATCTACAATGTTATAGAATATTGATGGACTTTAGGATTCCTTGCAATAGTAATGTTTTATAACAATGTGGATAATCCACAGAGCTCTTCAATATTTCATAACTACAAGAGCTTGAAAACCTAAAATTAGGACCAATTCTCATGAAAATGGTCATAAATGAACTTACTTAACTCAATTAAATCCCAAAAATAATATCTATATATTGTGTAAAAATAGAACTAACCAACACACTAAAAAAATCCTTGCTCCTTAGATACCATTTACATAAAGGTTGTATCTAATATAAAAATTGTTTTGAAATTGAAATTATTTTTCCTTAAACCTTAATCATTAAGCCTTATTATTGTACCTGAGGGAATAGGCACGGGCCCTTTAAACTAGCATATGGATACCGATATTGAGTAATGGACCCTCCAGTGTCTATTATATATTGGAATATAATGCTAATCTCCCCTTCGGAATCACAATCATAGCCTTCTAGATTGCAATCTATGGATTGTTACGCTGATATGATAAGAGAATTGCCTATTTATATAATGTGGATGCCCTCTATAGTACCTGTAGTTACAGTTACAAATGCCCAAGAAAAATTTGCAAGATAAAAAAAAAGATAGTATTGTGATTATCATTCATGTAATAATGAGTGTTGAGTGGACTATTCAAAAATTATGGAAAATTAGTGAGTTAAGACTATTGAAGAGTTTTTCAGATTATCCAATTATAGAATATTCCATTAGCCCACCCACAAATCTTTAATAATTGATAATCGCACAAACTTGAAAACTATAAATTACTACAAACTCTCATAAAAATGGTCATAGATGTGTTATCACTCTAGTAATTTCTTAAGCCGTGGGATTTTGAGTTTTTAGTCAAAGAACACTAGAGGTAACCACAAACCAACTTCAAACTCTAGGTTCTAGCCTTCCTAGGGTTCAAAGAGGGCTCTCTCTTTAAGATTTATCTTTTTTTTGATTAATAATATTATTCTAGTTATGAAAGTACAATTTGGATCTGGTTTAAAGGGTTTGGTGGGGAAAAATCACTTGGAGCTAAGATAGAGAGAAATCTACTTGTCCATTGGGTTGTGGAGTCTAAATCAAGTTAATAGCACTATAAATCAAGGCAAAAAAGGTACAAATGTATTCAGGGAAAGATAGATAACCCTCAGATATTTGGGAAAGTGGGTTTTTGTGAGGTGATATGATCGGGATAAAGGGCACTTAAGGATCCTTTGATCCGGAAAATGGAAGTAGAAGGAAAAGGTAAAATGGGAGAAGGAACAACTAAGGGTTCCTTGCACTAGAAATCAGAAGAAAACATTAAAATGAAAACTAGTTAAAAACAGGGAGCACTTGACTAATCCTATAGTAATACTCCTACACATTCAGATAGAAAAAACATAAAATGAATGCATGAAACTTAGAAAAGTAAACAATGAAAAGTAGGAAGTACTCCACTCATCAACTTATCACAGGGATCTTGAATTATGATGCCAGTCAACTTGTCCAGTATGCTACTTTGAATTCAAACACAAGATAGCCTCCAATGTTCAACAAAAATGTCTATAATAAGTCCAACAATTTTATTCCGCACCGAATACTTCTAATGTAGAAGTATTTATACAAAATGTAATTAAAAATATCCTAGGAGAAATCTAGGAATATCTTTAGGAAAAAGAAAAAATATATTTACATAATAATAGGGACAACTGCTTAACAAATCAGCAAGTTGTCCTCTTATCCAAAATAAATAGAACTGTTTTATCTAACAAGGAGCTTTTGAGTGACTAGTTGTCGTTCTTGCTGGCTTCTAGAAAATATCAGGATTTTGACTTGACTTGGCTGGCACTCTTTCATCTGATACTCTTTACCGTTGATACACTTTGAGTATTGGATCATTGTTTACTGTTGTAAAAATATTTCTTTTTTCAGTAAAAATCAGCAGACTGTCTTTTTATTTCACTGTTCTTTTTTACTGTTTTTGAAGGTAATTTTCCTTCACTGTTTTACCTCTTATTGTTACATCAAATTAGTAAATTATTGCCACTATTCTACCTTGGGAATTTGAACATTCTTCAACTTCCTAAAATTTTCATCAGCCTCTGTGTATTTAGTAAAAGTGGACTTGAAAACAAAGAGATGTTTAATCTCATATTGTAAAAAGAACAGATATTCAAAATGTTGAAGGAGGACTTTTCCTATGGGAGTGCCTTGTGTTAATGGTTTTTTGAATTGCGCCTTAGCAAATTCCCTGATATTTTTATCATAATATTTCTGGGGAATTAGTTTTTCATAAAAAACATGGATGACTGGCAGGCCCCACAGTCTTAAGTTTCTGTATTTTACTATAAACTTTGTTATGGCAATGTTCACTGATTCACATCTATCTTCAAGATTTTTCATGAAATTCTTCTTAGTTACAACCTTTTTAATCTGTAAGATTGTTTCTGTTCTGTCCAATACCTATATTTCCTCCAGTTTTGCCCTGTTCCTGCTGTTGAAGAATGTGATGAGTTTTAAAGGCTGAGAAGGCTTATCAGTTAACTCATCCTTCATCTTTTGAATATCTACTTGAGCTGCTAATAATAAATCTCTCTTCTCATATATAACCTGATTTGAAGGCCATTGACTATGAATGGATTCAATTATGTTTCTCCATAGATGATTTTTAAGTATGAAATCTGCTCAGTGAAAGCTAACTCTTTTTGTAAGCTTTTGATTTGTTCTCCCAGTCTAATTTACTTTTGTTCATGGTTTTTAGCAATTATCGGTTGTCTTGTTTGTATCTTCAAGATTATCAATCATCTTCTTTAGGCTGTTGATTTCATTTGTTTTCAAAGACATTCCTCCATAGCTTTAACAATTCTCCCTTCTTCATCTGTTTGTTGAACATGTGTAGCAGAAGAGTTTGTTGCTGAAGTATTAGCTGAAATCACTGGCATTGTGGTTGCCAGTGGTTATTTTGGTGCTAGTTTCTCTCCTAAAGTGGAAGCCACTTCTGTAGTAATCACTAGGATAATTGTAGGAAAGATAGGAATCTAAAGTTCTTTTACAGTTACCTTTTCTTTGATAGGCTGGTCCATTTGGGTTTCCATTTCTTTCATTTGAGCAATCAATTTTAGAATGAGCTTCATCATTTCTTCTTTATCAGTCTGATCCTGAAGGATTTCCTTGGTTTGTGGAGGCTCACTTTGAGGAAGCTTGAGCTGTTTCCTCAAAGCTGCTATGTCATCATTCTTTTTCCTTATCAACAATTCTGCTACATGAATATTTGAGGGATCATATCCCACCTATAAAACTAAATCCTCTATGGCTTTAATCCTTAGATCCTTGCAATATAGAGATGCCTTATCCAACTTCAGTTGATTCTGCATATTAAGAACAATATTCTGTAGCTTGGTATCACTCATTGCCTTATTTACCACTGTTGAATACAACATTTCAGAGCTATGTGTATGAAATTCAATTTGGTCCAGCTCATGAACATTTTCTGTGTCTACCTCAAATTCCACCTTTTTATAATATGCCACTATTTTAGGTGGTGAGGCTGTAGGTTGTAAAAATGACATGATCATTTTCTTTGTAGAATAATCAAAGGCTGTCAGTAGCCTACTTTTATTTACAGGCTTTTGTTTGAGGAATTGAGAATATATCTCTATTTTTATCTCCTCATTCTTCTGCTTTATCTGCTTATATTTCTACTTCATGTCTAAATCCTTTTCCTCATCTGTCTATGAGGAAGAGGCCTCCATATTAGTCTATTTTTAAATCATTTGAGTGTCATCCTTAATTTTTGTTTTGTATTTTTCAATTTCTACAAGTGTTTCATTCACTATCACTCTTGCTTGGTCATTATTTACTTCTGGAGCATTTGTATCTTCAATATAAATTACCTTTTATTTCTCAACTGAAGTGATTTTGGGCCTTTTATTATAAATAATTTTGAGTTTTATTTCTGTAGTTGGTTCTTCTGGGTATGCTCCTTCTTCTCTGCCTATTTTTGTTGATGTTTCTGGTTGCTTTACAACTTCAAGAGCTTGTGCTATATCCATTTTACCTGTTGTATCTGTATTACTTGCTATATCTATTAGTGTATTTTCCATCCATTCAACTTGTTTGGAAAATTTCTCAATTTGAGGCTTAAGCTCATGTATGAAGGGAGTTAATTTGCATTTTACCGTTAGACTGCTCAAGATCCCTTGAGGATCATAGTTCCATGGAAAACTTTCTTGAAATTTAAACTCTGCTAATGTCTTTGTGATTTCTTTTTCTGCATCTCTGTGGTTTATGATAAAGGGACAAACCTGATTCTTTAACTTAAATTGAGTCTTTTTTATAGCTGCCATGAAGTTAATAGAATCAGAATTGAGAATCTATCTCAAATACTCGAGTGCAAAAATTCTCATGCTCATATATCTAGGCAACTTATAAGGTAATAAGTTGGATCCAAAAAATATTAACTCTGTATCCTTCTCATAGAGATAAAAATCTCCCATTTTACTCTATCATGAAATTTGCATGACTCTTTTCATTTCCTCATTGATTTTGGGTTGCTTTGCTTTATCCAAAATATTCATTGTTGGATGTACAAAAAGGTTTGAAAAATCTATGTAGGTTAAACCACTACCCTCTTTCCTGAGAAAGGAAGTCTATAAGATAATGTATAGAGGATTACCCTCCAAGTCCATATTTTGTAATGCAATAGGAAAATTATTAGCTTGAAAGAATAATAATAAGTGAAACAGATAAGATGAGTATCTAAAAAATCCTTCAGTGGGTAATTTTATCATCTGATGATGGATATTGTTGGCTATGAAACAAGCAAAGTTAAAAATGACTGATGGAGGTTGGCCTGGAGACAAGGTGGACAAGAAAACTAGAATGGAATCATGAATGTGTCCATCTGTAAAGTATCCAAGTGTAAATGAGAGCATAGAGATAACATATCTAGACCCTTTAGGGAATTTAGCAGTGGAATAAGGAGGGTTTATCTTAGGAATGTCAACATGGGAAGGCATAAAGTTTTGAAATATCATGAGCCTTTTGGGAAAATATAGGCCTGAGTACAACTGGGTCAAAGCTTCTATAGAAAGGGGAACTGATTTAGGATCAAACTGTAATTACAACATTTGATTTATTGACTCTACTGTGATGGTAAAAAGGATTTCTCTATCAGCATTGACTATGGCCCTTTGATCTAGTTCCTAATATTTTTGACATAATCTGATCAGATCTTGGCCGGGGTGGGTCAATGGAACTATATATTTGGGCAAATGAGCCTCCCAAATATGAATTTCATCCTTGTCCAAGTATTTATCATAAAACCCATTATGTATTTCCAGGAGGTTGAATTCTACAATAGGATCAACAATTTTGTAGTCAATAGTAATCAGTGGGAGGCTTTCTATAGCAGCTACAGGGGGTTGAAGGGGATTCATTGAAATAGTAGATTTAACAGTGAGGAATGGAGTAGATTTAACAGCTTTAGACCCTTCAGGTTTGGGAGGTTTGGATCCCCTAGGCTTATTTAGCTTAGATCCTCCAACTTTATCTATGCTCTCCTTTTTAGTCATTTTGGGATACTTCTGCAAGATTAAATTGTTTGTAGGAATATTTTTCTTTAGGACAGGATGAATTGGGCAATTCTTAGGCTAAAGATAATTTCTGTTTGGTTTTATTTCTCAGTTAGGATTTTCTAAGAAAGTAAACTGGGATAAAACAGGAAACAAGGGTTTCCTGAGTGAATTTTGACTGAAAAAAAAAGGTTTCTAAGGTATCTTGAGGCTTTAAGTGCTTCTACGTCTTTGAATTCGGTATTCGAGGGAATAAAACTTGAGGAAATTGGCTTTGAGGAGGGATTTTTTCAATACAGAACTTCCTGAAAAGAACTGGGTAGGGTTTGGCCTCTTCTTGTCATTTTTGGGCAATTTTATCCGGTGAATTCGCTTAATTAAATTCTTGATTTATTTATTGATAGTTTAGAATTGACTTTGCAGGTTTAATAGTCAGAAAATACCTTGAAAAGAAGGTATTCGGCTATTTAAAAGGGGTCTTCAAAGCTGTTGGTCATTTCTGAGGACCAGTCCGGATTGCTGGATCAGAGAGCTACTCCTGATCAGACTTTAATGGTGAACTTCTAATGTTGTGAGAGAGAAATGCTTGAAAACGGCTTAATACAGTCAGGAACAAAGGAAAACGATGGATATACTATGCGAAAAGGAAATGATAAGTGTTTTTCCAAAGGTTTAACTTTTATTTTAATTTGGACTTTACCATTTATTGTAGGTTAAATCTCAGGCGAGAGCGGATTTAGTTTAAAATGTGAAACCAACAACGATTTTCGTGTTTTTTTCTGGCGGTAAGTGGTTTTTTTTTAAACGAACGCGATCCAATAGATATTTGCCACATCACAGGAGGCGAAATGCGTGAAAAAACCCAATTCGCATACATTTTTCTCTTGGGCGAACGATCACTTGGTGGGCACGACATGGATTAAAGATTGTTAGATCTCATGATTAGGAGCGAATGGTCACAATTAGCTGGGAAGGTGCGGACAATGGCATGGTGGGACCTGGGTCTTTTATGGGTGTTGGCGCTGATTAATATATGACTTTGATTAATTTTTTATATACACAAAGGGTTTTATGCATATGGGCAGGGGCATATGGTTAGCCCTGGGTTAGCCTATGTAAAGCTTCAGGCTTTACGCAATGGGGATAGAATGAACGGGAAAAGCTTAATCTCAATGGATCATAAACCTTAGTCTTATCGTGATAGCACCTTGGGTTGAAAACTCATGCAGGAAAGATTTGATACGTGTATTGCAAAGGTGCAGGGGTTGAAACTTATAAAAGGCATTATTTTTTTCAACACTTAGGATAAAATGTGATAGGCGGGGAAGTATGTTTAGTTAAACAATGTATGGTTGCATAAATTATTTTATTATATAGTTTTAAACCATTGAAGGATTTAATAACCATATGGGGCAGGATATTTCATTAAGGTTAGTTTTATACCAAAGAGCGCATTATTTGGGTTTTCATTTTAACATGTGGATAATATCTTTGGTCCAAAATCTTTATAATAGTGGGTTTTAGGGGGGTATTTTAGATAAAGGGAATTATATAGATAGGATAAAGTATTTTTAGGGAATTAATAGAATAATTCAAAATTTAATATGGCAAGGGGAAATGGAATACACAGAAATACACTAAATGACCAAGTAAAGTGAATAAATAAAGCAAAGCTTTTCATTTCATCATTTCACCAATTTACTTAGGATAAAGTATTTTTGAGGGTTTTTGTATGTTTCTAAGTTAATAAAATGGGGTTTTATGTTTCATTAAGTAAGAATGAATCTTTACTTATGAAAATGAGCTAAAATGTATGAATGAGAGATAAGTAATGGTAAAGGGGATTTTAATCATAAGAACTCAACATTTTCCACTCTATAGTCATCGAGCCTTGGGTCTGGTCCCAACAAAAGTCAGAGAAATGCTTTAAGCCTTTTTGACTGGTAGTATAAAATACTGAATACTTACAGGGGAATGGAAATTAATGATTTTTGCTCAGTGATGAATATTACATGCTTTTTCCCACTTCTTTCTACTTAGCCAACATTAATCTAACATTTTTTCTTCATTTTAACAGGTGCACTTAGGCTTGTAACCTTGAAACATTTATGATTTTGAAAGCATAAAATATCTAATTCTACCTTATCTCATTCGAGGGCTTAGATTAAACTGATGAGCTCCTCATTATTCTCTACCTATCTACTATTTTTTTAGGATTAAATTTTCTCACAAAACTTTATTCACTATCTAAAACATGGAAATTGAAAACATGACAAGTCAAGTTTAAAAAGTTCAACTCCTCATGGATTATGGCATTTATTGACACTCTGCCATAATCATTTGAAAAAAGTAAAAATTAGTGGAATTTGGACTTGCAGACTTTCATGTTTTATTTTCATCATTTTTCTTTTGGGGTCTATATATTTTTTAAGTCCTTTGATCTTTCTTTTAGGAATTTTTACCATCTTTTTGAATTTTTTTTTATTTTTTCATTTTTTCAAAATATGGGAAAACAACTTGCAAAAATCAAGGTATGTAAATATTTTACAAGACTATCAAAAGTCAATTAAAAATTATGAATCCTATATTTATAGGACCCTAATAGCAGCTTCACATGGGAACGACATCTCCTGGTGAAATGTCAAGAACTCTAAGACTAGTAGCCTTCAATTTCGACCATGATGATCTAGAAATTGTCTTTTGTTTTCTGCAAAAACTCATATTTATGACATCTTACTCTTCAGAACTTAGGGCCTTCTCTTCATGATTCAAATTTGGAAAGAAAATATCTAATCCAATCTAAGAACCTCAATGGATATTTACAATGGTGTAAAAGTAACTAGGACTAACTATTGGTTAATTCAGAGGAATATTAGTGTTTGAGAATTCAACCATTAACCGGTCCTTCCTGAATATATGTTTCATTCAAATCTTTGATAAAGAAAGCATTGTTACCCTTATATCCATAAATTACATAAGGTCCTTTCCATAGAAAATCAAACTTCCCATGCTTACCTTTGTCCTCTCTCCTAGAATCCCAATTTAAAACTTGATCTCCAATGTAAAAGTCATCTTATTTACTTCTTCTATCAAAACATTTCTTGATTTTATCCTGAATGACTTGAAATTTTTCATAGACTTCTTCCCTTGTTTGTTCTATATGAATAGTTTGATTTATCCTCCTTTTTATATCGTTGATTTCCACTTGTGATTCTTGAATGATCTTCATTACTGGAACACCTAAGGATGATGGAAAAACAACATCCATCCCATATACAATTCGGTAAGGGGACGTGCAAATTGACTTTTTTGTAGTAAGTCCATCTGCCCATAAGGCATAAAATAACTTCTTATTCCAATTCTTTTTGTTATCTTCAAGTAATTTTTTAATGATATTTACAATACTTTTATTTGAGGATTTAGCTAGGCCATTACCCTGGGGGTAATATGCAATTGAGTGACATAGGGTAATATGATACCTGTGACAGAAGGCAATCATTTTCTTAGATTTAAATGTTGCTACATTATCAGTAATAATTTTCTAAGAGCATCCAAATCTTGATAAAAGGTTGTTTTCTATGAAAGAGATAATGACTGTATCAGTGTCTTGTCTGGTAGGAATGGCTTCAATCCACTTAGTGAAGTGATCTATGGTAGTCAGAATCCACTTATGTTGGCCAGAGGATGGGGGCTGAATTTCTCCAATGAATTATAAGCCCCATTGTTGACATGGCATTTCAGTTGAAATAGGCTTTAAGGGTAAGGGTAAAAATTTCTTTTTGCCTTCAAAGATTTGACATTTATTACATGAAGTAACAAATTTTTTAACATCAGAAAATAAGGTAGGCCAGTAAAGACCAGATCTAAAGATCTTATCTGCAATACTTTTCCAATATAAATGCCCTCCACAGTCACCTGCATGAAATTATTTAATAATTTTATCATCTTCTACTTTCAGTAAATAGTTTAATAATATCCGACTTTGTTCTTTCAAAAAAAGCACATTATCTAAAATACAAAAACTCATTTCTTTAAGTTTAAGAAATCTAGCTTTTGTCCTTGATAATCCAAGAGGAGCTTGTAAGTTGGTCATTACAAAGATAATACTTGAGTACCAAGGTGAATCTAGAAAGACTTCACTGATTGTTGGAGTTGCCAACTCTGCCTGGTCATCAACTTGAGCAATAAAATTTATATCTAATGCATTGTAGCTAGATTCAGCCATCAATCTGGCTAATCCTTGTCCTTTAATGAGTTTAGTTGGTTTAATCTCTATGTCATATTCTAGGATAGTGGCAATCCACTTACCTCTTCTTCCATTAGGGCCATCCTGAGTAAGAATGTCTTTAACTAAACAATTAGGGACATAGGAAATTATCTGGGAATAGAGAATGTAAACTTTGAAATATTTTATGGCCTTAACCAAGGCTAAGGCTTGTTTCTCCATTATGTTATATTTCATAGGTGCATCTCTAAGGGTATTACTAAAAAAAGATATAGGTTGTTCAAAACCTTCATCATTCTTTTGCAGTAAAAATGCAACAATGGTATGCTCTGATGCAAAACTAAAAATTATAAAACCTTTCTTGAAATATGGATTGATTAGGACTGTTGTTTTAGTTAAAGCATGATTTATGGATTCAAATGATTGTTTGGCTTCAATAGTCCATTTTCAAATTGAGTCCTTTTTACGCATGCTATTTAGTTCTCTGATGATTTCGGCTAAGTTAGAAATAAATCTGCTCAAAAAATTAATTTTACCTAAAAATGCTTGTAACTCTTTGATGGTTCTAGGTGGATGAATGTTCATAATTGCTTCTATCCTAGCAGGATCTATCCTAATACCTTCCTTGCAAATTATGTGTCCTAGTAACTTACCTTCCTCTAATCCAAAAAGATTTTTCTTGGGGTTTAAAGATATACCAAATTTTGTACATTTAATAAAGACTTGTCTCAAATGATCCAAGTGTTCATTATATAAATTAGAAAATACAGTAATATCATCTAAATAAATAACCAAGAAGTCATGTATTTCCTTTGCAAAGGCTATGTCCATAGCCCTTTGGAAGGTTGCTCCTGCATTCATCAAACCAAAAGGCATTTTCACATACATGAAAGTGCCCCAAGGAGTAGTAAAAGTTGTTTTAGTCTGATCTTCCTTCTGGACTAGGATCTGGTTGTATGCTAAAAAACCATCTAACAAAGAAATTCTAGAGGAACCAACTACCGTTTGTAATATGTGATCCATATTGGGTAAATGGTAATTATCCTTTAAAGATACTTTGTTGAGATTCCTAAAATCAACACATACTCTAATTTCACTTGTTTTCTTTCTGGTTGGTAATAAGTTTGAAACCCAATCAGAATATCTGATTGGTGCAATGATCTGAGCATCATACATGTATTTTACTTCCTTTTCGATCAAAGGTAATATAACAAGATTAATTCTCCTTAATTTTTGTTTCGATGGTTTTTGATCATATTTTATAGGAATCTTGTGTTGGGTTATGTTTGTGTCATAAGCTTTGAGATATTCGTAACTCCAAACAAACACAACCTTGTATTACTTTAAAAGATCAATGTATTTTTCCTTTTCTTGTGGAGGTAAATATTTAGACAGTTTAATTATTTTTGGTTTTAATTCTGTCCCAATGTTACATTCCTTAATGTCAGACCGAACTGGTTCCATTTTTAGCTTTTTAGGCACATCATTGGAATCAAAAAGGTCTTCCAAAGGGGTTAAACCTTTAGGCAAAAAATTATCTTTTAGATCTAACATTTCAATTTCTTCTTCAGTGATTCTCGCAATATCTATATTCTCTAAGTAATCTATGTCAAATTGAGTAAATATAGTTGGTTCGTTAAATTTATGTACATCTATGTTATCTATTTCACAATAAAAATATGAATCTATATTACAGTCTGTATCTATTTTACAATTTTGAAATTCTTCTTCATTATTTAAGAAATGGTAAATCTGTTCATCCTGGGAGAAAATATGCCGGTACTTGAGGTTGCCTGGGATAATTGGTCTATGTTTAACCTCAGAAGTGTACCTATGAGTTGGTTGGAATGGTAAGTTACAAGTACTAGAAAAATTTGCTAGACAATGTGCTTGAATGTTTTGTTTTCTAGGTATAACAACAAACTTGCATTCCAATAAATCATCAGTTAAGTCAGTTGATGTATCTCTATATCTCGCTAGTCTAGGATTGTGAAAAAAATACTCTGCATTTATTTGTTTTATGATTAATTTTGAATCTCCCATGATTAAAATTCTCTTTCCTCCTAAGTTTCTAATGATTTCGAGGCCTAAGATAAGTGCGTCATACTCTGCCATGTTATTGGTACATTTGAAGTTGAGTCTGAAGGCATGTCCTTCTCAATGATTAGTTTCGATATTTGTAATCCATACTCCTGCTCATGCTTTTGATTTGTTCATAGAGCCATCAAAGTTTAAGTGCCAAAGGGACTCATGAAATATGTTGTCATTGTTTGGTTTTGGCTTTTTATCAATTAGTTCAGTTTGGATTTCATTGTTATCAGAGTTACATAAAATAAAAGAGTCAAGGTCATTTGGTGTAGAATAAATGGGGTAATTTATGGATCTCTCAGCACTGCTAACCATGAATTTCATTAATGTTTCCCTATATATCTTTTTGGGTTGAACAAACAATGATATAGTAGCATATCTCATGTCCAATTGTAGAGATCCCCACAACTTTTCTCCCCATGAGTAAGAAAGAAGCATAGCATAATTTGGTGGGACATTAGCAACTAAAATGTCCATTACCATACTCTTACCAGGAAACTGAACTAAATTCACACATAATTATTTAGTTAATCCTAAGCACTTAACTTTTCTAGAACCAAATGAAAACAAATCTTTGTAAGGCCTGGTTATTTCTAGATTAGGAGTTTCTATGATAGCTTTGGGAATTAAGTTATGGGAAGCTCTTGAATCTAACATAGCGTTGTGTAAAATATGATCATGAATGGTAAGACTGGTATAGAAAGGAGGGACTGATCCATTCGAATGCTTTCCATTCACATCAGGGCCAAAAATCAACTTTGCTTCATCATGATTCAAATTAATGGCATCTTGACCATCATTCATATTCCAAGTTTCAATTATGGTTGATTTATATAAGTCATTTTTAACCAATTTTGTTAAAGGAATAGGTATTTTTAACTTAGAAATTTCAGACTAAATATTGAATGAGGGTTGAGATTTACTAATTTTAACTAATTCATCTTTAGTAATTATAATCTGAGTTGGTTTTTCTTGATTTTCAACAATTGATATTCTATCTTCAGTTGTCTTGACATTCTCTGTCTGAGTTTCTTGATTTTTGTTGCTTTTAATTTTCTTTTCAGGGACTATTTGTGTTGTAGCAGAAGTTTTATCATACTTAGAATTATCAGCAGGTGTTCTGGGATTACCTGTTCTACGATTTGCTGATTTAGAATCAGCAGAATTCTTTTTAGGATCAGAATTTGTTGTTTTTACTGAATTAGAAGCTTTAGAAGTATTATATTTGAAGTATTATATTTCTATGCATCTTTGGAAGATTGAGCCACTTCATTAGTAATATCGACAATTTTGGGACTTCTTGATTTTTTAGGACTAGAAGGATTGTAATTTTGCTTATTTTCCCTTTGGAGAATTTGCAAAACTTTTGTTTTTTTGCCTTTTACATTTTTCTTATTTTGATTTTGGGAATTTTTTTTAGTATAAGACTCATTATTTTTCTTGTTTCTAAGGTTGTATTGACTGTGTATTTCATTTATGTCAAATTCATAACCCTGTTTGTAGTCAAAGGATTCACTGGAGTTTAATTTTAGTTGTTGAAGCTTAAATAATTCTTGATCTTCCTGAGTGAGGAAAATGGTATTGTTTTCATCTATTCCCATTACATGATTGATGTCATCCTCATCTTCATCATTATTCTGATAACTTTCAGCACAGTTCTCCTGAAATGGGGGCCTAATGTTTTGGTCTGGAGCTGCTTCTTTAGCTTTTCCAGAATTATTTTTTTTTCTGAAATTGGGATTTCTGATCTGAGGTTGATTATCCCACTGAGGTTTTCTTTCTATATTATCTAATCTATCTACCTCCCTTTCTAAAGTTTTACCAAGTAAATCTATTTCAACATCTGAGTTTGAACTTTCTTCTTTAATTTTAACTTTTCTTTCATTTCTAAGTCTAGATTTCCTAGCTAAAATATTGATTTCTACACTAACAGCATCTAATTGCATCTATTCTAAGGTTTGGGCATCTCTTTTTCTTAATTTATCGACCATATCTGTATCAAATCCATCATGGAATTTTAGCGGAACAGAGTAAGGGGTAGGTTTAATATTTGGAGGTATTGTATTGTAGACACTACTGTATCTAGTGCAGCATTCTTGGACAAACTCAGTAGGAGATATTTTCATGGCATCAAACTCAGAAAAAAATTGAAGGGGGTTCTTTTTCTTTTCCCATTTATTTAAAAATATTCTATGAAATTCAGCTAAATCAGCTACACTACCAGTAGCTAAGTTTTTTAACCATTTTTAAACTTCTCCTATCAAACTCTAGGCAAATAACCTCATCTCGACATCTGACTCATCAATTTCATAAATTTCACAGAAATCTGTCATTTTAGTTACATGTTGTTGAGCAGTATATTGTGAAATGCCATCAAACAGTGGTACATTTTTTTGATAATGTTGAGGCATGCCATGGAGGTTTTTGGGTAAGACAAGGGGAGCATACCTAGCATCCATGGCTTGAAGTTTTGCTGAGTTGGGAGGTATAACAATAGTGATAGGGATAGTAATGGAAATGGCATCTGATGAAACTATAGTTGAAGAACTGGGAGATGAAGCTGGTATATAAATGGAATTGCTGGGAAATAAAGATGTGGTGCTTATAAAATCTGAATGTAAACTAGTGGATGCAATGGATGGAGTGGATAAAGGAAATAATTTCCTAGGATCCAAAGGCAATCTAGGAATAAAATAATTTGTAGATGAACTTCCAGTGGAATCTAAAAATGAAGTGACAGCATACAGAGATGAATCTACTGCTGAGATTATTGTTGTATGCAATTGAGAAACTGGAGGTTTTATATAAGACAACAAATGGGCTAATTCAATAGCTTCATCAATATATTTAATCAATGTAACATTAAAATTTTCAATTTGACTTTGATATTCAGATTTATTTGATTTTATTCCTGCTGAAATATTTTTCTATTTTGCATTAAAAATGAAATAAAAACAGGATCTATAACAGTATTTTTCAAATCAGTTTCAGATTTATTTTTAAACAATGAATATTCAAACTTCAAATCAAAATAAATATCAGTGAGACTTACTAACTCTTTGGGTAAAGAATTGACTTTTATTAATACTAATTCAGTTTCTAAATTGACAGTTTGTTTTTTCCTTTTACCAATCTAAACTAGGATATCTACTATAACTGCAGGGTTAGGATCCGGATTAGACCTGGTATAGTAGGTTTTCCTACAAGCCATAATGACTATTTTGAATACCCACAACCTATAAAAATAATCTTAAAGTAAAAAGATAATTGAAAGATCTTCCTTTAAGACTAAATTTAAGACTAGAGATTGGTTAGTTCCCCAGTATGGTTGCCAGTATGTTATTACTCTAGTAATTTATTAAGTTGTGGGTTTTTGAGTTTTTAGTCAAATAACACTAGAGGTAAATACAAACCTACTTCAAACACTAGGATATAGCCTTCCTAGGGCTCGGAGAGGACTCTCTCTTTAAGATTTATCTTTGTCTTGATTAATAATATTAGGCTAGCTATGAAAATACAATTTGGATTTGGTTTAAAGGAGTTGGTGGGGAAAAATCACTTGGAGATAACATAGAGAGAAATATACTTGTCCATTTCACTATGGAGTCTAAATCAAGCTAGCAGCACTAGAAATCAAGGCCAAAAAGGTAAAAATGTATTCAGCGCAAGATAGATAACCCTCATAGATTTGGGAAAGTGTTTTTTTAAGAGGTGGTATGATCGGGAAAAAGGGCACTTAAGGATACTTTGATCTGGAAAATGGAAGTAGAAGGCAGAGGTCAAATGGGAGAAGGATAAAGTCAGGGTTTCTTGCACCAGAAATTATAAGAAAAAATTAAAATGGCAACTTGTTAAAAACATGGAGCACTTGAATAATCCTGAAGTAATACTCCTAGTTACACATTCAGGTAGAACAAACTTAAAATGGATGCATGAAACTTTAAAAAGGAAATAGTGACAAGTAGGAAGTACTTCAATCATCATCTTATCATAGGGATCCTGAATTATGATGCCATTCAGCTCATCCAGTTTCCTACTTTGAATTCAAACACACAATAGCCTCCAATATTAAAAAAAAATGTCTATAGTAAGTCTAGCAATTTTATTCCACAGTAAATACTTCTAATGTAGAAGTATTTATACAAAATATAATTAAAAATATCCTAGGAGAAATCTAGGAATATACTTACATAATAAGAGGGACAACTACTTAAAAAATCAGCTAGCTATCCTCTTATCAAAAATAAATAGAACTGTTTTATTTAACAAGGAGCTTTTAATTGACTAGTTGCCCTACTTGTTGGCTGCTAGAAAATATCAGGCTTTTGACTTGCCTTCGCTCACACTGTTTCATATGATACTCTTTACCACTGATACACTTTTACTATTAGATCATTGTTTACTGCTGTAAAAAATATGTCCTTTTTCAGTAAAAATAAACAGACTCTCTTTTTTTTTCACTATTCTTTTTTACGGTTTTTCAAGGCAATATTCCTTCACTATTTTACCTCGTATTGTTACATCAAATCAGTAAATGCTTGCCACTGTTCTGCCTTGGGAATTTGAAAATTCTTCATCTTCCTGAAATTTTCATCAGCCTCTGTGTATTTAGAAAAAGTGAGCTTGAAAACAAAGAGATGTTTAATCTCATTTTGTAAAAAGAACAGATCTTCAAAATGCTGAAGGAGGACTTTTCCCGTGGGAGTGCCTTGTGTTAATGGTTTGTTAACTTTCTCCTTAGCAAATTACCTGATCTTTTTATCGTAATATTTCTGGGGCATTATTTTTTCATCAAAAACATGGATGTCTAGCAAGCCCCTCTGTCTCAAGTTTGTTATGGCAATGTTAATTGATTCACATTTCTCTTCCTGATTGTTCATCAAATTCTTCTAAGTTACAACCTTTTTAATCTCTAAGATTGTTTCTATTCTGTCCAATACCTGTAATACCTCAGGTTCTACCCTGTTCTTACTGTTCAAGAATGTGATGAGTTTTAAAGCCTGAGAAGTCTTCTCAGTTAGCTCATCCTTGGTCTTTTGAATCTCTACCTAAGCTGCTAATAATAAATCTCTCTGCTCATATATAACCTAAATTGAAGGCCATTGAGTGTGAATTTCTTGAATTATGTTTGTCCATAGGTGATTCTTTATGTATGAAATTTGCTCAGTGAAAGTTAACTCTTTTTGTAAGCTTTTGATTTGTTCTCCCAGTCTGATTGCATTTTGTTCATGGTTTTTAGTAGTTACCAGTGTTGTCTTGTTTGTAGCTTCAAGATTATCAATCATCTTCCTTACGATGTTGATTTCATTGGTTTTCAAAGACATTTCCTCCATAGCTTTAGCAATCTGGCCTGCTTCATATTTTTGTTGAACATGTGTAGTAGAAGAGTTTGTTGTTGAAGTATTAGCTGAAATCATTGGCACTGCAGTTGCCAGTGGTTCTTTTGTTGCTAGTTTCTCTCCTAAAGTAGAATCCACTGCTGTAATAATCACTGGAATAATTGTAGGAAATATAGGAATCTCAATTCTTTTACGGTTACCTTTTATTTTACAAACTAGTCCATTTGGGTTTCCATTTCTTTGATTTGAGCAGTCAATTTGAGAATGAGCTTCATCATTTCTTCTTTATTAGTTTGATCTTGAAGGATTTCCTTGGTTTATGGATGCTCACTTTGAGGAAGCTTGATTTGTTTCCTCAAAGATGCTATGTCATCCTTCTTTTTCCTTATCAACATTTATGTTGCTTGAATATTTGAGGGATCATATCCCACCTGTAAAACTAAATCCTCTAAGGCTTTAATCCTTATATCATTGACATATAGAGATGCCTTATCCAAATTCATTTGATCCTCCATATTAGGAACAATATTCTGTAACTTGGTATCACTCATTGCCTTAGTTACCACTGTTGAATACAACATTTCAGAGCTATGTCTATGAAATTCAATTTGGTCCATCTCATGAACATTTTCTCTGTCTACCTCAAATTCCACCTTTTTATAATCTACCATTGTTTTAGGTGCTGAGGTAGTAGGTTGTAAAAATGACATCATAATTTTTTTTGTAGAATAATCGAAGGCTGTCAGTAGCCTATTTTGATTTCCAGGCTTTTTTTGAGGAATTGAGAACATGTCTTTGTTTTTATCTCCTCATTTTTAATGTTCCCATTTTAGCACATGACTAAATGGAACATTAAAATTTTTCTTTTATCACATTGCAGCTAAATAAATGGGTAAAGGGACCCATTCTCATTTAATTAATGAATAAAATCCCTCATAATGTGAAAGGGATCATCATAATAGCTTCATTTTGCAGCCTCAAGTGTGAAAAGGGGCAAATGCATGAAGACAAGGACATGTTTGACCAAGTCAACAGTGTTGTCATAGGAGGAGTGGATCACTTTATGAAACAACGCAGTGTGAATGAGGAAGAGGATATTTGGTGGAAGAAATCCTATTGGATGGGGCCCATGGAGAGAGATCTTTCACTTGTTTAAAAGGAGGGCAACGCAACAATTGTTTCCCATGCTTGTATTCTTCATCTCAATTGTCAAGTGAGACAATTATGCATTATTTGCGGTTTAGCAAGAATTTCTGAGAGAAATTCATGTTTAGGATTCTTTCACCTTCTTGAGAGGCCTCTTGAGGGATTTCTCAGATTTTCCTCACATCCAGGCTTTAGGCCAAGCATCCTCTATCAAGACAGAGTCATTTCTGTAGAAAAGTAATGTTGTGTTGTTGGGTGTTGTAGTGAGGGTTCACTACATCACTTCGATTAGATATTTTTAGAGGAGGAGCCTCTCTTTCCTTTGAGATATCAGGTTGGAGATATCCCGGATCTTATTTCAGAATTTTGCATCAAGGCCAAGAATTTTTCTTCAGGAATAGCACAATCCCTTCTCTAGACTGTATTATTTCTGAGTGTGTTTGCAGTGAAGACTTGCTTCACATGTTTGGAGGGTGAGATCTTA
Organism: Pinus albicaulis; assembly: GCA_034641835.2. Classification (NCBI taxonomy): domain Eukaryota; kingdom Viridiplantae; phylum Streptophyta; class Pinopsida; order Pinales; family Pinaceae; genus Pinus; species Pinus albicaulis. Next base: position 1,471,453,677 of record CM076580.1, read on the forward strand.
GATGAGAAGATCATCCTTTCATTCTAGAGATACATTGGAAGAGATCTTGCCACTGATTACAACATATTTAGTATTCTCCATTCATTTCCAGTTCTTGAGTTGCTGCAGCTACCCAGCAACTCCAGCATTTCTGTAGATTTTCCATTTTGTGTATATTTCAGCCAATCCCTTTGAGGATTCTGTATTGTATGTTTTCAGGGGTTGAGATCTTTCTCCCCCTTCTTTATTTGAGCTATTATTGTCACATATATGTATTATTGACATTTTGCTGTAGTTCCTCCTTAAGGATTACGCAGTCATAGCTAGGGCCTCTTTTATATAGCAGTATTTCTCCATATTTCATGGACATGTTTCATTGAGGCTGCATTGCCTAGCTTGAGAGATCATTTCCTCAAGATCTTGTATACATTTTTTGCTGCTATAATCTAATGTGATGGTTATGTAGATCTTCCAGCATTTTGGTTTTAATGCATTCACTGCTATTTTCAGGCTCATGTTTATGATTTGTTGAGCTCCACATTGGTAATATCTTGAGATATTCCCAATTGTGTAGTTGTTCCAATCTTGGAACATTACAGTGGTATCAAAGCATGATATCTGGTTCAACCTATGAGTCTAAGCCAAAGAAGATCAATATGATGAAAAATATGAGTTTACTCTCATCTATTTTCAGATCCAGAGGAGACCTCTCCAAGGAGTTCAAGAAGAATGAAGAAGGAGAAGAGGAAGGACCATGCTCTTCCTACTCTAACAGAGAAGAATACCAAAAGCATGAAGACCACTTGGAATTCAAAATTATAAGTGAGTATCTTGCTAAATACCGAGCAAACCCTAGGCTTTAGCTTTTCCACAATTTATTCATCAGAAAGAAGAAAGAAGACTCCTCAACAATGGGATGATGAGAGGTAATAGATTTTTATCGTCCACATTTCATGGATCACTCACATGTGTAGTAGAGGTTTGGGTGGAGAAGCTAGAGGCTTTCTTCCTACTACATCCTATAGTAGATAGAGAGGCTGTAGAAATTATAGCATTGCACCTTGAAGGTGAAGCAAAAAATTGGTGGATCAGCCATCTAAGCCATACAAGGGTTTCAACTCTTATTGATTTTTCTCAGAGATTGATCAGAATATTTCGCCAGAAGAGGGAGGATCCCTCACCACTAGTTGATGAGGCATGTACTAGCGCTTCTGAGACCATGAAGGAGCAACCTTCATATTCTGCAGTTTGGGAGGCCCGCACATATGCGGAGGAAACTATTGCAGCCTTGCAAGGAGCTTCCACATTTCACCGAGGTATGATTGAAAATCCATCTCTTGTCATTTTAGCAAACAATTTGGATGGGTCTATATCATTGCATATAGCTGATCTAGAGCAGCAGAATAGCACTGCCCTGAGCAATGATGGGGAAAGGAGGGATCATTCCTCATATGAGCATTCAGAGAGTGGCTCCATTCAGGAAGACAAGAAGGAAGAAGTGAGAAGGAGTAGACATCTGGAGATAAGAAACTATTTCTCCTCTCTAGATGACACTCTCTCAATGAGCATGCCACAGCTCAAAGAGAGACTTCTACTTGCATATCCAAGGCCTCTTTGGTTTTGGAAGGACATGGATGAGCAGGAGATCTCCCAGAGAGATTTCAGCAGAGATGCACTCCCACACATCATGGAGTGCAAGATTCTTCATTAGTTTGAGGAGGCACTTCCCTTCTCATAGGAACAGATAGTACATGGAGGACATCCTTGGATGGATAACATCTCTCATGAATGTGATGGACATTCCTTGACCCAAGCACATCATCATGGGAGGTTTTTTCCTACCACCTATTTGGATCCTCATATGGTCAAATTAATCCTCGGGAAGATTGCATTTCAAGGTCCCATGAAATGCAGGAGTTTGATTTGGGATGATGGTAACCCTCATGGGAAGAGTACCAAGATGAAGGAAGGAAGAAGAAATCCACAGTTGGTTGAGTGGATGTGGATGGTGAGCAAGAAGCTGGTACGCTACTTCCAGATTTATGATACTGGGTAGCAGGAGGCTTGGCTGCACCAGTTACTCTTGAAGGAGTTTGGCCATCACTTGGAATACACTCTTTCCAAGGGTATAAGGATGTGGCAGGATGATGGCATCATTGAGCAGAAAAGAGTATGGGTGCATAGTGATGATGCAACATTCATATCATACACTATGTCTTCATCACATATCTTCGTATGATGAGAGCATGAGGGAGCAACAAAAACATTTGTTGTTGGGGTTATTATTTGAAGAGCAAGAGCAGATTTGCTCTCATTTATTGTATGATGTTGCAGGAGTAGGAGATGGCACTATCATGGAGAAAAGGGGATCCTCCTTGACCTTTGATGATCAGGAATTACTTCCACCTTGAGGGAGATTCCATATTTACAGCAACATTATTTGAAGGTTGACCATCTATGTTGAGGAAGCTAAGGGCAACAGCGCTGTGCTACCTAGAGATTATCTAGTGCCTCATGCAAAAGAAGGAGGAGCTCTTTCTCCAAATAGAGGGATTCTTGCATCTTTGCAAGGAATTCCACGGGATCTCATGGAGGGAGATAAAGTCACAATTCATGTTCTATCTGTGCCATTGCTTAGGAGGTGTAAAACCATAGAGACATAAGGATGAAGTAAGGAAAAGACCCAGCATCATGAGATGGAGAGTACACATCCCTATTGAGTTGTAGAGGTTGATGCACCTAGGGCGGTGATTGGATTGCACAGTGGAAGCATCGACAGACTTTTTCATTCATATATGTAGTCACTTCTTGATGATGATGTCTCATTGCATGGAGACATTTTGCTGGGGAAACCACTGGATCAATAGATGATGAGGGATTCTTCACATGTTGAGGCACCATTAATTGATTTCAGAGGAGTGGAGACCTTGGGAGATAACCATATGACAGATGACCTTCATGAGGGATCAGAAGTGCTGTGACTATGGAGGATAGATCCATGTTGGAGCTCCAGGTTGTTGATGAAGTATTCCCAGGATCATCTTGCTTGCATAATATTGATAGATCAGCATATGAGGAGATGCATAGATCATGTGCAAATGGAGGACATACATAACTCTTTGGAGGATTTAGCACAACCACCTCCTTACTATTTAAGGATGAGAGGAGACTTTTTTTTGAGCCACTCCATTTGCAGACACAAAATTTATGGTAAGGGTACTATTTATTTGCATGATGATTTGTATATTCATCCCTTAACCATATATGTTGCTACAAGGAGGAGCATTATTTTCGCTAGACCCCATGGTCTACTTGACGCCATGACTCCTATTGGTGACAACTCCATAGGAGGACTTGGGGTGGAAATTTATTTTTGAGGACATACTAACCTTGCACCATATATCATTCACTTCCTACATACATTTGAGGACAGTGGGACAAAAAACAAGTGGTTGAGAGGCCACACTTTTTGTCACACTCTTTTGTAGTTGAGGGTAAAAATTCATTGGTTAAAATTGAGGGACCATTTTCCTTCTCACTTGCCACACATGAAAGCAAGCATGGTTCCCATTTTGGTTCATTATGTTGCTGTTGTCTTTGTATTTGTTGAGAGCGTGATTGGGGGAATGGCACATTCATTGGATGTGTCCCTTGGGGGAGAGAACTCCTGCATTATCTGCATTACATGTTCTAATGGGAGCATGAGAGGACATGTGGCCACTACAAAAAAACACTTGTTTCCATTGAGGTGGGCCATATACTTTATTGGATTCCATATGATGATGACTTCCAAATCATCACATATGAGATGGATTGGAATAGCATGTTTCATAACGCTGGAGGAGAGATCCTTGAAGGTTTAGTCTTCATTTTTCCATTTGAGGGAAACATTATTCCAGCCCAATATTAGAATATACTCTGCACTTATCCTAAGTGGAGAGTAGGACAGTGTGGGGTAGGCTATTTTTTTTACAAAGATCAGATTTTCAGCCCACCTATATTGCCGGAGCCAAAGGTGGAAGATGATTGTCAGGAGTTGCCATGTTGGGAGGTAACTCACTTTGTATGGATGATTGCTTGGGGGATGGAGGATCTACATGAGGAAGATGTTCCTCAACATATTTTAGACTCCATGCCTTGGGTGGAGATTTTTTTTCAGTTCTATCCTTGTAGTTGCTTGAGGACAAGCAACATTTGGGAGGGGAGGACTATAATGTTCCCATTTTAGCACATGGCTAAATGGAACATTAAAATTTTTATTTTATCACATTGCGGCTAAATAAATGGGTAAAGGGACCCATTCTCATTAAAGACATGAATAAAATCCCTCATAATGTGAAAGGGATCATCAGAGTAGCTTGATTTTTCACCCTCTAGTGAGAAAAGGGGAAAATGCATGAAGATAAAGTCATGTTTAACCAACTTAACAATGCTTCCATAGGAGGAGTGGATCACTTTATGAAACAACACAGTGTGAATGAGGAAGAGGATATTTGGTGGAGGAAACCCTAATGGATGGGGCCCATGGAGAGAGAGCTTTCACTTGTTTAAAAGGAGGGCAAGGCAACCATTGTTTCCCATGCTTGTATTGTTCATCTCAATTGTGAAGTGAGACAATTGTGCATTCTTTGCTATTTAGCAAGAATTGCCAGGAGGAATTCCTGTTTAGGATTCTTTCACCTTCTTGAGAGGCCTCTTGAGGGATTGCTCCTATTTTCCTCACATCAAGGCTTGAAGCCAAGCATCCTCCATCAAGACAACGTTATTTCTGTAGTAGAGTAATGTTGTGTTGCTGGGTGTTGTAGTGAAGGTTCACTACATCACTTCCATCAGCTATTTTTAGAGGAGAAACCTCTCTTTCCTTTGAGATATCGGGTTGGAGATATCCCAGAGCTTATTGCAGAATTTGGCATCAAGGGCAAGCATTTTTCTTCACCAACGGCACAGTCCCTTCTCTAGACTGCATTATTTCTGAGTGTGGTTGCAGTGGAAACTTGCTCCACGTGTTTGGAGGGTGAGATCTTAGATGAGAGGATCAACCTTTCATTCTAGAGATCCATTGGAGGAGATCTTGTCATTGATTGCATCATCTTTAGTCTTCTCCATTTATTTCTAGTTCTTGAGCTGCTGCAGCTACCCAGCAACTCTGACATTTTTGTAGATTTCCCATTTTGTGTATATTTCAGCCAATCCCTTTAAGGATTGTGTATTGTATGTTTTCAAGGGTTGAGATCTTGCTCCCCCTTCTTCATTTGAGCTATTATTGTCACATCTATGTATTATTGACATTTTGGAGTAGTTTCTCCTCAAGGATTACGTAGTCATAACTAGGGCCTCTTTTATATAGTAGTATTTCTCCATATTTCATGTACATGTTTCATTGAGGCTACATTGCCTAGCTTGAGAGATCATTTCCTCAAGATATTGTATACATTTTTTGCTGCTATAATCTAATGTGATGGCTATGTAGATATTCCATCATTTTGGTTTTAATGCATTCACTGCTATTTTCAGGCTCATGTTTATGATTTGTTGAGCTCGACATTGGTAATATCTTGAGATATTCCCAATAGTGATGTTGTTCCAATTTTCGAACATTACATCATTTTTCTGCTTTATCTTCTTATATTTCTCCTTGATGTCTGAATCCTTTTCCTTACCTGTCTGTGAGGAAAAGGCCTCCATATTATTCTATTTTTCAATTATTTGAGTGTCATCTTTACTTGTTGTTTTGTCTTTTACAATTTCTGCAAGTGTTTAATTCACTATCACTGTTGCTTCATCATTATTTACTTCTGGAGCATTTGTATCTTCAATATCAATTACCTTTTCTTTCTCAACTGAAGTGATTTTGGGTGTTTTATTATAAATCAGTTTGAATTTTGTTTCTGTAGTTGTTTCTGCCGTGTATGCTCCTTCTTCTCTGCCTCCTTTTTTTGATGTTTCTACCTACTTTACAACTTCAAGAGCTTGTGTTGTATCCATTTTACCTGTTGTCTCTGTATTACTTATTGTATCTATTACTGTATTTTCTAGCCATTCAACTTGGTTGGAAAATTTCTCAATCTCAGGCTTAAGCTCATGCATGAAGGGAGTCAATTTGAATTTTACCCTTAGACTTCTCAAGATCCCTTGAGGATCATAGTTCCATGGAAAAATTTCTTGAAATTTAAACTTTGCTAATCTCTTTGTGATTTCTTTTTCTGCATCTCTATGGTTTATGATAAAGGGACCAACCTGATTCTTTAACTTAAATTGAGTCTTTTTTCTAGCAGCCATGAAGTTAATAGAATCAGAATTGAGAATTTATCTCAAATACTTCAGTGAAAAAATTCTCATGCTCATATATCTAGGCAACTTACAAGGTAATAAGTTGGATCCAAAAATTGTTAACTCTGTATGCTTCTCATAGAGATACCAGTCTCCCATTTTACTCTATTCTGAAAGTTGCAAGATTCTTTTCATTTCCTCACTGATTTTGGGCTGCTCTGCTTTATCCAAAATCTTCATTGTTGGATGTAGAAAAAGGTCTGAAAATTTTGTGTAGCTGAAATCACTGCCCTCTTTCCTGAGCAAGGAAGTTGATAAGATAAGGGATAGAGGCTTACCCTCCAAGTCCATATTTTGTAATGCAATAGGAAATTTATCAGCTTGAAAGAATAAGAATAAGTGAAATAGATAAGATGAGTATCTAAAAACTCCTTCAATGGGTAATTTTATCAGCTCATGATAGATATTGTTGGCTATGAAACCAACAAAGTCAAAAATGACTGATGGAGGTTGGCCTGGAGACAAGGTGGAGAGGAAACATAGAATGGACTTGTCAGTGTGTCCATTTGTAATGTATCCAAGTATATGAGAGCATAGAGATAATATGTCTAGACCCTTCAGTGAATTTAGCAGTGGAATAAGGAGGGTTTATTTTAGGAATGTCAACATGGGAAGGCATAAAGTTTTTAAATATCATGAACCTTTTGGGAAAATCTTGGCCTAAGTACAATTGGGTCAAAGCTTCTATAGATAGGGAAACTGATTTAGGATCAAACTATAATTGTAGCATTTGATATATTGACTCTACTGTGATGGTAAAAAGTATTTCTATATCAGCATTGACTGTGGCCCTTTGATCTAGTTCATAATATTTTTAACATAATCTGATAAGATCTTGTCCATGGTGGGTCGATGGAACTATATATTTGGAAAAACGAGTCTCCCAAATAGGAATTTCATCCTTGTCCAAGTATTTATCATAACACCAATTATGTATTTCTAAGAGTTTGAATTCTATAATAGGATCAACAATTATGTAGTCAATATCAGTCAATGGGAGGATTTCTACAGTAGCTACAGGGGGTTGAAGGGGATTCACTGAAATAGTAGATTTAGAAGTGAGGACTGGAGTAGATTTAACAGCTTTAGACCCTTCAAGTTTAGGAGGTTTGGATCCCCCAGGCTTAGTTAGCTTAGATCCTCCAGGTTTATCTGTGCTCTTATTTTTAGTCATTTTGGGATACTTCTCAAAGATTAAATTATTTGCAGGAGTAATTTTCTTTAGCACAGGATGAATTGGGAAATTCTTAGGCTACAGATAATTTATGTTGGTTTTATTTCTCAATTATTCTTTTCAGATAATGTAAACTGGGATAAAACAGGAAACAAGGGTTTCCTGAGTGAATTTTGGTTGAAAAAAGAAGGTTTTTAAGGTATCTTCAAGGTTTGAATCCTTCTACATCTTTGAATTTGGTCCTCAGGGGCTTAAAAATTGAGGAAATTGGCCTCAAGGTGATTTTTGCAATACAAAACTTCCTGGAAAAAATTGGCAAGGCTTTGGCCTCTTTTTGTCATTTTTGGGCAGTTTTATCCGATGAATTCTCTTAAATAAAGTCTTGGTTTATTTATTGACAATTTAGAATTGACTTTGCAGGTTTTAATCATCATAAAATACCTTGAAAAGAAGGTATTCATCTATTGAAAAAGGGTCTTGAAAACTTTTGGTTGTTTCTGAGGACCGGTATGTATTGCTGGAGCAGAGAGCCACTCCTGATCATACTTTAATAGTGAAATTCTAAGGTTGTGAGCGAGAAATGATTTAAAATGACTTAATACAGTCGGGATCAAAGGAAAATGATGGAGATACTGCACGAAAATGAAATGATATTGTTTTTCCAAAGGTTTAAATTTTATTTTAATTTGTACTTTATTATTTACTGTAGGTTAAATCTCAGGCGGAGCGGATTTAGTTTAAAATGCAAAACCGATAGCGGTTTTCGGATTCGTTTCTGGATGTAAGTGGTTTATGTTGAAATGGGCGTGATCCAATAGATTTTTGCCACATCATGGGAGGAAGAATGGGTGAAACAACCCATTTTGCGTTTGTTTTTCTCTTGGGCAAATGATCACTTGGTGGGCACGACATAGATTAAAGACCGTTAGATCTCATGAACGGGAGCGAAGGGTCACGATCACCTAGAAAGGTGTGAACAATGGCATGGTGGGACGGGGGTGTTTTATGGGTGCTAGTGCTGATTAATATACGACTTTGATTAATTTTTTATATACCCAAAGGTTTTTATGTATATGGGCGGGGGTATATGGTTAGCCCTGGGTTAGCCTATGTAAAGCTTGGGGATTTATAGAGCATAGATAGAATGAATGGGAAAAGCTTAATTTCAATGGATCATAAACCTTATTCTTATCGTGATAGCACCTTGGGTTAAAATCTCATGCAAGGAAGAGTTGATACAAGTATTGCGAAGGCGTAGGGGTTGAAACTTATAAAAGACTTTATTTGTTTCAACACTTAGGATAAAATGTGATAGGTGGGGAAGTATGTTTAGTTTTAAACATATGTACGGGCATAGAAATTATTTTATTATGTAGTTTTAAACCATTGAAGGATTTAAGAACCATAGGGGGCGGGATATTTCATTAAGGTTAGTTTTAGACCAAAGGGCGCATTATTTTGGTTTTCATTTTAACATGTGGATAATTTCTTTGGTCCAAAATATTTATAATAGTGGGTTTTAGGGGGTATTTTAGATAAAGGGAAGTACATAGATAGGATAAGGTATTTTTAGGGAATTAATAGCATAAGTGAAAAGTTAATATGAAAAGGCAAAATGGAATACACAAAAATACACTAAATGACCAAGTAAAGTGAATAAATAAAGAAAAGCTTTTCATTTCATCATTTCACCAATTTACTTAGGATAAAATATTTTTGAGGGTTTTTGTATGTTTCTAATTTAATCAAATGGGGTTTTATGTTTCATTAAGTAAGAATGAATCTTTACTTATGAAAATTAGTTAAAATGTATGAATGAGGGATAAATAATGGTAAAGGGGATTTTAATCATAAGAACTCAACATTTTCCACTATCCAGTCATCGAGACTTGGGTCTGGTCCCAAAAAAAGTCAGAGAAATGCTCTGACCCTTTTTGACTGGTAGTATAGAATACTGAATACTTTTAGGGGAAGGGAAATTAGTGATTTTTTCCCGTTCATGAATATTACATGCTTTTTCCCACTTCTTTCTACGTACCCAACATTACTCTAACAATTTTTCTTCCTTTTAGCATGTGAATTTAGGCTTGCAACCTTGAAACATGTATTATTTTGAAAGCATAAACTATCTGATTCTACCTTATTTCATCTGAGGGCTTAGATTAAACTGATGAGCTCCTAATTATTCTCTACCTATCTACTAATTTTTCAGGATTAAACTCTCTGACAAAACTTTATTCACTATCTAAAACATGGAAATTGAAAACATGACAAGTCAAGTTTAAAAAGTTTAACTCATCATGGATTATGGCATTTATTAACACTCTGCCATAATCATTTGCAAAAAATAAAAAGTAGTGGCATTTGGACTTGCACACTTTCATGTTTTATTTTCCATTTTTTTCTTTTGGGGTATATATATATTTTTTAAGTCCTTTGATCTTTCTTTTATGACCTTTTACCCTCTTTTTTTTCTTTTCTTTTTTTTTTTCAAAATATGGGAAAAAAACTTGCAGAAAGAAAGGTATGTACATATTTTACAAGAATATCAAAAGTCATTTCAAAATTACGAATCTTGTATTTATAGGAACCTAACAAGATCAAAATCAGCAATCTGTTGCCCAGAAAAAAATCATGCTCCTTAGCTACCATTTACATACATGGTTCTCAATTCTTTGTTACTCAGATACACAAAATTATTCAATCCAAGTCTATATGTTAAATTTTCTTTATTCACAGAGTCGATGAGTTTAACATTATTCTTAGATATTACAAATCGCTCATTCGATGTGTTTCTAGGTCAGTCTTGTTGAAGAACCCACTTATGATAAAGGGCTCATCTTGCGGGCTGCATTAACTGAAATAGAAACAGGGATGCGAGCATCAAAAATAGAAACAACGTTGCCATTACAATAATTCATGCAAGTATGCCAAGAAATAATGTGAATGTGAATTGGTGGTGATAAACCTAAAGAGGCTCTTGTTATATCCAGTGACATCATTAGTGGTGGGTAATCTATCTCCTTATAATAATTCAATGATTGTCTTTTTGGAATTTTTTTCCATTATAATATTTTAATACAGGAATAATATTTAATTAAACTTTGAACTTTGAATTTTGTATCCCAATAGATTTTGGATTTTTTCAAACTAATTAATTAAAGTGAAAAGAAATAAAAGTCTAAAGTGAAAAGAAATAAAATTCAACCACAAGGTTTCAGTATTTATTTATATGTGGCTAAAGAAAATTTAAAAAATAAAAATGGTTGGTGCGAAATCGGTGGATAAAATATGTTTTTATGTGATTATTAACTAAAGCCTTTCATAAAAATTATAAATCACAAAATCTAAATTTCAAAAATAGAAATGTTTTAAAAATATATATAAATGTTTGATCTAAGACTTTTGTGATCCATAAATTACATAAATTTATTTTGGATTAATCAAATCATTAGGATTTGGTCGACGTTTCGAACCTTGTTGTGAGGATGAACCACATTAATCACATCATTAGGATTTGGTCAATGTCTTGATCCTTGTCATGAGGATGAGCCACATTAGTCACATCATTAGGATTTGGTCGAAGTTTCGAACCTTGTCATGAGGATGAACCACATTAGTCACATCATTAGGATTAGTTGACTTTGGAAATTTTTCGTGAGGATGAACCACATTAGTTGGTTCCAAATATCGACTAAATCCTAATGATGTGATTAATCTAAAAGACATTTAATTAAAAAAATATAAATGTTAATATGAATAAAATGGGCATGCAAGTGTATATATGGATCATAATATTATTGTAAAACTAAGATATAACTGAATTATACATATGTAAAATGAATTGGGAAAACTAAAGCACACATTTATGAAAAAGACATAATAATAAACACATAATCACATATGTGATGCATGGTCAATAGGTAAAACAAAAATAAATGGTACAAATAATTTTGTTTCTCTATATCCCTATGCTAAATATATATAAAAGTTTCTAAGTCAAGTTTGTTAAATTTAATTTATGAGAAAATTTATTTATTGAGATTGGAAAATCCCAAGTAGAACAAGAACATGATAATTACATGAAATTAATCTAAAATTCTATTGAAATTCATTTCATGTTCCACGTTATTGAATTTTATGAGATGTATTGACATATAAATTCCTAGATTGATATACTAGTAAACAAAGTATCAACCTTGGAATCGGTGAGTTTCTAAGACAAGATATAAGGTGGATAATATTGAAGAAACCATATATCAGATATGCAGCCTACCAAACCATTAAAATAATGTTTGGAAGAAAATATCGAAAGTGAGAAAACCCAAGAACAAAGGCTTGGCTATTTTGAATACAAAAGTGCAGACAAGTGGTTCAAATGCAGCCTTTGGTGATGTAGCATTTGGTACTATTGCTTACAAAATTTATGTTTATAAATTTAAACACAAATCTCTGATTGTTTTACATTTTTAGGATTCATAATATAGTTTCAAAATTTTCCTAGTCCTAACATCAATTTGGATCATTGGACGCCATTAGAAAATCATTTTAACAAAAATTTTGCAGAGTGCATAGCTTCTATTGGCATTGAAGATGGTTGGTGGGTTAGATAATATTGAATTTCGATATGTCTTATAAATATGGATTGTGAATAGGACATTCAAATTTGATCATCCTTTTATTTTTATAAGACATCAAAACAAATATTAAAGTGGGAATATAAGACTACATTATGGAAAATTCTGAACTATAATGAGATTGGTTTTTTTTCTCTGAAAATGATGGAAATTTCAGTAACATTTTAAGAAAGTTTGGCAGGGATTTTTGTAAATCTAATTTATAGCTATAAGACATCAATATTTAGGGTTCTTTGGAGGTTTTTGATGGTTTTGAATCCATTTCCACTATAAAAAAACATGATTCAAACACTGCTACAACAAGATTTCTTAAATATGTTTTTCCGCAATTCGAACCACCTTTAACTGTCCAAGAAATTCCTCCACCTCCATAGACAACTCCCATTAAAATCCAGGAATGGGAGCCCTTCTCTCCTCTGCCTTGAGAAAACTAACCTCTTAAGAATATCTATGTTAGATTGAATTTGCGATTTTTCTGTCCTTCCCAGAATCCTACTATCCAATCTGAAGGGGTGGATTGTTAGTGTGATTCAGTATGTTTGCTTCTTAGAATCTATACATGGTTTGGTAGATTTTCCAGATGGGTGGACACTGGTGTGGTCTAAAACCTAATCAACCTACATAAACAAGAGGAATTAATTCATAGACACTGATTGAGTTTACCAATTTTTTTTTGTGTTGGCCTAATGAGAAGTATGTTATTGACAACTCCTCAAGAGCCAATTATACCAATTAACGGGCCAAACACATATTTTTTGGCCACTCATTATACCACATTGTCATTTTTGGTGAGGGGTGGATATATTTCGAATTTTTTTATTGGAAACACCATTATAAAAAATCCGGTCAAACAATGCTTGCCAAAAAACATGGAGAGTCAAACACCCATCGATGAGATGGATTTAGATGTGGATAGTTTAATCGAATTCATAGAGGTTGTTGAGCAGGAATCGACTTTCTGAAGTCGTTAGAAGAAGCGTAAATCAGAGACTCTAAAGGATCTATAAGAGTTATTACTAGAACCTAAATCCATAGGTGATTGTGGACCACGAAAATTCAATTTTAACCCACAAATTGGGCTGAAGCTAGAATCCACATCCCCTTGAAATAATCAAATTGGGTCAGGCTTACCCCTGCACAATAGATATATACATAAAGGAATGAATAAAGAAACAAAGACAAAGGTAAGAAACCCATCAAGGTAGTGGAGGAGGTCCAAAAAAAGGATATTATAGGTTGATTTATACTGGGAAAACATGGTCGAACGAAGAAAAAGAATTTTTGTGGGTGATGTGAATTTAGAATGATGAACAAGGTACATATGAAATAGTTCATGCCTAAAAAAAAAATTGGTCTTCACTCCTTGGATACCAGCCCAAGGCTAGTGCAATGGTAAATGGTTGGTGGATTTGGGTTTCATTTTTTAAAGGAAGAAAATGCAATAAATATAGCGGCTCTACCATGGGTAAAAGGGAGAGGCTTTATGGTAATACAAAATTAGAAAGTTGGTTTTGATCCTGTGATAGAGGTACCCAAGAGAAAATTTATTTGGGCCAAACTAATTGGCCTCCAAATAGAATTGGATGTATGGGGTTGCTCGACAAGAAAGTGGTATATTTCCTAGTGGAGGCAGACCTATTGGGTGGTTTATCAGCTACAATTGATATATTTTGGATGATATTCTCTATCCAACATCAATTATATTATTGGGGATTCCCCTTTAGCAGCCTAGAATATCATTAAATGGGGCATTTTTTGGCTAGTTACCCCTTCCTCTATGGGTGAAAGAGGGGATCAATAGATAGGCTTAATCTGGAAAAAATGCTACCTTCTCAACAACATTATAAAAAGATACAATAGGAATACCCTCAAATAATGTTAAATTTTGCATCAGAAGACAATTTATCTAATGATATTCTTTTGGTAAAGATAATGAGGGGCTCGTTGAAGCGCACTTGCAGCCAAAAAATAGAAACCTATCTAATTTGGACAATAAGAGAGCGTTTATGCCTCCAAATTAGACTCCAACTAACGTGAAGGGTATAGTTGTTGGTAAAGGAGAAAATAAGTCTAGAAAAATCTCCTTGCTATCTCCAATATGCACCATAAATGATCATGAATCTAACATAACAACAATCTTAGAAGATAGCGATTTATTGGATTTTGCAAAAAATGTGAGACATGGATTGGAACCCATATCAATAAGGAGAAACCTATTTAAAAATGTGGAATAGATAGAGTGAAAGGGAGTGGACAAAGTCAAGCTAAGTCTTCGGAGGAAAAAATTAGCTAAATATAGCAATATTGCACCTAATGGTGAGGTTGAGGAAGATTTTAATTTGTGATTCTATGAAGTGATGAAAGAGACACTATATCTATCTTTTCATCCTAGCACGTACAACATGTCAAATGAATCACCTAAGAACACATATTTTTGGGACTTTAGAGCCCCATTTCCCACTCCAAACACTGCTCCATGAGGATTATGTCTTTGAATATCAGAGGGTTTTGATCTCCCAAACAATCAGATATGTAAAAAACTACATTAAATAAAAAAATTAATGCATGTTTTTGTTGCAAGAAACAATGATATCAAAATTGAAGGCCCTTGAAACTTTACTTAAAATTTGTCCTGCTTGGTGTGATTGTGCCACAAGCTCGAATGGGAACTCTAGTGGGCTTACTTCAATATGGGATTCGTCAGTATTAAATATAGGAGAAGCTATATCATGAATATCTATGATCCTTACAACAATAGGAAAGAATTTTGGGAATTTATGGATTCAACCGATATCCTAAACATCCACCCAATCACAATCGATGTATACTTGAATTTTAGTTTGGGTGTTGGGAAAGTATGTGGCTATACGATTGTCTTGGATCCTCTAGTGAGTTACTGTAAAGAGCTCTTGGAATAAAAAACACTTAAATATGTAGCACGTGTTCCTTTATGTCTGACATGGCCCAACGAGCACATTAGGGAGGAGGGTATAGAAAATAGGATTGATAGATTCATTGTTGAATAAATATGGCAAGAGAGGATGAAACAATTGCTGAGCTAGAACCTCTTCTCAGGTGTTTTGGGTCATCATGAAATAATGTTGGAATGGTAGGTCAAACATGAGTAGTTAAAACTGCCCTTCAAATTTAATCTCGTTTGGTTAAATGATATGGATTTCTAGAAGTTGGTGCACAACCCTTGGACCTCTCTAATCCCTTTGAGCATGGATAACCCATTTCTACAGATCCAATTTAAACTTAAAAGGATGAAAACATAGTTCAAAGAGTGGTTAAACAACCAAAAAAAAGAGATCAATCAAGAAATACAATATATAGAGAAGGAAATTGATTTATTAATGGACCTGATTTCCCTGAGATATTTTTCAATAAAACAACAAAAATCCATTTTAAATTTGATTATGGGAAAGGAAAATTTTTTCAAGCTTCAAGAAAAGGAACGGAACCAACAAATTTGATAGGTCTATATCAAAAGTGGAGATAGGAATAAAAAAAAAATTCCACCTAGTTGCATCAAAGAGGAAACACCTTAACACCATATGGGAAATCAAAGATGAAGTTGGGAAAAACCTCACCTCTGTAAGGATATGAAAAAGGAAGAATTTAGATATTTTAGAAATGAATTCAAGGAAGCAAAAGGAGATTACATGGAAGAAAAATTGGAGATGGTCAATTTGTTCCCTTAGATGGTCAGCGAAGAGGACATTACTATGATGGATGTGCTTATCACCATCCAGGAATTGATGCAAACAGTTAAGGAAATGGCTAAGAACACGATTCCAGTGAAAAATTGGTGCCTTATGGAGCTATTCATTTTCTTTGTCGAGATGGTGGGCCTTGATATGGTCAAAATGGGCGAAGCTACAAAATATTCAGGGCATTTAACACGTGATATAAATTCTACTTTTCTTACATTAATCCGAAAAAAATCATATTATAATTATTTTAATGAATATAGATACATATAATTATGTAATTTAGTCTATAAAATGATGTCTAAAATCCTTGAAAATATAATAAAAAATATATTACCTCCTCACATTACGTTGGAGAAATTTGGTTTTTTTTCCAATAGGAGAATACACGATGTTGTTACAATCGCCCAAGAGTGTATGCACTCAATCAAAACTAGAAAATAAAAATCACACCTAATGAAAATTGATCTCAATCGGGCATGTGACTGCATGGAATGGGAGTTTCTCATTATGATTTTATATAAATTGTGTTTCCCCAACAGACATGTCTAGTGTATAAAGGCTTTCTTCTCTATGGCTTCTATTGTGGTACTTATCAACAGTGAACCCAATATTTTATTTAAGATTCACCAGGGGATTCGTTAAGGTTGTGCGATCCCTCCCCTGATATTTATTCTGGTTATGGATGCATTGATCCAGATTTTATGCATGAAAGCAATAGAATACATATATAATCATAAACACATAGATGCATCGGAAATAATGTTTCAATATATTAATAAAATAATGACTTAAATAGGCTTAAAAACATAATGGAAAGAAGCTAGGGCGCTGACAGCGTATCTCTAAGAAGAGATGTGGCATACGCATGCCTCTAAATTGTGTTATATTGAAGCTCGAAGGCCTATTATAGACATAGTGGAAAAATATGAGCTAGAGTATTAGCAGCGTATCCCTGAGAAGAGATGTGACGGCTACCAGCCCTTGAAATGTGTTACCATGAGGCTCAAAGGCCTATTTATTGTTGAGAAACAATGTAAAACCTGAAACGTCAAAAAACCTAACCCTAGGAGATGAAGTGCCAAAAGTATTGGCCCCGTTTGGGCATACGATCTATGTTTGATGCGCTCAATAGCTTGTTAGAAATATATATCTGGGGAGTACAAATTTTTATGCAAGAAATGAAATCTTAGTCACCCTCATTTTTCCAAAAAAAAATCATTAAGGGGCCTCGAAACGGCTAAGGAAGTTTAGGACCCGAAATTTTTTTAAAAAATAGTAAGTTGTGTTGAAACTTGCAAATGGAAAGAACTAACGGCGAAGGTTCAAATGGAATAGGTGGGCAGCCACCAATATCCACCTGGATCATTAATGCCCCAAAATGACATTGGATGTGCACGACCTGAAGACCTGCTAAAAATAGTAAGCTGTTGGAAGTGAAAAGCTACAAGAATTGATGTCACAGGTCCAAATGGAATAGGTGGGTGGCCACCGATATCCACCTAGATCATTCCTCCCTCCTTAGTAAGAAATGGTGTCCATTGCATTAAGTTCTTCTATGGGGGGGGGATTATGCTGAACTTGGTATTGGATTTATCTAGGATGTCGTGCACCTATTAGCAGACGTGATGGATGTGGATGTGCTGCCGGTGGGCAACTGTTGAAGGATTTGGGAGAAGTTATCCATCATCGCGTTCCTCTGTTTCTTGAGGGCCTCCCCGAGCAAGATTTTGATAGTATCTATTATTTCCTCGTCTTTATTTCCTTCCACCATGGGGGGTCATCGGGCTTGGCAAGGCTGATCTTCAAAGGATGCAACCAGATTGAGCTTGAACTCCTTATACCCTAACCGCGTTAAGGACATGCAAAGAAAAATAGAGAAAGAGCAGAACCGCTTTGATACAACTAATCTGGATTTTATGTAGGAATGAAACATAATACATATATCACCATAAACACAGAGATTTAGTGCAAATAATGCTTCATTTTATTAATAAAAGAATTACTAAAATAGGCTTAGAAACATAACGGAAACAAGCTACGACACTGGAAGCGTATCCCTGAGAAGAGATGTGATGTCTACCAGTCCCTGAACTGTGTTACAATGTGGCTCAAAGGCCTAATTATTGTTGAGAAACAATGTAAAACCTAAAACGTCCAAAAAACTAACCCGAGGAGATGAAGCGCCAAAACTATGGGCCTCGTTTGGGTAAATTGGTGTTTCAACTTCCCAGGGACGTAACTTTTACATACAATCTCTATTTGACACACTCAATAGCTTGTTAGAAATATCTATCAGAGGAGTAAAACTTCTGATGTAATAAATGATTCTATTTTCTCTTTTTTTTTCCAAAATACGTCGTTTACGGCCTCAAAACGACTCCGAAAGTTTAGGACCCGAAAAAATACTAAAAATAGTAAGTTATGCTAAAACTTGAAAAAGGAAAGAACTGATGGTGGGGGTTCAAATGGAATAGGTGAGCTACCACCTATATCTCCCTGGATCATTAATGCCCCAAAATGTCCTTCGAGCGTGCAGGACCTGAAAACCTACTAAAAAGAGTAAGTTGTTGGAAGTCAAAAGTTGTAAGAACTGATGTCGCGAGTCCAAATGGAATAGGTGGGTGGCCAATGATATCCACCTAGAGCATGCATTTAGTAGAGGGGTAAAGGCTAATATGGAGGCAAGATAAATAATGAGATGTAGGGTTGTTATAAATTGTACACTATCCCACATATTATTTGTGGACGATGTCCTATGCGCTGGGGAGGAAAAATATGATGACTGGTTGACCTTCCACAAGGTTTTAGAAAATTTTGGTAAAGCTTCTGGTCTATTTATAAAAAAAATCAACGCTGAAATAATCTTCAATGATTTTGACTTAGAGGTGATTCATGAGATCGCTTCAATATTTGGTTTGAAAATACAACCCATGTCTATTGGTTTCAAATACTTGGGGTGTAATCTAAAGCTTGTAAAATATAAAAATCAAGATTGGACATGGATATTAACAAAATTTGAAATAAAGCTATCCTGATGGGATCACAAGTGGCTTTCGCTTGTGGAAGGGTCATCATAATTAATGTTGTATAGAAAGGAATTTGGATTTTTTGGATGCATTGTTTCCATATCCCTCGTGTAATTATTCACGAGGTTGATGCCTTCATCTCTAAATTTCGATGGTCAGGTACTAGACCCAAAAGTAATATTTTTCTCATCCATTTAAAAGTGATCTCTAGGCTCCTTCAGCTGGGCGGATGTGGCATGCTTCATAATAGGAGGTTTAATCTAGCTCTCGTGGCCATCAATTTGTGGTGGGTATTCAAAAAATATATCCATCAACATGGTCTAGAGGAGAGGGTTGTTTTAGGGGCACCATTTAATCCTTGCTCATTTTTCATATGGTGAAGTCTTAGACATTCGATCCTGTCGTTTTGTAACAACCTTCATTGGACGATGGGTAATGATTAGATCATCCGTATTGGTATGGATTCCATAAAGGTTTTTCCTATCTCTCATCTACTTATTGCTTCCAAAATCTATTTTCAAAATCAACAAGGGATTAAAAACCTTGTCGATATGTGTATGGGGCGTCATTTCCCTCTTGTTATCCATACTTTTCCACATGATTGGAAAATTGGCATTCCAAATAATTTCTAAGGGGAATGGGAAGCCTAACGATACCTCCTATGTCAAGTCGACAACACTCTTTCATAGTCGAGGGGCTTACTTCTTTGGGCTGACCACATAATGAATGGGAGGATCTCTACCAAGCAAGTATATGCTTACTAAACTTTACCATTTGCTGACTAGATAGCTCAGATGTGGGGTTGAGACACCCCTTTCAAGATTAATTTTTTTTCATGGTTAAATATCCACAATCGTATTATTACATGGGACAGCCTAATTAAAAATGGATTTATTGGACCAGGAATATGCATTCTCTGCATAACTAATTTGGAGGATTGGACACACTTATTTCTAAATTGTAAATTTGTTGTTTTTCGTTGGGAGGAAGTATAATTATAGTTAGGGGTTAATGTCACCAAAGATATATCTTCCATCGCAAATTGTTTCATATCTTGGGATCATAATGTATATCCTTCAGGGTATTCCCATTATATATACTATGGACAATCTAGAGGGCCAGAAGTGAAATAATATTCAAAGAAAAAGTTCTCGATATAAAATTCGTAGCCCTGAAAATTGTTGCATACTTTCAGGAAATTGGTCCTTGTATACCCAAGGGTAATACTCTATCTGGTACAAATGTTGACTTGGAAGGTATCCACCCATTATTTTTTTTGATGGGGCATCCTCAGGGAGAAGATGTGGTTGTGATGAGTTTCTGTGGATCGACCCCTCATCACATTATTGTTTTGATTCATTTGGAGGTTTTGGAGATAACTATAGGGCTGAGATGATCACAATATGGGGAGCATATCAATGTATTTCATGGTTGGAAATAGAGGGGGTCATGATCATTGGGGGTTCTCTTACCTTGATACAATGGATTTAGGGCATGAATTTGTTGGAGGTCCCCTGATGCAACAGATCCAGGACTTAAATACTTCCATAGTTGATGCCTCCTTTCCGCATGTATATTGGGAATGAAACCTTAAATCAGATTCTCTCTCCGAACATAGTATGACCATTTCCCCTAGCTACATGTATTTTGAATAAATTGATGACGGTGAGATCCGTGGAGAAGAATTTTTTGAGATTTGATTGATGGATTCCCTGGTGATATATTTTCCCACTCCTTTCTTGTTCTCTCCAATATATCACTATGAGTGTTGGTTCCTATTTAAATTTGTGCTTTTGTCACTGTGATGACCTCTTGAATCATTTTTCGTATATTCCCCATGCTTGGTGGTGTTTTCTTGTATAATTTATCTACTTAAAGCCCACCCATGTGCAGCTATCTATTTGGTTCTAAGATGAAATAGATCTATGTAAATGTAAAACATTTCCTCATTTTTAATGAATACATGTTCTTGGTTTTTTCCTTTCAAAAAAAAGAGTTTGTGTTTAATATGTTAAATTCCATGAGGAATTTGAGTGACATGGAAAAAAAAGAGAGGTGAGCACATCTAGCACTATTGGAGAAACAAATATGAACCAACACAGAGAAAATTTATAAAATGCAAGTACCATTAGTGTTTCAATTGGGTTCCATGGATATTAGACTGGTAAAGGTGGAGGCATATATTAGCATGAGGGTAAATGACATCTATGAATATTAAAGTACCAGTGAGGAACCATCAAGGAAAATAAATAGAGAGAAGTGGAATGAGAGATGCAATCTAAGGACACTAATGTTGAATTGATGGAAGAAGCTTCTAAGTCGACCCTATTTTCAAATAATATGAATTCATCTTACTTTTATTAATGTTTTTCAAGCTCATGTTGGTTTTAGGAGTAATCTATAGGGTATACGGTAGGAATTTGTTTAGAATAGTTGGTAAAATATGCCACAGACATAGACCTACTATTTTTTGGCCTGGTGTAAACAATGTCTTATCAAAACATGATGGATTTTATGAAGGTTCAAGCCTTCAATCCATATTTTCATTATAATACAATGTCATTACTCGTTCCTTTGAAAAAATAAAATAACCACATTAAAAAATAATTCAATCAACCAACAACCACTGACAATCAAGTATTCCAAGACTTTATTTCTAAATAAAATTAAATTTAATATTTCAAGTATAAAATTAGAATATACATTAGATTTCATTTCTAGGCCCAAAAATTAAATAATATTTACAATTATTTTATATATGTCCTTAATTTATTTTATTACTACATAATACATTCTTCCTAAACTCATTAAATGATGTTTTTAAAAAAGACACATTGTTTATCTACTTTTGGCAAAAATAATAGAAAAAATAAAATAATACAAAATAGAATACCAAGGATTTTAAACCCTAATTTGAATAAAATAATTCCAAAAGTTGATAAATGAGTCCTTCCATTGAACTCTTTCTTACAAAAAAAGACCTTCCTACAATAAAAAACATTATTTTTATAACTAATTATCCTCGGCCAATGAGTTAAACTCTTTAGAATCATTAACAAGGATAAAACTTCAAATCTCCTCTTAACATGTGGAAATTGATTCATCATAAATTCTACCATTAATTTGTTAGAACCTTAAAACCAATTTTAAACAACAATTATCAAGCGGAAAATGAATTCAGATTGATAATCTCTATGGGGTTAGGGGTTAAAGTGCATCCGTAGGAAAATTTTTATGGAATGTCATAAAAAATGAGCTCCTATGGAAAATTGTTCTTATACAATAGTAAATCTTTCTAAGGAAAGTGGGGAAATAGTTATAAAAATGAAATTCCACTAGCCTTTCTAAGGAGTGGAATGAAATGACACTAGCCTTTCTAGTCACAATATCTTATCTGGCATGGAGAGTGGGAGATGCATCTCATGTAAGAGTGGGGAAAATACATTAATGGGCTGTGGTAGTAATATTACTCCCTAAAAAAATCATAAATCACCTATAAATAATCGGGAAGTGCACATTAAATTTTATTAACAACCTAGATAATGCATTCCTATGGTTTTAAGGCTAGATAAAGGTAGTCAATCTTAATCTAGATGGAAATTTGACCCAAGGGTGAGGGACCTTTCTAGAAGAAATTGAGAAAACACATAAAAATTTGAATAATTTTGTGAATGTATTAATCTAGGCTTTCAAATAAATTTAAAACTACTCGAGTCATGTTTGAAACTTATATCCAATTGTAGGTTTTACATGATGTATGGTTTCCTATTGAGGGACATTGACACCCCTAAGGGGGTATGGGACAAACCCTTATTCAACTCCATCATCACAATTAGTAATTCCCGAAAATTGAATCAATTAATAGGCCATTAGGCGTAACGACCTCATAATCATTTCAATATTGTTTCAATTACAACATGAGAATAAAACAAGAAGAAATCAATTATCCTTGATAATTGGCTAGTCAATGTATCAAGATATGTTAGTGCTTGTCTTCCCTAGATAAAAGCTACCACAACTTAAGAAATCATCTTAGAAAATATGGAGGGAAGAATCTCGTAAATTAAATACCAAGCTATGATCTATAAATTTTTTGGCATATGGCTGATGGAAAGGACCCCTCATAGCGTATATACCTAAAATTCTACACATTAAACAGGACATGGATTTGAAGGTATAGTCAATGGAATTTTTTACTACTGCCTTTAACAATTTTGTAGATAGAGACACGATAATTTAGGGAGGACCTTATTTTCTCAACTTTGTTAGGATCTTCATGAGGCCTTGGGTTGAAATATCCAACCCAAACATAGAAAATTTCACCTCAACCCCTATCTAGTTGCGCTCATACTCCCTTCCTTAGGAATTTTAGGAGGGACATATTCTCGAAGGAATAGGAAATTCCCTTGGCTCTTTTCTGACACTCTTAGACACCACCAAATTTGGGGATTATAATTTTTATGTTAGGATATGCATTATCGTGGTTTAACTAAAGCACTCCTAGTTAGCATCAATATTATTTATGATCGAGAATTATGGGAAGATCCCATAGACTATATGAAAATTCCTTTCTACTTCATAAAATGCTTCAAATATGGAAAGTATAAAGGAGGATTGTCTTGATAATAAAACCAGAAGAAAACCTCAATAAAAACAACAAAAAATTAAGGAAGGATTCACAAAAATGACTTATATAAGAAAAGTCAATAGGCAACAGGATTTAGAACAAGAGAAAGAGAATACAACAAACCCAAAATTGGAAAGGAAGAGTGTTGAAAATAGAGAATTCTATGAGAATCAACAATCACAACTGTGACCAGTTAACATTTACAATTATGTGACAATGATAGAATAATAGCATGAGTATTTGTGAATTTGAAGATATTGAAGTCCTAGAGCTAAGAAATATGGATCTTCAACAAATAACCAAAGAATAGAGAAACAAATATCTAATCGATATTCCAAAAGAGAAAGTTCAAATGGTAGTGAGGATATACTTCAACAAGGAAAAAAAAGAGTAGGAAACCCTCATGTAACAATTCCAAACCTATTCATTCTTCCTCATTAGGGAGTAAGAGTATTATAAGTAAATATAAATTTAAAGGAACTGGAGAGGGAAATAAAAGTGGAATAAAAATCAATCGACAACACATAAATGGGGGATTAATTGGGGAACTCTAGTAGGGTCATGTCAAAAAAAAATACATATCTTTCTTCCAAAAATTATAATCCAAGAAGATTATATCCTAGAATATAAGGGGTCTGTATGGAAAATCCAAACAAAGACTCATGAAAAAAAAAATAAGAAGATAAACACTAGATATAGTAATCACGCAAGAAACTAATAGTACCATTACTACCTTAAAAATCATATCCATATAAATGTAGACGAATTCCCAAATAATAGCTAATGATGTTACAAGTTCCTTAGGAGGAACCACAATTTTTTGGAATATGGAAAGTATATCTATGAACAACATTCTTTCTACACACCATACCATCACAAAATAGTTGCATCACATAGGAATGCATACGAAAGGCTATATGACTTTTTATCTATGGTCCCAACATTCCAAAAAAGAGAAAACAATTCCTAGACACACATGTTAAATTTGACAAAATAGTCAATGATAGATATTGGATCATCTAATGTGAGCTCAACCTAATAAAATACCTTCAGGAGAAAAAGGAGGAATTGTAATGCTTGAAGAAGAATCCATAAAATTCATGGATCTCATATAATCCTCAGAACGAGTTCATGTAGAAAATAGCAATGGACTCTTTACTTGGAATAGAAAAATATGGGGAATGGCCATGTATCGTCCATGTTAGATAAATATTTTATCTCAGAAAGCCTTCTTATCACTAGACTTCATCTGCATGCCAATATTTTGTGAAGGCTTAGACCATTGAACCATTCAACAGATTACATACTAGGGAGGGAAAACTAAGAAAACACCTGTCTATTCTAAAACCTTATAAATCAAACATCCTACATTTACAAATAATATAGAGAAATGGTGGATGGAGGAATTCTCCATAGAGGCCAACTCCATGTACAACGTTCACCAAAAGTTAAAATTTATCAAACAAAATCTCAAGACCTAGATTACACAACAATTTGGAAACATACAACCAAATAGAAAAAGGTTGGAGCATGAAATGGTACTAATCACACAGGAAATAATGGAAAAAGGTAGAAAGGAGGATCCCATGATAAAACAACCTTTCAAATGTAGCTATATGAATGAATACAACAATAGGAGATATTATGGAAGAAAAAAATGATGTTTCATTGGCTAAAAGAAAGGGAAAATATACGAGTTTTTGTCATCGATATAGGATACAAAATAGGCAAAAAAAATTATTATCAACATAAAAAATAGTGAAAATGAAAATTTGAGAGCATATGAGAACGTTTCCTAGGATATCAATAGCTACTTTCAAAATATACTATTGGAACCTTTATGGTGTTCAGTATGTGTTATATTATTTCCATGATTAGTCACACGCGTGGGGGGGTCACAGGGGGGAGGCTGGCCCCTTTGTCCAGGGGTTCAGAGCGGGTGGGTAGCCCCCTTCATGGGGTCCAGTGTAGTGCCACTAGAATTTTTTTTCCCTTATTTTTCGACAAGCAGAACCGCATTTGGTTTTGTGCATGGGTTTGCACATGGTTTTGGGGCATGATGGTTTTCAACCCCTGGTATTTTCCACATTCGGTCAAGGGAAATATGGTTATGTTCTAATCCATGGTTAAGGGATTCGATTTTATGAATGCTTCAACATGTATATATATATGTGTGTGTTGTAACACGAAAATTAATATAATTAAAAATCAAGATGGTATTCCAATTTTTGGGATTCAGCGGAAAAAACTCTATATATATGTTTTATGTTTTATGCTCTCGCTATTATTTTTCTTTTTCCTTAAGAATTCATTTGAAAATAATTTTTGTATAGGGTTAAGATGTACATATGGATCCCATCAAGAGGTATATTTTAAGGCCCATTATTCTATCCTCCAACCCTTAAATTCTCTTTTTCTCACATTAATTTACATTTTGTAGTCATAATGTGCTTAGTAGGAAGACTAAAGGGTGTTTATCATATTTCATGTCCTAATGTGGTTAATATGCAGGAAAAATAATTTTTTTTGGATATATTTACTATGGAGGGGCGGGCTAAAGGAATCTAGAGATAATATAGGAATCTCGTCAACTACATTAACTCTCCAACTTTACTTGAGTCCCAATATTTATGACCAATAACATGAAGTCCACTAGAAGACAAGGAAATCAAATGCATGTGAAGATCCAAGGTAACCAGATCCACCGATTTCAATATTTTGGAGGGTAGTAGTCCTCCTCTAAAGGAATTTTCCCCTCAGTCACTTTGTGTATAAATAAACAAGCTTAAGGGCGCATTAGGACTAAGAACTTATCTTGGAGTTAGTAGTAGATATGGAGAGCCACGATCTTGGCATTGTTATTTTCATCTTTGATATGATGTATGTGAATATTGTTTTGTGTTAATAGAGATATTAATGTAGTTCTACATCTGAGATAACTTGGGAGGGTTAAAACCCTTGGGTTTTGGCGAAAGATGAAGGGTTTTAGTGGAACACGAAGGGTTTAGTCCCTCTTGTGTATTATTTCCTTTTTCTTTTTCAATTCATTGTATTTACTTCCTTGTTTATTTAGTAGGCATTATATTGCAAAAAATATAGTTGCATATTGGGTCACCACCTCTCTTGTGGGAAGTGTGGTTGAAGAGTCTACACTAACAAGCGAAAAATTTGTGTGTATGATTTCTTGGGAATTGCTAGGTTTGGAATGAAATTATTTTGCATCCTTGGTTTGCGCACCTTAGGAGTTAACAACCTGATTTTCAGAATATATTAGATGCATGTTGTAGGATATAAATGATCTTGTAGAAATAAAAATCAACTCATCCTTTCCACTTTTATTAATTTTGGTGCAATATTGATGTATGTCCTTGGTTACTAGTTTTCAGGAGTTTCCAAAGACTTCCAGGCAATGGAACACTCAACCACAACCAAATTTTTGTCTCCACTCTTCTTTGGGACACCTCATACTTCTCTGAATCTCTTCCACTGACATCATACTTTCAGGGTTAGTGGAGGACACAGTGGGCATGAAATTCTGTGCAACATAGACCTTTGAGGGGTGATGATCTTGGGAAAAGGACTCAAATAGATTTCATGCACCTTCATCCACCTTCATAAAACCCTCATCCCATATTCATAAAACCTTCCCTACATTAGAAAATCTATAATCTCCACTCTTGTAGGAAAATAATGCAGTTGTGTAGTAAGACAGGGAAGTCCTGTAGCATCCTGTAGCAGTTTTATAGAACTTTCTAAATTCAATAAAATGTTCCCTTGGACCTTTAACTTTGAATTTTGAAGTTGAATAATATCCTCTAGTCTTTGATTCCATGATTAGGGACACTATAGGATCACTCCAAACATATCATTCATCCACTACAAACACAATAAACCAAGTAGATTAGACTTGGTTCTTTCAATTCCCTATTTATGTCTTGTAGACTAAATTTATTCTTCTCAAGAAATTCGCAATTAGATTAATGATTAATGCAAGTATAACATTGATTTGATTAGTTTGCAAATATATTAGCATGATTGATTTCAGTAACTAGTGTAACCTTTTCCTTTCCTGTAGTCACACGTAGCCTCTACATTTAATAAATGACACTTTGATTTACGTAATTAGAATAATGTTCATTTTGTTGCAATTATGATATGTTTTCATATGAATTCTCTTTATATTTATTTGAAGGAGTGGTATCTCTGTTATTGCGAATTCTAATCGCAAGCGTACGAAAAATCTCACATTAGATGTGCATAACAAACAACCCTAACATCAAATGTGGCTATTAATTTTCTTAGATCTGCAGTAGGTGATCAGAATAAGTTCTACACAATTATAGAGCTATGTAGTTAAATATATTAAACAACGAGAATAAACAAGACTTTCTCCATACATCCAATAGAGAAGACAAGAATTTATAAATAATTTTTTTGTATTATGACACCTAGGAAAGGAACACAAAACAATGTCACCAGTCCCCCTAAATGGGATGGGTTCTTGTATGTCCTTAGTGCTTAAGATCCAAGATCTCTCTCTCTTGATGGTGCAGAAAATATAGACAAAATAGGACTGAAAGGGAGATCACAAGAAAAAGTAAAAAAATATGACAATGGTGGAGGATCAAAGTTAGACCAAAAGTATAGATAAAAAGGTGATAAATGTTAGACAATTATATATTACAGAGCAATGAAACACATAAAATATGTGAAAAACACAAGCACACAAAACACATAAAACAAGAGAGACACAGATATACGTGGTTCACCCATTTTGGGCTATGTCCACCCCGAACAACCAGTCCTTCCTTTCTATTATCCAACAAAAATGAAGAGACACAACCTAAAGCAGATCCGCTGTAATATCCTATGTTCTCTCTCACAGTCTCCCTCTCTATTTCTCGCTCCGAGAATACACATGTAAACACACAGTCGCACTACAATACCCTCATAGAAGCGAGGGTTTTCATTCTAGGGCAAAAAACCCCAAACTAAACATAACTTCTACCATCATATCATTTTCATAATGAA
Organism: Pinus albicaulis; assembly: GCA_034641835.2. Classification (NCBI taxonomy): domain Eukaryota; kingdom Viridiplantae; phylum Streptophyta; class Pinopsida; order Pinales; family Pinaceae; genus Pinus; species Pinus albicaulis. The sequence continues at coordinate 1,471,482,197 of CM076580.1, forward strand.
TAGCCCAGATTGATTAGAAATTACTATACTTTTACAAGGAAATTTTGCATATGTTTTTAGCTTCAGGGGCGCTGCCCCCAAAACCCCCCACCGGGGGGGGGTTCCATAAAGTCACTGCTTCCCCCCCTGGACCCCCCACAGCAGTGATTAATTTATGAGTGTCGTTGCCGCCCCATTTAAGGTATAGGTGTCCAATGCTGTGATAAAAAGTAAAAAAGATAATCAGGCTCCACACCCAACAATATCCCACTTGGAGACTGGTTGTAGCAACTCCACCACCGCTTCATTTGCAGGAAAATGACTCCTCTTTGGACCTGTTTGTTTCTCATATTAATCGTAATCCTTGAAGACCAATTGAAACTGAGAACATTCTCAGTTTCTCCTTGGTTACAACTTTTGTTAGCATATCTGCAGGATTCTGGCTAGTGTGTATCTTTTCCAGTTTCAACTCTACATCTTGCAATAATGACCGTATGAAATGGTACTTGAGATGTATGTGTTTAGTCCTGGAATGAAACGCTGATTTATTTGCAAGATAAATGGCACTTTGGCTATCACTGTATAGTGTGCCCATATGATGCTTCTTACCCAATTCATCTATAAACCTTTGTAACCAAATCATTTCTTTACTAGCCTCTATAGCAGCGACATACTCTACTTCTGTTTTTGAAAGTGCAACAACACTTTGGATTTTTGAAACCCAACTAAAAACTATTCCTCCTATAGTAAATACATATCCTGTAGTGCTCCTCCTGTTATCTATGTCACCTACCATATCTGCATCAACATATCCCTGTAGAGAAATGTTTGAACTACCAAAGCATAATGCTTGATTTGTGGTACCTCTCAAATATCTGAGAATCCATTTTACTGCCATCCAATGTTCTTTACCTGGATTTTTCATGTACCTGCTTACAAATCCCAATGCATGTGCAATATCAGGCCTTGTGTAGACCATTACATACATTAAGCTTCCAACTAGTGATGCATATGGAACTTTAGACATATATTCCATTTCTTCATGGGTCTTGGGGCACATCTCCTTACTAAGTTTGAAATGGCTAGCAAAAGGTGTACTAACTGGTTTTGAATTCTGCATATTAAATATTTTCAACACCTTTTCTATGTACTCATTCTGAGACAATGTTAATTTGCGATTTTTCCTATCTCTAGTTATCCTCATACCAAGGATTTGTTTTGCAAGACCCAAATCCTTCATTGCAAATGAATTTTCCAATTTTCTTTTGAGCACATTTATTTCCTGCATGTTAGACCCTGCAACAAGCATGTCATCTACATACAATAACAATATAATATAGTTTCCATCATTTTTCCTTTTTAGATAACCACAATGATCAAAGTGACATCTAGTATAACCTTGTTCAGACATAAACTTGTCAAATTTTAGATACCACTACCTTGGAGCCTGTTTTAAGCCATACAAGCTCTTCTTTAACCTGCACACCAATTTTTCTTTCCCTTTGACCTGATATCCTTCTGGCTACTCCATATAGATCTCTTCCTCCAAATCTCCATGGAGAAATTTTGTCGTTACATCTAACTATTCAAGATGTAAATCTTCCGCTGCTACAAGACTTAAAATAGTTCTGATTGAAGTCATCTTAACAACAGGAGAAAATATTTCATCTAAATCAATACATTTCTTCTATGCAAACCCCTTCACCACAAGTCTAGCTTTGTACCTCTATTTTCCTCCATATTCTTCCTTCAGCTTGTAAACCAATTTATTCTGCAATGTAGTTTTACCTACAGGCAACCTGACTAAGTCCCAAGTTTGGTTATGCATTAAGGAGTCCATCTCTTCTTCCATGGCTAGCTCCCACTTCTTCCTGCTTTCAACCTGCATTGCTTCTTCATAACATTCAGGTTCACCAGAATTAGTCAACAATAAATAATATAATGATGGAGAGTATCGTTCAGGGGGTCTACTTATCCTGGTAGATCTTCTAACACCACTTTCAGGTGTTTAAGGTGCCTGTTGCTGTTGTGGTGGTTGCTCCTGTTGTGGTTGTTGATTATTATTATTTTCTGGCACCTTTAATCTTTCAGTTATCTCATCAAGAACTTTGTATTCCTTGTTTTATTTTTCATGTTTCTTTTCCTGCAACTGATTCTTATACAATACCTTTTCATTGAATATTACATATCTTCTCCTAATGATTTTGTGATTTTCATAATCATATAAGCGATAACCAAAATCATTAACACCATATCCAATAAAGGTACATTTCTTTGATTTTTCCTCAAGCTTTGTTCTATTTTCTTTATTAATATGGACAAAAGCCTCACAACCAAAAGGCTTTAAAAAAGAGTAGTTTACCTTTTTACCTATCCATGCTTCCTCTGGAATACCACCATCCAAGGAACTTGAAGGCCCTCTGTTTGTTAGATAAACAACAGTATCTATAGCATCTGCCCAAAATTGTAAAGGCAATCCCGCATGCAATATCATGCACCTTGTATTCTCCATGATTGTTTTGTTCATCCTTTCTGACACACCATTTTGTTGTGGTGTTCTTGGAACTGTCTTCTCTCTACGGATTCCATGCTTTGAACAATACCTAACAAAATATTTGCTGCAATATTCACCTCCATTATTTGATCTGAGACACTTAAACTTCTTTCCTGTCTCAATCTCAACCAAAGATTTCCATTTCTTGAAAGTATCAAATACATTAGATTTATTCTGAATACAATAAATCCAGGTTTTTCTAGTTGCATCATCAATAAAATTAACATAATAATGAGAGCCACCAAGAGATGATACCTGAGCAGGTCCCCATACATCTGTATGCACAAGCTCTAATTTTTCGCTCTTGTTTTCCTTCCCAACTCTGAGAAATCTGACTCTCTTATTTTTTCCATAAAGTCAATTCTCAGAGAAATCCAAATCAACATTCTTCAAACCTAGCAACAAATTTCTTGAGTGAAGAATCTTCATCCCCTTCTCACTCATGTGTCCAAGCCTATGATGCCATAATGCTGCATATTCTCCTTTGGAAGTTAAAGCATTAAAAGAGTTAGAAATACCATTGCATAAATACAATCTACCAACCTTTTCACCTTTTGCTATTACCAGGGCTCCTTTGGTGACCTTCCAAGCTTTATCTGTGAAAGTTGTCTCACAACCTTTACCGCCTAACTGCCCTGTTGAAATCATATTTTTCTTTAGATCTGGAACATGCCTTACCTTCTTTAATAGCCATTGGTTTCCATTCTACTATTTTACAAGAACCTTACCCATTCCAACAATTTTACAGGGTTTATCATCACCCAAACGGACTTGTCCAAAATCTCCTTGAACATAGTCATGAAAATATTTCTTATCAAGTGTGGCATGGAATGAGGCCCCTGAATCTACTACCCAGGAATCAATAACATTTTTGAAAGAAAGAATCAAAGCATCTTGTAACACATCACCTGTCACATTTTCTTCATGATTGTTTTCTTATTGCACGTCTCCTTCTTTTCCCTTCCGAGTTCTACAATCTTTCTTTAGGTGTCCTTTCTTTCCGCATTTCCAGCACACTATCCCCGATCTGGACTTGGATCTACCTTTTCTTGATTTACTATGATATCCTGAGCTCTTTCCTCTTTCCATTCTCCTTCCCCTAGAATCTGTACTCAAAGCATTACCCGATGTCTCACCAGAGCTTTTCTGTTGTGTTTCCTCACTAAGGATAGCACCGAAAACATCATCAAACTTTAAAGTACTAGATCCAGAGACAGAGTTACTAATGGCCATTACTAAACCATTCCAACTCTTTGGAAATGAGCACAAGAATTACATAGCTCTAACTTCATCATCAAATTTTACCCCTACAGAACTTAACTGACTTGTAGCTGTATTAAAATCATTCAAATGGTTTGCAACAGATCCACCTTTCGACGTCTTCATATTAAATAGTTGTTTCATAAGAAACACCTTATTTGAGGCCAAGATTTTTTCATATAGTTTCACCAACATCTGCATCCAACCCTCTGTTGTTGTTTCCTTAGAAATATTGAAGGAAACTGACGCTGCAAGGCACAACCGTACTGTTCTGGGTGCCTTTCTATCGAGAATGTTCCATTCCGCGTCTGTCATGGCCGCCGGCTTCTTTGTTTTTCTGGTCAATGGTAGGTACAAATCATTTTGATATAGATAATATTCCATCTACATCTTCCACAGCGGGAAGTTTTTGCCGTTAAATTTCTTGACCCTAAACTTGCCATCTTCCGCCATTTCTCCCACTCGAACGAGGAACCCTTCTTTCCTGCGAGTTTATCAGCCAAATATACCTTCAGCTCTGATACCAGTTGTTAGACAATTATATATTACAGAGCAATGAAACACATAAAATATGCGGAAAACACAAGCACACAAAACACATAAAACCAGAGAGACACAAATATACATGGTTCACACAGTTTGGGCTATGTCCACCCCGAATAGCCAGTCCTTCCTTTCTATTATCCAGCAAAAATGAAGAGACACAACCTACAGCAGATCTGCTGTAATATCCTATGTTCTCTCTCAGAGTATCCCTCTCTATTTCTCGCTCAGAGAATACGCATGTAAATACATGAACATAAGGCTCAGGCAGGATAAGCGGCAATAGTTTCTCCACCAAAAAAACTCCTAAAACTAAACATATAACTTTTACCATCATATCATTTGGTGGTTTCAATGAATAAACCCGATTGACTAGAAATTACTATACTTTTACAAGGAAATTTACATCTATTTTGTAGGCTTTGAAATGGTGCTCCTAAACTCCCCCTACTAGGGGGCTCCTTAAAGTCATTGCCGCCCCGGACCCCCAAATATGTGTCTATGACACTTATCAGATTTTCTCCACCCCATTTAAGGTATAGGGGTCCAATGTTGTGATACAAAGTAAACAAGATAATCAAGCTCCACACCCAACAATAAAAAAGGTATTGAATGAATTTAAAAAGCCTTCTATTTATAACAAAATATTGAGTTAGTCTAGATATTAGTGCATAGTTAAAATATTATTAACCAAATCTAGATCGAACTTACCTGGAATATTTTTTTATTTTTGGTGGAGGGAAAAATAATTTAGAATTGGTTAAATCCCTTTATTTAGAAATAATAAATAAACAAATTATTTTTTTATTATTTCAAGGATGAGGTTAAGGAATAATTAAATAACTAATGATTTATTTAATTATTTAAAAATGATTTACTTAAATTCAAGAAGGAAAATTATTAAATAATGATTTAAATAATTATTCCCAGAGAATAAAAAGATAACTAATAATTTATCTAATTAATTATCATGTTTTGGGTTGAATATGAATAGGAACATTAATTAAATAGTGGTTTATTTAACTATCCCTAGAGGAAAATCAAACCAATAAGGATTTATTTAATTAATCCTCATGGGGTTTCCTATTTACACTAGAAATAATTTAATACACTATGGTTTATTAAATTATTTCTCATAGCGAAAGAAATTTTACTATGGTAAAATTGGTCTTACATGGTGTACTTTAGTCCATATAATAGTAACAGGTTATATGACCAAAAATTGGTGTAACAAATTCCCCCCAAACGTGCGAGCATTGGGAGCTAATCATATGACCGAAGTACGTTGTAATAACACACTCAGTAGACACTGAAGGGGAGTCAAAGAGAGAGAAATATAAGATCGACTAAAGCGAGAGAGGAAAAGACCTTGAGGAGGCGAGACTTACAGGTGTGACACGTCTCTTTTATTAGTGAGTACCTGTTCTCAATGAGGTGTGGGAGGCATACCTATGCCCATCGAGATGACAAAGAGAAAAGAATAATGGTGTGCCCAAAAAATATGGGACTGAGCTATATAATACATGCTAGCATAAACATGGGATAGATAAAAAACATAATGGATCCCACATACATACTATGCCTGGGAAAACAGTCAGGAATTATACAATAATATCTAATTTCTTGAGATATAATAACAACCAAAGAGGTGTTGTAAAACATGAAAGGGATCTGAAAAATATGAATGATACATGAAAACTAAAATGGCACTGCAAGCAGCTAAGGTCGAAACCATCAAATCTGCATAGCTACATCCAAGGTGGTAGTAAATAGGTCATCTTGGTATGTGGGGAACTATTTGATGGGCCACCCCCTCATGAGGTCTGAAACATCTCACACACACTCGGGAATCGCTAGTACAATTTTTTGCATCACTAAACCATCATTTATACGGATCTCGATCATGTCATAAGGAGCTAGAACTGAGAAATAATCAAGTCAAATGGCGACAAAGGGTCCATTTTCCTAATCTGAGGCACGGAACAACAGTGGAAGTTGGAACCAAGGTACGCTGCCCTCTAGACCTATCTTCTAGAATGAATAAGCTAATGTCGATAGAAGGAGTTCTGCCATAGGTGAGGCAATAAGGAATCCTCAACTAATGCACGATGGATAATAGTAAAGTGATTGATAGACTAACACTAGGGATGATGGTGGAATGGGGGCTATGGAGTAGTAGGCTAATGACATCCCTTGTTAGAGCATAATGGGCATGAATGACCTGGAAACTGCTGACTCGAATGCGGAGGGGATAGGGGAGAATATAAATGAATGCCAAAATGTGTGAAACAAGAGAGGTACAAAGCAATGAAGGATGGAAAATTGTGACGGGAGACCGTAGGGGCCATAAAAACATGAGTAAAATATGGTTACTCACGAAGAAAATTGACACGAGCATTGACAAGTATGAAGGAAATTTTTTTCCCCAAGTACAAGTGTCGCAAGTGAAGGAATTTGATTTTGGTAAATGGCGATGTGAGCCTTCTCGGAAAAAAGGCTTTCAGGTGAAATATCAAATCATGAAATATGAAAGGATACCCATTTGAGTGCTCGGTGAGAGCTTTCCATTGGTGCTGATGGTTCTCAAACCGAGCTATGGTTTGGTCGTAATTGGTGAAAGAATTTTTTTTTGTTTTTCTTTTAATAAGGCAATTGTCCTCCAATTAGATTCATTTGCAACTGTAGCTGTCGTGAATTTAGAGAGGATAAAATGCCCTAAATCTTATGGCAATCATAGACGACAAACCGACCATTGGAATCAAGATTCGTCAATTGTAGGTAGGGGGCATACCCATACTCTTTAAATTCAGTGGATTAAATTTTCATATTAGGCACTGAGAACTCAGGAACATACCTTTGCTCCTCTTCATGATCGGGTCACACTTTTTGGGGTCTGTTCTGCGACCTAGGTAGTAGGTACTAGGAATAAAACTGCAACCTGTACTAGGAAATGGCCTGAAAAGTATGACTTATCAGAGAAAGGGGTTTCAGTGTAGGTTTTTGCTGAGAGATGGGATTTTATGTTTATGATGTAGTCTTTCCTTTCTATATGCTAAAAAACATGATGGTTTTTTGCCAATATGTAATAGTTGAGGATCAACTAGAGAGAGAGATACCTGGATGAATTACGTTATGAGATCCAAGGGGATCATGTAGTCCACACAACATTGGCTAGGTTTGGGGTCCTCAACCTTGTTGAGAACCCATTGATGAGAGTAAGAGAGCCCTTGCTAGCCTGGATAGTCAACTATTGGGACCCGGATATTGAGATATTTATAGTGGAGGGGCACCAGGTCGAGCTAATAGTTCAGGACCTATATTTCTTGACCAGTCTCCCACCACTCATGATGGTGGGAAACACACAACCATTGTTATCGTGAGGGTGGAATATTATTGAATTTTTAGAATGCCACTATCAACCAAGTGTCCATGTGAAAGGAACGCGGATACCGATCGAAGATGTAGAGAGGCTAGAGACTCGTGTTGTGGCTGCAGTGGTGCTACAGATCATGGGCAACAAAACGTTCAACCACATATAGAGGGAAAATGATGCTGGTTGAGGGTATATTGAGTGTAACCTCCTGAGGGTGGGCCCTGATGATTTTGTCGTCATTGAAATGACAGTTTTCAATGTGCATGAAATAGGTGAACCATGACTGTGCATATGGCACAATACTTTGCTCACTCTTCTTTAAGAATATCCCTACACTTCATCCTCATATAGAGATCTAGGATGGGGGCCCGCGAGAGCCTAGGATGCACCACTGGTTGTAACTCCTGTGTAGAGGAGGAGGTGGGTTAGTCGGATGGGTGTTCCAACCTGATTTTTATGCGCATTTGGATCAGATGCCATTATACACAGATGACTATCCCTATAGTGGGATGAACTATCATGGGCACCTAGACTTGCCACTTCCGCCAGGTCGAGCATGGGGGCCAGACGGTAAGTGAAAATTTTTGTATATTTTATGGTGCATTTTAAGGTTTTAGAATATTTTATATGGTATTGATTCATTTACTTTTGGTATGCATATATAGCACTGAGGAAATTGGTCGGCTATATTGGATAGCCTATATTCTCAGGAGCTGCAAATCCTAGTGGATTGAGGGGAACACAAAATAAGGATGCAATGGCCCTCCTGTAGGATGTCTGCCGTATATGTGAGAAGATGTTGACTAGTGTTTCTGAGAAGGGTTGGATGGACCTTGATGAATAGTACCTAGAGCCATGTGTTGGTCTACCCTCAGAGTGGCAAGGAGTCATGCGAAAAATAGCGATGGTCGGATATGGGATGCGTGATCTATGGGCTACAGGAGACGATCCATTGGCCCAGGACCCTCGAAATAGTGATTAGATGTAGCGGCATGAGGTGCCCCTAATTTTGGTTTTTTGTAACATGCTATGGCCATGTCATATCTATCAAAGTTAATGGACTCCCAAACATTGTATATTTGGATGACACATATTATGGAAATGTATAGTTTTATGTTTTATGGTTATTGTCTTGTGTTAAATGCGTGTGATAAATTCAAATATTGAATATTGTTTTCAATTCTATATACATAATGATTCTGGGCTCTAGGTACACGAATGAAAATAATGGTTTCAAACTCACGCATTAAGTGCTTCACTCATAAATATCTTCTAGAAAGGACATGATTATGCACACGATAAACACCATTCAATTGCATGACAAGCAACAAAGAATCTAAACGAACATTAAGGTGAAGGATGCAACGATCAAGGGCATTGATTAAAAAATCTATCACTGCATCATATTCAGCCTAGTTATTAGTGGCAACACCAATGCATATGTCGTTATAGAGGATAAGCGAATGCAAGGGGGTGAAAATCGCCCATGCTGTTGAGACTATATTCTAGGAGTAGCTACTTGCACCAAAAGAATAGCCTATATATGGTGTAGATGAGGGATCCATCTCAAAGGTGCCACAAGACAACATATGAGATGATGATGAACATCGCTAGCAACCTAAATGCAACGCAGAAATAAAACAACCACTGCTAGGGGGAATGCTATGGGTAGAATTTCTACACCTTGCACATTGAATAGTGGATGGTTTGGGGGAAATATCTTAGGGACAACTTGTGATGAGGTTGTGAAAGTCACCATGGACACAGGTGGTGCCATTTTTCTTATGGGTTGGATAGATAAAGTCAAGGGTGGTAAATTCTTCGATAATGTCATCATCACAGTAGAAGACTGGGTGACTGGTGGAAGGATGACCACATGATGCAGTGAATATACCTGACTCGTTATTATGAAAAGTGAGGCTCACATGCACATCATCAAGGAGAGTGACATAAGAACAAGTAGATGAAGAATCTACCGATGTTGAGCGCAAGGTGATCAATTAAGGGAGGTCAAGCGAAACAAAAGGGGATGCCCTAAAGGGGCCTTCCACCATAAATCTCATAGTTGATGATAGGTATAGGATAGTGTCTGAAGACTCCGTCATCTTGACATTGGGAGGGGGTATGTAAATGTGAGTGGATGTGTCCTCTGGTTCCACCAAAGAAAAACTCGCAAGTAAGGGAGAGGAGGATTGGTTGCGCTTGACCTCGAATTGGTGAACCACTGCCAATGAGGTGTAAAAATATTCGAGGCAGCGACATAAGTTAGTATTGTGGCCATGGAAATCCCATAAGTCATAAGGTTGATTTGTGTGCAAAGTCTTCAGTTTTTTGGCTGATGTTGGTAAAGTAACATGGACTTATGGGATATCAGACTCAAGAAACACTCTGTTGACAATGGGTTTGAGACGAAGAAATTTGGGACAATTATGGGTAGCATTATTGACAAAATCACACAAAGCACACGGAGGTGTGTGCTTTGGAGGCTTAGAAGGAGCAGGTTTTTTATGGGAAGCCTTGTCCTTAGGTGCATTTTTTAGGGCTTTCCCCCCCCTCACCATAGGATTTCGCAACAAGATTAGATTCTTGTTGAGGTGGCTGAGGCACATAAGTGAAGGGAGGGTTCATAGCAACCGGATGGACTGGGGTCAAAACAGTGTAAGTTTTGAGCTGACCAGGTGGGTTATTGGTTGGGGGACCAATGTACTAGACTGGGATCCCGAGGATCATCTTGGGAAGGGTTAAGGTATCCATATCAGGTACCGAAAATACTCCGGAAGAGGGAGAAAGAAACGATATATGACGGGATGGGTAATGGACAAGCGGAATAGCTCTGAGATGGTTAAGGCTAGGGGAACCGTTCCATGAGGAAAAATAGGATCAGGGACACTAGCTAGAGATGAAGGGCCTTGAGGAGGAGGTCCTAAATGTTGAGTCAAAGTATTAGGAGGAGGTTGCAAAGGGCTAGGTTACTGACTAGTTGAACCAGACCATTTGAGGTCGAACAAAGATGATTGCATCATGCCAAAATTCAACGAGTTATGGTCATGGATGAGAGGGGGGAGACCAGGGAATGAACCAATCAAAGAGGTATCTTTCTAGACTCCGGGTTAGACATTGGTCAAAGGTTCAACTATTTTTTTACTTGCCACCGAAGAAATAATGGACTCTACAGAGGTCGGAGACTTTGGTTTCTAATATGTCAGTTGATCTATAGTGACGATCTTTCTGTTGTGAGGAAATCCAATCTTACAGTGAACCATTTATGGGAGAACAAAAATCTCATAATTATAGCTACAACCCAATATAATGTTGTAGTCTATGGGGGCATCAATGACTTCAATGTCAACAAAAATAGTTTTTCCCACAATATTAATAGGACAGTTGCATAAAATGCCAAGGGGATGGGAAGAGTGACCATCCCACACATGGAGGGTGATACTAGACGGGGCTAACTCAGGCGATCAGATATTTTTCCAAACATAAGAAGACATCACGTAGGTGGATGCCCCTTCGTCAATGATACATCGGGAGACGTTGGCATTCCATATATTTACAGGTATTTGGAAGGAAACAGATGTTAGTAAGGGTCGATTCTCTAACTAGTCAACATCAAAGACAATCAAATGATCATCTGAAGGATCCACAACACCCATGGGAGTTAGTAGTGATTTACGTTGTGAAGGGCACAACTGGAGGACTTCTATCATTGACATGGCGGGAGGAGATTGCACCAAGTCATCTACTATACTGTAGGTGTTGGCGGATTTACCGAAAGTAGTGTTTTGGCGTAAGGGTCCTTTCGGATCTTGGTATGTACCTATGCCTTAGGCTGAGGGATTTGTAAAATAAAATTAGGTGCCGAAATTAGCTCGGTGGGACCTAAGGACTGGGGCTTGGTTGTAGCAGGAGGCTTGGATTAATAGCGCGACCGAGTCTGAAGGTTGATATCAGTGGTATTGGCCTGGTCAGATTGCATCATAAGGGTATGGTAATTGGTGGTAATAGATGGAGGAAGTTGAGCGGCCACCTAGCCTTTAGGGGGTTGGGCATGCAAATATCTTTGCTGGGGAGAAAGGGTTGGTAAACAGAACCTGTTGAGTAGGCGCAGCATTAAGAAGAACTGAAGAAGATGATTTTTGTCCTTGAGACACTGCTTGAGCTTCCCACAGTTGACAAAACTAAGGTAAAAGGGGAAAATCATGGGTATAGTGACCATGAACACCGCAAGAAGAACAAGTCTTATTGATACGAAGAGGCCTATTCTACTTTGGTTGATCGCCCTGTTGCTGAGTTGTAGTGTTAGATGTATTCCCTTGGGTATTTTTTCCTTGATTACTTTGAGCGAGTTAATTGTGGTTTCCTTTTCTCTTATTTTTGGAAGTGGAAGGATTCATCACACTTTATTGCACATACACCTGACCCTGAGGGGGGGTGGTTGCTGTTGTAAAGCTTGAGAAGCCATGGGAGGGTGAGGTGCTTCTGTTGCAGGAGCTGGAGCACCTGGATGTGGATACAGTTAGTAAGGAGGTTCAGAAACATTGGGGTAAAGATTTTGAGAAATACCAAGCCCTCCCATTGGACGATGCGTCTGGGCAAAGGTTGGATACATGCCGTGTCCTAGATACATACTGTCGGGAGGGTGAAAAGTGTTAGAGGAGTTGGCCCCTCGCTGAGGAAAACCATAACCCATAGGAGGATGAGTTTACGGATGTGAAAGGGATCCAATGATACCGTTGGAGACATGAGATTCCCCTAGTGCATTGACACAACCATGTCTAGGGAGATAAAGTAAGACGGTATAAACATAACTAGATTGCGCATAGATCAAGTCATATTTCAATGCAACCTGGAGGGCTTCCTCATTAGTATGAGGAAAATGAGATGCAATGTCTTTACCAATAGAGGGAAAAAGGGATCTGAGAAACTAGTCCATGTAGACATGGTCTTCAAAAACTATAGCTCGACATAAGATTTTCCTTCTACGCCATTCTTGAACATGGTCATATAGGCAGGTGGCAGAAGTTTGACGTAAAGTAGTTAGAAGTTCAGTACCGGTTTCATAGCGAAGGGTAAGCTGGAAGTAGGATAGAAATGCCTTTAAAATGGTCGCAAAATTAGCATGAGAGGAATCGTCCTGGTGAACATACCACTTGGAAGCTTCTCTAGTAATCATACGTTGGAATAACCAAAGATGGATAGAGTCATTAGTGATAGAGTTGGAGGAACACCACATGTGGAAAGAACGAAAATGGTTGGTTGGATCCCCTATATAATTTTTTTCAAACTAAGGGATGTCTGAAGGAAGCTTGGTTGGCATAGTAGGACAACCGAGATCATGGTGTATAGGGGGAAGGCTTAGGCCTGCCATATAAGGAAGAAAGGTAGTAGTCGGGACTATTCCTATTGTGGCTCCACAAATAATGGCTCCAACATTAGATCTGTGCCCACCACCAGTGTTAAGTCCTACACAAGTCATGATGATGGTGAAATGTTGAGGGGAAGCAAGGATAGGAAGGGAAGGATAACTCAATGAATTAGAATCAGAGTCAGAATGGGGACTCGGGAGAGGACTAGCTCAGAACCTATGTAGTGGAGTAAGTGTTCCTAACGAAAAATGAGGATGAAGGCCTTGGAGTCTCCAAGATGAATGCCTTGGGGGTGCAATGGTGGAAAAGATACACAGAACCTAACAAGGAAGAGAGGTAAACAAGCTCATGGAACTGCAGATTAATTAAATAATTACAATTTTTAGTCTTGGCCTAGCGGTGTAAATCAAGTGCTCTTCACTTTAGGTGTGTGTGTGTGTGTGATAAGTGTGTCAATTGTAATTAAGCTGAGACGTGTGTATAGAGAAAAGAAAAAAGATGTTGTATAATGGTAAATAAAATTGAAAGCGATAATAAAATAAATAACTAATGATATATAAATTTAAACCCAAAAAGGAGGGCTTCGTAACAACTAGTCTAATGGTGCGATAAATCTACTCAAAACACACAATATGGCCAATAGGTCTAAGGTCAAGAGGGACAGGGATCTAAAGTTCAGATTTGCTAAAAAGAGGTGCATAAAACAACATGAAACTAGACGAAAAACTACTGAAAAATAAGTGGTGAAAGGCTACAACCTTAAGGAAAATGTAGGGGACCCTAAAGGGAGGACCAAACAAAACTAAAAAGAGGTGTTTTGGATGGAAAAATAATCGATCTGAAATGGATCTGAAAAGACAGGTTCAAATCTGAAAAAATGGGTGAAAAACACTAAAATCTTAGAAGACGTGCTTCAGCTAAACTCCTCCTAAAAAGGTGGAAGTGTATTAAAGCCCTAAGGGGATTGGTTCCTACTTCGATAAGTAAAACTAAGCAATTACATGTCCAAGACGGGTAAATAAGGAGGTCAGAGAACCCTGAACAGTGCCCCTGAAAAACTTTGAAAAATAACATAAAAATCCTGCAAAAAAGTTGAGGTCGCAAGCACTGACCTATTATATTTTGAGGTCGTGGTTTTTGGAAAGTTTTTCACTACCTGGGAGATGATGTCGCAGGTTTTACGCTAAAAATTTCAATGTGCACTTCTGGCTATCTCGGTGGTAGGATTCAAAAAACGTTGTCATTTTTGTCGTGGCTGATACCTGTTACCTACGCAAATGGACCAGAAACACACAGAAGTTAGAAATTTTACAATTTTAGGGTAAAAAAGGTTTAAAACAATATCAAGGAATGCAAAATAAGAAGCTAAAGAAAAGCACTAGTGGTTTAAGTACCTGGTAATGCAGGGATCTGAAAAATGACAGCGGTCATAATTAAAAACCCTTGTGGAGTCTCAAGTTGTTAGTGTGAATTCTAATCACAAGTGTACAAAAAAAGTTCACTTTAGCTGTGCATAACAAACAACCCTAACATCAAATGTGGATCTAAATTTTCTTAGATCTACATTAGGTAATCATAATAAATGCTACAAAAATCTAGATCTATGCAGTTAAAGACATTAAACAATAAAAATAAACAAGATTTTCTCCATACATCCAATAGACAAGACAAGAATTTATAAATAACTTTTGTATTATGACACCTTAGAAGGGAACACAGAAAGATGTTACCAGTCCCCCTCAATGGGATGGGTTCTTCTATGTCCTCAACACTTCATATCCAAGATCTCTCTCTCTTGATGGTGCAAAGAACCCAAAAAAAATATAACTCAAAGGGGGCTCACAAGAAAAAGTAGAAAAAACATGACAGTGACGGAGGATCAAAGTAAGACCAAAAGATGATTAAAAAAAAGTAGTGAATGAATGGAAAAAAACTTCTAGTTATAACAAAATATTGAGTTAGGCTAGATATTGGTGCATAGTTAAAATATTATTAACCAAACCTAGATCCAACTTACCTGGAATATTTTATTATTTTTGGTGGAGGGAAAAGAAATTTAGAATTGGTGAAATCCCTTTATTTAGAAATAATAAATAAATAAATGATTTATTTATTATTTCAAGGATGAGGTTAAGGAATAATTAAATAAATAATGATTTATTTAATTATTCAAAAATGATTTAATCAAATTCAACAAGAAATATTATTAAATAATGATTTAAATAATTATTCCTAGAGAATAATGAGATAAATAATAATCTATCCAATTAATTCTCATGTTTTGGGTTAAATATGAACATGAATATTAATTAAAGAGTGTTTTAGTTAACAATCCCTAGAGTAAAATCTAACAAATAAGGATTTCTTTAATTATTCCTCATGGGGTTTCCTTTTTAGACATGAAATAATTTAATAAACTATGGGTTATTAAATTATTTCTCATAGTGAAAGCAATTTTGCTATGTTACAATTGATCTTACATGGTTTACTTTAGTCCATCTTATAGTAACTAGTTAGATGACAAAAAAATTGTGTAACACTCTGTATCCCTTGATGTGATCGAATGACTGAGGTTGACATGATTAGAACTTAACATACTGTGCATATAGGACAATCACCTCTAAGTTTTTACCAACCCTAGGAAGATAATTTAAGTTGAGAGATTTGGGAGATGCAACATCCTTAGTGCAATACTAGGGCTCATCACTTTTTGGTTCTGTTGTCGGGGAGGTTTCCAAGTAGGTGTTATTTCTACTTATAATTTTCTTGTTTTTTCCTTTATGTTTTTCATCAGTACTATTGGTTCGAAATCTTTGAAAAAAAGAGAAAAGAGAAAAAATCCAAAAAAATAGAGCTAGTTCTTTCATGCCTCGTAGGATTAGGGATAGTCATGGAAAATTCCTTTAGAAAACTCCCACCCCTTCAATAATCCAACCCTAATTATTATTTTGTGACTTTGAACTTCCCTCTTTAATTGTAGCATATTTTGAAAACCCTCTTAGAGAGGAACCTGAAATTTTTGAGGAACCCATAGGAGAAGAAGAGACCATCATTCCTACACACACCATGGTTGAAAATAGACAGAATGATATTTTTCCTATCCGAGAAATAAATGGGGAGGCCAAAATGAAGAATATAATAAGTCTTTCTTTGCTTCCACATTTCCATGGCCTAACCTCTAAATACCTTGACACCGTCATGTTTGGTTTTGTTCTTGTCTGTAGGACATATGGTTGTACCTATGATGAAGAAAAGTTGAAATTGTTTCCATCCACCCTCAAAGACGAATCCTAATCTCTGTTTATTGGTTTAACTGGAGGCATCATCACTTCCTGGGACCAAATGCAACAACACTTTAATGAAAAGTATAGGGATTAATATAGGTCCAAATAAACAAAGGAGGAAATATTTAGAATGCTCCGAGGACCCAATGAAGATTTAGAGGACTATAAGGAAAGAGTCCAACTCAATTATAAGAGGGCTAACTATACCGTTAACCCTGAATCGCTCAAGATATTTTTTCTCCGAGGGATCAAGAAGGATGTAATGAAGACCCTCATCATGTTATATGGATGTGAAATCTACCGATTTCATTGTGATGACATTAAGACAATATTCTGGAATCACTCTATGGAAACTAGTGAAAAATATAGGTATAGTGAAGGCTTGGTTAGCTCGTCTCCCTCTGCATATACAATCAAACATAAGATAGAAAGTATATTGGAGGGCTTCGAGAGTGGAATGTTGCATGTATTTTCCCTACAAATGGATACTATGAAGATCAAAAGGAAGCAAGAGGAAACAAAAAGAGGACTAGACGTCTTTTTCCCTAGATACATTATGACACATATTATAAATCAATGCCCATTTAATGCCACATAAGTCTACTCTATCTGTGAGGAAAACCATGCAATAGATAAATGTCATTCAATTCTATGCCTAAAAGTTGTATACCATGGGGTAGAAGGTGGTTCAGAGAAAATCTGCTTCATTAACCAAAGGATGCGTCAAGGCCCTTGACCATATCAAAAGGGAATGCAAGGTGCACATTATCCCCCTTACGATCCAAGTAAGAATGAAAATTTCTAGCCTTGGTACCATTCCCCTCATCCATCATGGCACATCCCCTCTCATCGGCCTTATGCTCTTGAATAACCTCCTCATCCTATCAACCCTTATTTCTAGTGATATCCACCTCAATCTCCTCAATGGGGAAAGTCCTCAAAATGGTGTAGGCCTCAAACAATCCAACCTCCTACTTTAATGCCTCCACCAAAAACTCAAACACAACTTCCTCACCATAACCCACCTAATGAGCCTCAACTTCATTCCCAACACAATTTGAACCTGAAGGCACTTCTAGAAGTTCACCCATCTTCTCAACCTGAAGAGATTTAAAGAGAAATGGAAGAAATTTCCCCTCAATCCAATGCACCTCGTTAGCATGAGAGGTTTATCTAACTAAAAAACACACCCCAAAAGAGGAAGAACTTCTAGGATAATTCAAGAACTTGTGTGTCAAAATAACCCTTCTACATACCATAAAATATGTCCCCATTTTCAACAATATTATCAGGGAAGAGTGTTTCAAAAGGCCTAGGAGAAGAACAAGATGTATCCCCACTATCAATATTCTTGGGAAGTGGTATGGTCTAAGTATTGGGTGGGTGATCTCCCCAAAGTAATTGGACCTTGGTAGCCTAGTAGTCGATGTTCACATATATAACATTATGGTCGCTGATACCTTGATAGACCTTGGGGCTGCAACCAATGTGCTAAACAGGGAAACCATGCTCAATCTTAACCTCCAAGGGGCCTTGAGGAAGACCAATAAAATATTGTAGCTTGCAGACAGATCCACAGTAGCTCCTAAGGGACTTATTGAGGATGCAATGCTCCCCATTGAGTTTTGGGAGCACCCACTGATTTCCATGTCCTCCAGATCAAAGCCAAGTTTAATGGCTACCCTATCAACTTAGTAATACTTTGGTTAGCCACTTTTGATTCATACATTAGCTACAGGGTTGGGAACATGACCATTAACAATAGGAGTATATCAAGGAAACTCAATGTGTTTTATCCTCCTGCTTTACCTTATTTTGAGCATGACTTGTCATTCGTTAGAGGATGAGGAAGAGGATGAATTTTATCGGCCATTCCTCTTCCCAGTATGTACACTATAAATTGCATACGGGGGTGTTATAGGTTAATTTCGGCATGATACTCCATGACCTATTCAAACTATACATCATCCCCATCACTAATGAAATAGGGTCTATCATCCCCTTATATTTCAGTTTCTATATACCCTAATTGAAGAACATTTCATTAATGGCTTCAATTGTGAGATTTTCAAGGTTTGAAGTATATGTTATATGACCTAATCACTCACCAACAATCACCTACAAGGGACTAACTATGTTTCGGTTCCAAATCCTCCATGCAAGGGTGCATTAAAATGCACTTCCCGACACTCAAGGTTGCGTTTGTCACCTGGGAGCAGAATTTTCGTTGTTTCAGGAATCTCCAGATGGGAAATTCCTTCTATGAGACTCCATATGTGTCAAACTTCACATCCAAGTATCCATATAATACCTCTGAACTTGGAAACATGTCTTTCATATTATTAGAAAGTCATTCATTGAGAAACTACCATAAGTTTCCCTATAAATTGAGCACTCGTCCTAGTGTTAGGAAGGAATAATTTTGATAAAGTTAGGTTGTTGGATTCTCATTTGATAACATAGTGAAAGTATTGATATGTTTTTGGGATAATGCTAGACGTGATGAGGCTGGAATGAAGCTAGATCAATTTGACAAAAAATAGGTCCATTGGTTGTAATCTTCTACTTCTACTCTTTAATAAATATTTTTGTTCATTTTCCCATACATATGTCTCCATTTCTTGTACAATGTATTCTTGAATTATGTATTTATTTTAGATATAATTGATTTGATTTAAGATAAGTAGATATCGTTTATATTGCATGTTATTTGTTGTTCTCTATTTGTGTTTCCAGGAATTAATATAGCTATTTGAGTTTGATTTAGAGCGATGACAACAGCGACAAAAGCAGAATGAGAAGCAAAAGAATCAAAAGTAGGCTCCTTTCCTTTATGTATATCTTCCTATTTTAGAGAAAGTGGTAGTTATTATTTCGTCTATTGTTCTAAGTGATAAAAACCACACTTAGGGAATTTGGTCTATGCGTAGATCACAATTATGTATAACAAAATAGCAACTCCACTACAGTGTATCCTATCATTCCTAGTGTTATTGCCTTTGTTTATCTTCATCAGTAGCATCTAATTTAAGTTATTAGTCATTTGAATGAAAAATTTGCATTAGAAGTGTGTCAAGCTGCTTGATTTTCAATCTTAGCCGCGCCCAATGTATTTTTGGTCAAGACACGTTGCACTGTAGTGCACTGTATACCACTAAGGGGTGATCTGCATTGCATTTTATCCCCTTAGAGACTATTTTTCCACCTTAGCCAACCAAATTCCGTAAAAATTTATCATTTCTTTCAATTTCAACCACTTGTTTGTTGTATTCTCAGATGTCTTATACCTCTTAGAGACCAGTAAATTTTCATGTTCTTCCTCTGAAAATTAAATTTGTTCAATTTTTCATTAGTGTTTTTATTTATCATTGGAAAATACAATTCAAAGTATTTTATTTCTACATTAGATCAATTTTGTTTTGGAAAACAAATTTTTGTTTCATTCCTCCTTTCCTGTAGGAAAATTGTAGTTTCATTCTTCATTTTCCTAAGAGAATTTGTTGTTTCATTCCTCATTTATCATAAGAAAACACTTGTTTGATTGATTTATGCATATATTTCCCTTTATTTCATTCGCATTAAAGGGAGATGAAAAGAAAAACATGCATGTGCATATAGTGAATTGTGTGTGTTGCACAGAAACAAGTTAAGAAAGTTGCACTTAGTTTGTGATCTTTGTTGTTTGCTCAAAAACTGATCGCTCTTTCCCTTAGCAGCCAGGATTTTCATTGAGAAAACTAAACGTAAAATTTTTATTATATTTTAGTTTGCATTTTTAGGAATTTCCATTACATCATGCAGTGAACATCAAAGACAAAATTGTAAACAAGATTAACATAACATTTATCTGAATTTACCTTAGAAAGCATTGGAAAATTAACGATAACATTTAGAAGGTCTAGGCTGGACACGTGTCCCAGTGTCGTTAAACATGGCAGTTCTCACTAACTTGTATGAAATACATTCCGAGTGTGATACCAGACTCGACGTACCTAAGTATATCAGATCTCATACACGTATCATCGGGTATATAGCGCAGTGTTCTAGTACGAAAAGTATAAGGGGGTGCTCTCAATTTGTTTTTCACATTAGACAATGCTAATAGAGACTTGGGCCTCCACATTCCTTCAGGTATATTTGGGAGGAAAAATTTAGGTTTCTATCCATCCATAGGTAACCGATCTAGCTGCCTTGTAATTTGTGAGACACTGAACACAACATTTGGGGAGATTTCTTGCCCATACTTCTTGGTTCGCCAGGAGGTATTCTGCAGTACAGAATTACTTGGTAAACCTTTTGCCTAGAACTACCCTTTTATTTTGTTTATTTTTTTGTCATAAAATCAATCAGTCATCGTGGAATAAGAACATCATTTTCTGCATCGTTCGTGTAGAATAGCACTTAAACCACCTTTACCACTGGAAGTCATTTTTGGTCAGCGAAGGCGATATCATTCTACCAAAAATAGTACTATCAGTACCTCTTGTGAGACATCATCCTCACATATACCAGAGTCCTCTCCAGTTGTTTACACAAGTCCTAGTTCATCTACTATTGTCGAGATGGAGTCCTTACAGCTACCGATGGTCACGATCCATCCAATCAATGAGACCCACGCGAGCATCACTAAAAAAGCAATATCATATCACATGCATTCATATTGGGGTAACTTTCTAAGAAAAACCCAATACATTATTGTTGAACCTCAGAATTTTCCTTTCTTTGACATCCTTTCTCATCACTTTTCCTTACCTTTTCATAATTCCATAGACTCCAATCAATGATAAATGTCATGTTTTATCTCAAGGAATGTATTTAAATGATTTCTATGTTATATTCTATTTTTCTTGTTATTTGAATGGATTTTTATAACTCAGCTACAGAATGCAGCCTATTCTGCAGCCAATTGTTGTTTCTGCAGCTACTTTTATGGTTTGATAGGTTCCGAGGAGGAAATAAAGGAATGAGCCACATAGGCATCTGCAGAATGAGCCACAGATGGATTTTTTCCTATTCACTTGGTCGAAATCAGCAGAAAAGGGTGCCTGTGGTCATGGTGAAAGTCTGGTCAAAGGACATAAGTTGAGAGTGAAGAACTCTTGATTTTCTCTGACGTAGCAAATCAAGAGTTAACCAGATAGAATTTAATTTTGTTTTTTGGTTTTAATTATCATATGTAGGCATACTTAGCTCCTCAGAGTTACATTTTATTTTGTTTAAATACCGGTTATGCAAAGACCGAAGACAGTCTTAATGTCTGAAAATGTTGTGTATGCTTTAAACTCTGTTCTTTTTCGTAATACAAGGATTGTGTTCGTGTTTCCATTTTCTTCTTAATGTGCACATAGTCAGCTAGGATCTTGACCTGTTCTATCATAGAGGGCACCTCCACAGGAGGATGTTTTTCATTAGTTATTTTAGTTTAAGTATTTTCTCTATTTTTTCAATTCACAAGTAGATTAATATCATGTTGCAACTTTTAGATCAATATCATAGATTAAAATTATCAATGTTTTTGTTAGCATTAATGTCATAATGACTGTGTAATATTTCCATTCCAAGAACATCTCAAGAAGGTGGATTCATCTATTTTCCAATTGTATTATGTTTGAGGAAATAGAGCTCACAATTGTTTAGATTCCTTTCATGTTCTTACATTGCGTTCTTAGATCAGACCCTTAGTTAATTGTATAATTGCATACTCCTGAAGATCAGGCCAAGAAGGTGACTTCTCATACTTCCAAAATTGGGTTCTTGAGTGTTTAACCTATGCAATAATTGAGTTTTCCTGTACATTATTTTAAACTTTTTTCATAGATTAAGATCACCAGTTAGATGTATAATTGAATGCTTGTAAATCATACCAAGAAGGTAACTCTGTTATACTTCCAAATTGGATGCTTGAGTGTTTAACCTATCTAGTAATTGATTTTTTCCTTACATGTTATTTAAATTCTTTCCTATATTTAGTTTTCAAAATTAAAGTGTAATCAGTTGCTTGTACATCATGTCAAGAGGGTGACTATGTCATACTTCTATACCGAATGCTAGGGTGACTGATTATACATTAGTTTTTTTTTCGTTTGAATATGGTTTAATCTAGAACAATATTGCAATTTAAATTTTCATTCATAAGATTCATATTTTAATCCATGGAGTAGGATTAACTTTAATTTTTAGAGTCATTAGAATAGGCACTTTGTTTTTAGATCAGATTCTAACCATTTAAAACTTTGATTCATTTTTATGCAAATTATAATATTTTAAGAACACTTCCTTTTCTTCCTTATTTCAATGTTAGTTTTACACATATAAATTTCACTAGATTCCTTGATTAATTTCATAGTTTTCATTCTTAAAATTAACATTTAGACAAAAAGAACAAAATATGCCAAAAAAACATAAAAATACATACGACGAAGTAAGAATAATTTTAACTAAGCACATATAGTGCACCACACTTTATTAGATTACAAACTTCGGTTCGTAATTTATTTTGAATAATTTAAGACATCAAATTGGCTAAACATTTTGGTGTCATTTCCGAGAAGGTGTAATTAGGTAACCTCATTTATTACATATAAAAAAATGCTATGAATAGAGAAAGATATTCTAGGGGTATATTGATAGATAGAGGCAAAAGTATAATTCCAACAACACCACTTACTCCACCTAGACCGCGTAGTGATACACCACAATCTCAAACTAATATTCCATACCTCACTGGACATATACTTCCTAAAGTCTTAAGGTCATACATCCAATTAGGAGGATCTCATACATCATCCATTGAGGTAGTCTTAGAGGAAGAAGTTCCTAGATCTCCAATAGAAGGAGTAACCTTTTTCACCTCTAAAAGGGAACACATTCAAGCTGAAAAGTTAGAAATTCCTAGTGGAAAAGAGGAAGGATAACCTTTCTTCAATATCCCATTGATAGAAGAACTAGACCAAGAGAAATTAACTTTACAAATAGAACCTTATATTAGCTCTGAGGAATATATAATGGAAGGAAGAGGAGGAGGAGAAGGAGAAGGAGAAATTCTAAATGGAGAAAATTTACTGTTTGGATGAAGAGGCAGAGGATGAGGTAGAGGAGGTGAAGAAAATAAAATAAATAATGAAAATGATAATTCTTTTGGATTTCCTATAATTGATGAGGACACAAATTCCAAAATGAAAAATATTTAACCCTCTATTCTTCCAAATTTGCATGAATTAAAGAGTTAAGATCCTGAAACCTTTTTATTTTAATTTTAATTTTTGTCTAGATCTTATGATTACTTACAAGACTCTAAAAAACTTAAGCTATTTCCTGCAACACAGAAAGGAAGATATTTAAAGTGGTTCGTGGGTTTAGTCACACAGTCTATTAGGACATGGAATGAAATGAGAAGAGAATTTTTAGAGAGATATTTGCATTATTTCATCCCCACTAATCATAATTATGAATTATTCAAAATGATGCAAAGAGAAGATGAGAATTTGGAGGACCTAATTGAAAGATTCAATTATAACATAAAAAGAGCTAAATGGATAATTTAGATCAAGATATTTTAAAAGATCTTTTGATAAAATTTGTTAGAGATGAGTGGATAGAAATTCTCAACATGATGTGGAAGGGAGATATCTCTCAACTCTCATTACTTGACATTGGTGAATTATGTATCCATCTCTCAAGGGGAAAATAAAAAACTGGGAAAAATCCAGGAGATTCTTCTCTTGCTAGAATGAATAAATCTGGAACTGGAATAGTGAGTTGGGAAGAAATTTCAAATATGGTTTATTAATTTAAAGAAGACTTTTTATGGAGTTTTACTGAATATATATGCAACCTTAAATTAAAAAAAAAAAAAAAAAAACAGAAAGATGAAACTGATTCCTTAGCTACTTTTTGTCCTAAATACAGAAAGAGGCATGCTTTAAAAAAAAATTCTCTTGAAGAAAAATTCATAGAGGGCTATGTGATTTGTTTAGAAAATCATGAAACTAAAATTTTCCATTCAATTCTAGGTCTTATGGTTGTTTTTCAAAAAGAATCAAATTCAACTCCAGCATAATCTATTTTCTTTGTGTCTAGAATACCATGGCAGGGGCCACAAACTAAAGGTTTTAACAACCAAATGTATGCTCAACCTCCACAAAATAATTGGAATTCTTGGGAACAACCATGGTCCCAACCTCAAACTTGGGCACAAGGGATGAAAAATCCATATGGTATATATTGTCAATACTACCAATATCCTTCATCCTATCCAAACTATGTTGTGAAACCAACTCCAAAAATAGAAGAAAAGAGATTTCAATGCCTTAGAAATAAGCCACTTTGAGGGGGAAACCTCCAATACATTACATGAATGAAGAATTCTTGGATGATACAAATTACAAAACCTCCTTTCTATATATAGCAGTCCATGGGGCCACAATGTAATCCTGCTGGGGCCATAATGTAATCCTAGCTGACCTAACAATAATAATTTAAGGGCATAATAATAACAATATGGGGGTTATAGGGTTACAATAATAACAATAAGGGGGTTACACTAACAATAATAAGGGACTATACTAGTAATATAGCAACCTAACATGCCCCTCTACTTTAAAAAATTGTTGTCCTCAATGCTTGAATAGCTCTGGGTGCTTCTGTATAAAATTCTCATCCTCTCATGTAGAATCTTCTGTGGGTAAGTTCTTCCACTTGATGAGATACTCTGAAATTAATCGATTTCGTAGTTTTTGAGTGCTTGTTTCTGTAACCGCTTCGGGTTCCAATATGATTTTTCCTTCCTCATCAAGTTCTGGAAATATTATTTGAACTGGAATATTTTTACCTATAACCTTCTTTAAGCATGAAACATGGAAAACTAGATGCACTCGTGAAGAAGCAGGAAGCTCCAATTTGTATGTCGTAGTACCAATCTGTTGTAACACCTTGTAAGGACCATAGTAATTTGGCGATAATTTATTATCCTTCTTAGTTTGCTTGAGGGACATTTGTTTGTATGGTTGTAGCCGTAAAAATACCCAATCTCCTACATCAAAATGTCTCTCGCTCCGATGTTGATCTGCCTATTGTTTCATTCAATTTTGTGCCAAATTCAGGTTATCCTTGAAGAGTTGGAGAAATTCTTGTTGATGCTCGATGTGATCTTCCACTGATTGAACCTTCGAATTTTCTCTTAAATATGATGTGATGGATGGTGGCTGATATTCATAAAGTGCCATAAATGGGGTTATTTTTGCTGCAGTATGAAAGGAAGTGTTATACCACAATTCAGTGAGAGGTAACCACTTGACCCATTGTGTTTGTTTATCAGATACAAAAAAACGAAGATATCCTTCCAAACATTTATTTACTATCTCATATTGACCATCAGATTGAGGATGATAAGATGATTTATGAGTTAATTGAGTACCCAAACAAGAAAATAACTCCGTCCAAAAATTTCCTGTAAAACTAGGGTCTCTGTCGCTCATAATAACCCTTGGGTTTCCATGTAGCTTTTGAATTGTGTCCATAAATGTAGTAGAAAATGTACTTTCTTTAAATGGATGAGATAATGCACGAAAGTGTTCATACTTTTTAAGTCTATCAACTACCACCATGATCACATTCTTTCCTTTAGACTTAAGTAAACCTATGATAAAATCCATTGAAATCTCCTCCCAACGTTGACTTGGAATGGGTAAAGGTTGTAGAAGACCCGGGGTCTTAATTGTCTCAACTTTATTTTGTTGGCAAACCAAACATTCCACCACAAACTTTTGAATATTAGATTTAAGGCCATCCAAAAAAAATTCATTCTTCACCCTGTGGCAAGTTTTTAAAAATCCTGAGTGTCCTCCTAAAGGAGAAGTGTGCAATTCCAAAAGAATATTTTGTTTTAGTTGGGAATTATTACAAAGATATAAATGATATTTGTACCATAAGGAATCATTTTTCCAACTAAATGTATCAGATGTACTATGATCCTTCTACAACTTTTGAATGAGTGTCCACACGTCTTCGTCCTTCATCCATTCATCTCTTCCTTTGTTTATCCAATCTAGTTGGATAATAGAAATGGAACAAAGAAATGCTTCCACCTCTTCATTCTTTCTTGAGAGTGCATCTGCAAAAACATTAAGCTTCCCTTTTTTGTAGATTATTTCAAAGTCATAACCCAACATCTTTGCGACCCATTTTTGCTGCTCTTCTAAAGATAGTCTTTGTTCCAAAAAGTGTTTAAGACTATCATGATCAGTTTTTACCTTGAAGTGTCTTCCCATTAGGTAAGTTCTCCATTTCTTTAGTGCATGCAGTATTTCTAACATTTCGTTCTCATAAATAGGTTTCTGTAAATAATTTCCTTTGATTGGACGAGTTTCAAAAGCAATGGGTCTTCCTTCCTGCATTAAAACAACACCAATTCCATTTCCTGAGGCATCACATTCCACAATAAAGGTTTTTGTGAAGTCTGGCGTAGCTAAGACCGGTGCTAGGCACATTGCCTCTTCAAGATGTTCAAAGGCCTTAGTTGCTTCAGGAGTCCATGAAAATGCATCTTTCTTCAATAATGTTGTTAGAGGTGCTGCTATTCTCCCATAATTCTTAACAAACTTGCTATAATACCCTGTTAACCCGAGAAATCCTCGCAACTGCTTTATGGTTGTGGGGACTTTCCATTCCTTAATGGCTTTAATTTTGTTAGGGTCTACCTTAACACCTTCGTGAGATACAATATGACCCAGATATTCCACCTCTTGTACTCCAAAGAAACATTTGGATGTTTTTGCATATAATTGTTTCTCCTGAAATAGTTTGAGCACCCTGTCAACATGTTCAACATGATCCTTCCAAGACCTGTTGTAGATTAGTATATCATCAAAAAATACTAGCACAAATTTTCTAAGGAAGGGTTTGAAAATGGAATTCATCAACCCTTGAAATGTAGAAGTTGCATTGGTAAGGCCAAAATTCATGACCAAAAATTCATAATGACCCTCATGAGTTCGAAATGCTGTTTTTGGAATATCTTCAGTCTTCATTCTAATTTGATGATATCCTGAACGAAGATCCAACTTGGTAAAATAAATTGCTCCATGTAATTCATCCAATAATTCATCAATCACAGGAATGGGAAATTTATCTTTAATGGTGAGGTTATTGAGCTCCCTATAATCCGGACACATTCGCCATGATCCATCCTTCTTGTGTACCAATACTACAGGAGCAGAGAAAGAACTTTGACTAGGTTGAATTATACATGCCTCTAACATTTCTGCAATCATACGTTCAATTTCGCTCTTTTGGACATAAGGATATCTATAAGGCCTGATGTTTGGAGGAACACTTCCTGGAATCAAATGAATAGCATGATCATGATCACGAATAGGTGGGAGTCCTTTGGGAGTTTCAAACACCTTGGAATGATTGTCCAAGACTTTTTGGAGATATGTAGAAATAGATGATTTTGATGTTGGAACTTCTAGTGAGCATAATTGTGCAATTACACCTCGTTGTTCTTTCTTTAGAAGCTTTGTCATGACATTAGAGCTTATTATATTTCCCGGCTTCCCTGCAATACCCTGTAATTCGACTTCCTTTCCTTCTGAAAAAAAATTTCAAGAAAATTTCTTGAAAATTAAAAGCTACCGTCCCCAAAGATTGTAACCATTGTACTCCTAGTACAACATGAGCACCTCCCATAGGAATGGAAAGCATTGGACTATTCAATACATATTCCCCCATGGTTAGCTTGATATTATGGCATTTTCTAGAGCAATTTATAGTTCCTCCATTTGCAACCATCACTTGACATTCTGATGCTGGGTATAGGAAACAATTCAATTCCTTGGCTACCTTACAATGAATAAAATTATGGGTGCTACCTGAATCAATCAACACTATTACCTTTTTCTTCTTGATATGTACTTCTATCTTGAGAGTTTGAGGAGTGGTAATTCCTACCAATGCATTACATGATACGGTTGGACTCATTTCTTCCTCTTTTAGGGGTGGTTCCTGGTGTATATCCTCTTCTTGTTCATTTTCTTCTTCCTCTTCACAATCTATGTAAAATAATTTCTTCTTAGCACACTTATGACCTTTAGTGTATTTTCTATCACAACTGTAGCAAATCCATTTTTCTCTTTTTTCTTCCAATTGTTGTGGTGTCAACCTTGTAGGTTGTGGAAATCTAGGAGTATAAACACTTCCATATTTATAGAAGTGAGTGGTAGGCTTCCTTGTCGCCATAATTTTACATTCAATTTTTCTTGCCAATCTGAATGCCTTCTCCAATGAATCAGGTTGCAAATCGTGAACTTCATGTTGGATGTTATCCTTTAAATTACCTATGAAGAGATCAATCATGTGTTCCTCTAGAATATCAGTTACCCTTATATTCAATTTTTGGAAGTCCTCAAAGTGCTCCCCCACTGAACACTTTTTTTTGAGATTTATCATTTGGCTAAAGAAGGTGTTTCTCTTTGTATTCTCATAATGTGTCATCATTTCCTCTGTAAAAATTGACCAAGTGACAATTTTTTTATGGGAGAAAAACCATCGATACCATACAAATGTATTTTTTTCTAAATGTAAAGATGCAATGCGCAACTTTTGTGTGTTTTTCACATTATTGAGATCAAAATATTTTTCCATTTGTAGTATCCATGTTACAGGATCCTTTCCATCAAACTTCCTCATATCCATTTTTGGAATATGGTGGTTCTTCCCTCCAACATAAGATTTTATGAAATCACGATTAACATTTTTTTTTTGCATCATGAGTTTCCTCTACTATCTTTTCACCATTATGAAACATTTCTTGTATCAACTTTGTCAAACCTTCCATGTCTTCTTTTGGATCATTTTTCATATTTTCCATCTTAGCTTCCATGCCAGCTTCCATGCCATCCATATTAGCTTCCATGCCATTCTTCAAACCATCCATCTTAGATTCCACGCCTTTCTTAAAAACTTCCATGTCATTTTTTCTTGCTCTTTGCGAGAGTGAAGTTTGTTGAACTTGCTCTTTAATTTTGATATGTCATGTTGCCATTATTTGTCTTCATGAGTCATAGTAGAGCCTTCTAAAGGCTTAATGGGCGTTGAATTATTTTTAGGGGCCATTTTAGAATCCAATACTGATATCTATTCTACAATGTTCCCTTGGAATCAATTCAACTTGATTCTTCAAACAAGACTGATGCAATTCAGAAAAAAAAATACACACCTTTTACTTGCTTTTGAGTAGCTCGATATTGAAATTGACTTCTCTCTATACTTGAAGATCCTCAATATCTAAATTTTGGCCTTGTAGTATTCCTTTGAAGCTTCTATCAAATGCCACAGGTCTCACATTATTTGGATTCTTCAAGACAAAGTTATGTCCAATCTCCGACAATGACCTAATTATGGACTAGTTCAGTAGAGCGCACTTGTATGAATTGCCACATGTCACTGTTTGCTCCTTTGGCTTTAAAATTTATAGACAGTAAACTATAGTCTGTGTACTTCCAGTTAATTTTTACAGAATTCCAATCCGATGCTCAGAGAGAGAGTTATGAATATTTTCCCATGATCACCTCTTTGAGATGAAATTAAGGAGCTTGAAAAAGACCTAACTTCCACAAATCATATCTCCGAAAATATTGTGAACCAAGCTTTGGAATTTTGCAATGATTTTCCTCAGGATTTCGCCTTCGCACTTTAAAAATTTCAGCTTCTGAACCTTTCGTAGCAAAATCGTTCTAGTGAAAATACCACGATGACCTGTTTGGAGCAGCGAAACCCTAGAATCCAAAGCTCTGATACCAAATGTTGTGAATCCAGCTCCAAAAATAGAATAAAAGAGATTTCAACGCCTTATAAATAAGCCACTTCAAGGGGGAAACCTCCAATATATTACATGAATAAAGAATTCTTGGATGATACAAATTACAAAACCTCCTTTCTATATATAGGAGTCCATGGGGCCACAATGTAATCCTAGCCGACCTAACAATAATAATTTAAGGGCACAATAATAACAATATGGGGGTTACAGGGGTACAATAATAACAATAAGGGTGTTACACTAACAACAATAAGGGACTATACTAGAAATATATGGACCTAACAAATTATCCTCCCCAAAAAATTCCTCAACAAAATCAACAACCCCAACTACAAATCCAAAATCCACAAATTTCATTACCATTTCCACAATGACCGAATCAACTACCTGATTGACCATTACCAAACCCCAATAAAAAGAATCCTCATAATGCTTACATCATAGAAGGACATAAATTTACAACTTACATTATTAATCCACTGTATCCTAATGATGTTCAACTTAGATTTGGTAGAATACTAGAGATGAAAAGTCCTTATGTATTTATTCAAGAAGAAGATAATTTTGAGGAAGATTCTCTACAACCAAATAACAATTTTGAAGAAGGAACATCTCTTAAAATCTAGAATTCTGAAAATCATAAACAAAAAGAATCAATAAACTTAACTCCTATCATAGACCAACCATACGTATCTATTTCTTACCCCAATTTTCCTCAAATATTACAAGTTGATAGAGGGATAGAAAAACATATCATGTTGCCCAATTATGATTTTCTAGATGAACTGAAATTTTTTTGTATAAAAATTATTTTGCTACATTCCACTAAAGAGATTCCAATCCTATCCAAAGAAATAAAAGAGTTGAGCATGAAGAAACCAGGAAGAAAAACAATCAAAATAAAAAGAATTCAACAAGTATGAAAATTTGCAGACATAATGATGCGAAAAATTGCCATACAAAAATATTTAGATCCAAGAAGTCCAGTTGTAAAAACACATATAAATGGTATTGAAATTACAAATACATTGATTGATTTAGAAGCAGCTATAAACATCATGAGCAAACAAACCATGGCACAACTCAAGCTTCTTAATATTCTGTATACACCTACATTACTGCAATTAGTAGACAGACCTATAATCAAACCAGATGGTGTATTAGAAGATATCTTAGTATCCTTACATTCTTAGGAGTATCCTATTGATTTTCTGATTTTAGCTCCCAACAACAATCTAGGAGGACATCCATTAATATTAGGAGGACCTTGGTTTGCTATAGTTGATGCTTTCATTTGCTGTAGATCTGGTGACATGTATATCTCTGATGGTAACTCAACAAATAAATTCACTCTATACCCTGCAGAAAAACAATCAAAAAGTTAGAATATGAAGAATGGATTGATGATGATAGTGATATACTAACTCTCTTTACTATTTCAAGCACCAGTGAATATAGCCAAATCTTAAATTCAATAGAAAAATTTAAATCATCTTTATAATATGAACATGATAAATTTCAAGAACAATGAAATATTGAATATTTGTCATCCAGGAAGAAGTCTATATACTCTATGGAAGAGTTTGGTAACTCTACAGTTCAAATCTTCCCAGCAAAATCTTTGAACATAAACAAAAACTTGGACAGACTACAACAGGAAAAGTTAATCAAAACACTACAACAACATTCTTTTGCATATCTATGGGAATACACTGACATGAAAGGAATTAGTCCTAAGACTTGTATACATCACATATACATTGAGGAAAAACTTAAACCTATCAAACAAC
Source organism: Pinus albicaulis (assembly GCA_034641835.2). NCBI lineage: Eukaryota > Viridiplantae > Streptophyta > Pinopsida > Pinales > Pinaceae > Pinus > Pinus albicaulis. Next base: position 1,471,514,168 of record CM076580.1, read on the forward strand.
CTCAAAGAAGGGTGATTCTGAATCTTAGAGAAATTGTGAAAGAAAAAATGCAAAAATTATTGAATGTAAACTTCATTTAGCTAATTTTAGATAGATAGTGGGTTTCTTCGTTAGTGATTGTAACAAAAAAAAATGGTAATTGGATTGTATGCATTGATTATCGAGAGTTGAATAAAGCTAAAATAAAAGATCATTTTCCTTTAGCTTTTATAGATCAAGTATTGGATACATTATCAGGTAAGAAATATTTCTCATTCTTAGATGGTTTTAGTGGTTCCAATCAGATCCAGGTAGCACCTGAAGACCAAGATAAAATGACATTCACCTGTCCATGGGAAACTTATGCCTACAGAGTACTTCCTTTTGGTTTGTGCAATGCACCTACAACATTCCAAAGGGCACTACTGGGAATTTTTTCTAATATAATACATGATTGTGTAGAGGTATATATGGATGATTTTACAGTTTATTGGAATTCATTTGAAGAAGCTTTAGAGAGTTTGGAAGAGGTTATTAAAAGATGTAAATAAGAAAACATTTCATTAAGTCATGAAAAATTATTTATGATGTTTACTAAAGCGATTTTTTTAGTACATCATATTTCAGGAGTTGAAATTAAAGCTGACACATCAAAAGTTCAAGTCATATCCAAATTATCAATTCCTAGTTGTCAAAAGGATGTTAGAAGTTTTCTAGGATTCACAAGGTATTATAGAATATTTATAGAAAATTTCACTAAAATAGCATCCCCACTCTTCAAGTTACTTACCATAGATTGTGAATTCAGTTGGAATCCTGATTTTCAATTAACATTTGAAACTTTAAAAACAAAAATTTCTTAAGCACTCATCTTAACAGGTCCAAATTGGAAAGTAACTTTTCATATTTCAACATATGCTTCAGATACAACTCTAGTATTTGTATTTTGAAAAAAATATTTGATCCCCTATGCCATCTATTAAAAAACAAAAATTTCACTTCTGTTGAGTTAAATTACACTGTAAATGAAAAATAATTCTTAGTTGTTGTCCATGCTATCAAAAAATTTAGACATTATATCACCTAATATGAAACCTTTATTCATACAGATCACTCTGCAATTAGATACTTAATGAATAAATATGTTACTAATGGAAGAGTCATAAGATGGTTATTACTACTGCAAGAATTCAATATCACCATTATATACCAACCTGGAAAATAAAACACAGTTGTTGATCTCTAGTTTAGAATTCAAAATGTCAAAAATGATACTCCAGTTGAGGATAAGTTTCCTGATGAATATATTTTTGCGATAACTACTAAAACTCCTTCGTTTTCATATATTGCTAATTACTTAGTCACATGAAATTTACCTTCACACTTGTTTCCTAGAGAGAAAATCAGAATTATTCAAATAAGTGCACTTTACCCATGGATTAATGACGAATTATATAAAATAGTTTCGGATCTCATTATCAGAAGGTGTGTTGAAGAAGATGAAATTCCTAAGATTCTTAAGGCATGTCATAATGAACCATGTGGTGGACACTTTGCTGATAAGAGGACAACCTACAAAATCCTTCATTTAGGATATTATTGATTATCCATCTTTAAAGATACCAAAGAGTAAGTCAAAAGGTGTGACAGCTGTCAAAGAGTGGGGAAGCCTGTTCCTATATATGAAATGCCATTAAAACCTCAGGTACTCATCGAACTGTTTGGAAAATGGACTTTGGACTTTGTTGGACCAATCAATCCACCATCTAATCTAAAGAAATATATTCTGGTATGTATTGATTTTGTCACTAAGTGGGTTGAGGCTAAAGAAATTTCTTTATGTAATGAACATTCTGAAGTTAAATTTCCTTTTTAGGATACATTCACTCGATTTGGTGTCCCAAGAGAAATTTTTACAGATCAGGGATCCCATTTTACATCCAAGTTGGTGGAACAGGTCGTGGAGAACTACATTATCAAGAACAGAAAATCCACTCCTTATCGTCCACCAAAAAATGGTCAGGTAGAGTCTACCAATAAAGTGATTGAAGGAATTCTCACTAAGGCTGTACATCTAAATAGAAGAGATTGGGAAGAAAGGCTTTCTGAGGCCTTATGGGCCTATCGAACCACATGGAGGAACACAACAGGACATACTCCCCATCAATTTGTTTATGGGAAGCAAGTCCTATTTCCTATAGAATTTTAGATCCAAACCTTCAAGATGGCAGTCTAATTGGGGCTTGAATTATCAAAAACTCGAAAGAATATATTGGAGCAACCTAATGAGCTTGATGAAATCAGGCAAGATGTAGTTCAAAGAACCAGTATAATCCAATATAAAAGGTCCATATAGCATGATAAATATATAAAGGAAAAAAAGTTTCAAGCAAGGGATTTGGCACTTTTGTTCGATTCAAAGTTCATATACTTTCAAGGAAAGTTTTAGACTCATTGGCTTGGGATTTATGATATTGAAGATGTCCTTGACAATGGAGAAGTCAGGATAAGGACAATTGATGAAGAGGTACCTCTACTTGTGAATGGACATCGATTAAAAATCTATCATAAGCCAATTTCAAGAGAATATTTTATCAAAAATTTTCAAGATAATACTGATATGAAGTTAGCGAATAAGAATCCATCTTCTTCCTGAAATTAGTTTTTATTTTTCCTATATATATATATATATATATATATATATATATATATATATAGATATATATATTATTCAAAAAAAAATTGTGTAAGTGTGAAAACCAATTAGTGATTTGCATCCTTAGACAAAAAATATAGGATGAAAATCAGAAGTTGTCACATATTATATTTTCCATTCCATTTCTAAAATCCCAAAAATATTTGTTCCTTTTATTTTCTGAAAAGAAATAAAAAGTAGTAAAGAACTACTTCCATTTTGCAGCAAAAATTCCATTTTGCAGTCGATTTCACATTCTTTAGCTCTATCACATTTCTACAACTTACTGAAGCAAGAATATTGAGAACTGAAAATTGAAGGACTCTGTTTGAAGACCATCATGATAAAGGATACCTGAAGAATCAACACCAAGGAAATAACAAGAAAAGGTTAGTTATAAAGCTAAGTTACATAAATTTATTTAAATAAAAAGGTTAAAAACATTAGCATGTATAATTTAGATGATCATATGCTACCTCAGCATGTAATCATGTGATTTTATTGGGACTCCTATAATGTGATATATCGGCCACATCATCTGCATTATGTTTCATAATGGTCCACAACAGACTCCCCCATTTATGATTAATGGTCATGAACTATTGCTGTAACCTATCCATCTACAATTCTTAAAACTCAATTCACTTCATACAGAGAAGGATAATTCTGAAGGTTGGACTCTTCACAACAGAAGACATGGGTTTGATATTCAGGACTAAACTAGTAGGAGCTAAATATATGGAGGGATATCCTCAGATCAAGGAGGTTTTTCTGAACGCTACGTGGCTCAATTTTGTAGAAATATTTGATGGTTTCCACAAAGATATCACTAAGTCTTTTGTGAGGCATTTTGATGTAACATAAGTCAAATAGGAGACAACAAGTTCTCAGTAATCGAGGCATTCATATCTGGAGCCACAGAGCTCCCAAGAGTTGGCTAAAGGTGGTTCAAAAAAAAAAAAATCACAGTGAATAATGGAAAATTTTCCTCAAAAATCAAGGTATGGACACTTCTATTTTTAGAAGGGGTATTCCTAGCTCAGCGATCAAGAAAAAATGGAGGAACATGCATTTAATTCATAGAAGTTTATCACTTGTGAAGGAATATTTGGTTGCATGTATGTGTATCATATTCGATTGTTGATGAAATTCCTAGAACATGGTGAAAAAAATCTTTCTTTTTTTTATTGAATAGTTATAAAGAATGTATACAAATGTGCAGAAGAGAATTCAGTTTATAGATAACACTATGCTCCATCATGGGTTGGTAAAAATACTTCTTGAATCTATTTGAAAATTATAGGATATTCTTGGGACAACTTTTGATCAAAAACCTTTTCCAAGATGAGCCAGATAAGCCTAAGGAAGATAAGACTATAAAAAGTAGAAAAAATGAGATTGACACAAGCATTGAAGGAAAACATGCATCTCCACTACAAAAAAGGGGTGAGGAACTCACCCTTGCAGAACCGATGAAGAACAAGAAGCATGGTTAATTTAAGATAGGAGGTAAAACAAAAAAGAAGAGCAATGTTATAAGTGAAGAAAACTTAAACCCTCTATAGCTGAGAAGGAGCTCTAGAATCTGAGGTTCAATGAAGAAAACACTACCACAAGAGAGAAAGTTTGTAAATTTAGAGGAAGAACCTCCAGTACAATATCCCACCAATATCTCTCCTCCAGATAGCCCTGAAAATTCTCATATACATAATTTTGAAGGCAATCCTAGCAGAAGATCTCCAGGCATAGACCTAGTACAACAAGAGATATATGATTACATAGAGTCACTGGAGAAGAGAAATGTAGCATTGGATCCAGAACCACCTATCAATACACAAGAACCTCTAGTTGATATCCTTAAACAAGAAATATATGAGCTAGAGATATTGAATAGGTATATTAAATAGGAGACTGAAGCTTTAAAATGACAAAACCATTTGGAGAAAGTCATTAGTGATAATACCATCATGCACTTGGGAATATGGTACACAAATAATAGGAAGTGAAAAAGAAATAACAAATCACTGAATAGGGCAGTCATCAATCTCAAATACAAACTCCTTATGAGGAAGCCCAGGATGGCAGTCACTTCAAAGAAAAGCAAGAGGAGAAAACTGGATGTATTAGCAGAAGTGTCTAAACAAATGAAACAAGAGAAGGAAGTTGACATTTTTGGTAAATTGCATGATGATATGCCATGACTTCTTAGTGGGGGTATGTTGAACCTCAGAATTGTCCGTTCTCTGACATCCTTTCTCATCACTTTTCCTTACCTTTTCATAAATCCATACACTCCAATCAATGATAAATGTCATGTTTTATCTTAGGGAATGCATTTTAATGATTTCTATGTGATATTATGATGTTCTTGTTATTTGAATCAATTTTTGTAACTAAGCTACAGAGCGCAGCCTATTTTGCAACTAATTGTTGTTTCCACAACTAATTTTATGGTTTGATAGGTTCCGACGAGAAAATAAAGGAATGAGCCATGTGGGCATCTCTAGAATGACCCACATATGGATTTCGTCATATCCACTTGGTCGAAATTGACAGAAAAGGGTGCTTGTGATTGTGGTCAATGTCCAGTAAAAGGATGTAAGCCGAGAGCAAAGAACTCTTGATTTTCTCTGATGTAGAAAATCAAGAGTTAACCAGTTAGAATTTAATTCTATGTTTCAGTTGTAATCGCTATCTGTAGGCATAATTAGCTCCTCATAGTTACATTTTATTTTGTTTCAATACCAGTAATGCAAACACCAAATACAGTTTAATTTCTCAAAATGTTCATCATGCTTTAAACTCTGTTCTTTTTCGTAACACAAGGATCATGTTTTTGGTTACAATTTCCTCTTAATGCGCACATAGTCAGCTACGATCTTGACCTATTCTGTCGCAGAGGGCCCCTGCACAAGAGGAGTTTTTTCATTAGTTATTTTAGTTTAATTATTTACTCTGTTTTGTCAATTTACAAGTAGATTAATATCATGTTGCAGCTTTTAGACCAATATCATAGACTCAAATTATGAATGTTTTCTTAGCATCAATGTTAGAATGATTGTGTAATATTTGCTTACCAAGAACATCTCAAGAAGGTAGATTCATATATTTTCCAATTGGATTATGTTTGATGCAATAAAGCTCATAGTTGTTTAGTTTCCTTTCATGTTTTTACATTGTTTTCTTAGATCAGACCCTCAGTCAATTGTATAATTGGATGCTCCTAAAGATCAGGCCAAGAAGGTGACTTGTCATACTTCCAAAATTGGGTGCTCGAGTGTTTAACCTATGCAATAATTGAGTTTTCCTCTACATTATTTTAAGCTACTTTCCTATATTAAAGTCCTCAATTAGATGAATAATTGAATTCTTGTAAATCATACCAAGAAGGTAACTCTGTTATACTTCTAAATTGGATGCTTGAATGTTTAACCTATAAACTAATTGTGTTTTTACTTACATGTTATTTAAATGATTTCCTAGATTTAATTTTCAAAACTGAAGTGTAATCAGCTGTTTGTACATCATGCCAAGAGGGTGACTATTTCATACTTCCATATTGAATGCCAGGGTGATTGGTCATACATTAGTTGTTTTTTTTTTTTGAATCTTCTTTCATATAGAATAGCATTGCAATTTCAATTTTTGAATCTTAAGATTCATATTTCAATTCATGGAGTAGGATTAAATTTAATTTTTAAAGCCATTACAATAGACACTCTATTTTTAGATCATATTCTAACCATTTAAAAGTTTGATTCACTTTTATGAAAATTAGAATAGTTCAAGAACACTTCCTTTTCTTCCTTCTTTGAAATTTGGTTTTACACATCGAAATTTCATTAGATTCAGAAGATTCATTTCATATTTTTCATTTCTTAAAATTAAGATTTAGACATAAAGAAAAAAATACCCCAAAACAACATAAAAATGCATACAACGAAGTAAGAATAAGGTTAACTAAGCACATATTGTGCAGCACACTTCATCAAATTACAAACCTCGGTTGATAATTTATGTTGGACAATTTAAGATATTAAATTGGCTAAACAATTATATTGGATATATAACTAAGCGTTAGTGGGTTTTTTTTATTACATATGGAATATAAATATTTTATGGTATTTTTTATTTATCTTTTAGGCCAAATGGGATTTTTTTCAAGGAAAAGAAAAATATCAACTACGAATATTGTGTGAGCCATCATTGGCATTAGAGCGCCATTGCAGCAAGTTGGGTTAGGTTAGGTCGAGTGAACATTTCTTGTGATGATCTGAGCATGTGAACCTGCCTGGTATGTGCCCGTTACTAAGAGTCCAGATGTGGGAGGAGGGATCACTGAGAGAAAGAATACATAGACCCCTCCATTGATAGACCGGGGGTGGGGGAACAATCTTTCTTTATGGATTGCATTCCTCCGGTGAGATCCAGATGCAAGAAAATTAGTTAGCTAGATTAGTTACTAGAATATAGACAATATTCTACGAGGAAGGGAGTATCCATCCACCCGGTGATGTTAATCCTTATTTCCAGTTTATTGTGTGATGTACCTTGGTTATATGGTATTCATACATGCGTACACACTTTGCTAAAACAATTGTCTGATTGTCCTTATCTTTTAGAGGGTGAAAATCATGTGGTTAAGTGCTTTCTTCAAGCACAATGGTAGTAACGTTACTTCTTTACTGTCATTACCATTCAAAGAACAAATACTTGTACTCATGTTCATTTGACCTAACTAATTTCCAACTGTATTTGTGGGAAAACAATTGGGTCAACCTTTATGTCTCATAACTTTACATTGTAGCCATCAACATTATTTTTTTAGGACATCGTGTCTGTCACACAAATTCAACTATGTCTTGTGGTTCATTCCAATATGGTGGTTGGAAAGCACTCAACCAGTTTAAAATATTTTTATGATGGTGGTGATTAACACCTTAAATATCTCCTCAAATTTAAGAAATTATTGAAACAAGATTAAACTTAATTTTATCTTATTAGTCGATGTGGAAATTAGTTATGGCCTTAGTGGTTGATCTACCCCTTTAATTATTTATTTAATTTGGTCATCATTAAGATATAGCTTGTTTTGGTTGAAGCTAATTTGAATAACATTTTATTTAGTGTTTGTGGTAAATACAACAAGTGTGAATGCATTGAATATTGATTTAATGGTGTTCAATGGACCGATCTAGAATATTGAGCCTCAATTTATATATTCCATGATTTTAGATAAATGATGGTTTTTGACAAAGCATGGGAAACAATTTTAAATGGTCTTTACCATGGTTTTAATTGAGCTTAGTTGCAATGAATCTTGAAGTGGGATTGAAGTATAGTGTGAAGAGCATGTATGTTCTCCTGTAGCGTAATCGAGATTGTATATGTTATATTTTAGTGTTCATACCAGAGTGATGATGAAATTTGCAGAAGTCATGTATACACTAGTGCATATGAGATCTTGAAATGTGGCTGAAGCATCTTGTTCATGGTAGAGATTACTTCTATAATGAGCAAAAGACTAATAAATTGTTTGTTGTTTTTTTAAGGGAAGAGAGCCAGTGTAGACTTTACTGCACAATAAGGAGATTCATCCAAACCTCCATCAAACATATCATTTAGATCCATTTTTTGTAGCATCATAGCATTATTATATGGGTCATTGGGATCATAGGAATATAGTTTTGGTGTTGAAATTAAAAATTTAGATATGCATGCCAAACTTAATAGGAAAATGGAGTAAAAAAATTGATTGAACACCTTTGTGGTGCAGTAAAATGTGATGATCTACATTTTGGAAGAAATAATGATGTTATTGATGCTCGTGGACTTATTTTCCTATTTTTTTCAAGTTATTAGTGCATTTATCTACTCTATTATAACATGTTGTTGCAGAATTGAAGTTCTTAATTTTTTTTATCAAAGGACATAATGCCTCCCTGGTTCTATACTATGGTCCATAAACCAGCTCCTTAATGTCTTATGTAGAATTCCCTTTCTAGAAGAATGTTGTAAAATATATTGAATCTAGAAATTAGAGTTGTGCAAGGAAAAAATTTGACCTACTAAAGTGCTAATGATGTGTGCAGATATGAGACAAAATATTGAGTTAGATTGATGTGATACCATAGTTCTTGTTGATAATAATTTATTGTTGCAGGAAGAGTATGGAGAATATTTTATTAATATCGTTGAGTATAGATTTGGTTATTATAGAATGTTTATGGCCATCATAGAATTAACGTTTCTACGATGATTTTCTTATTTGGACTAAAATCATTGTTGATTTTTGATCTCTTCCTTATAATTTTTTCTTGAAGACGATCATTATCTAGCCTTATAAACATGGTGCTTATACTTTAAGGTAATTGTTGTTGCTACTTGGAATTTGTTTGGAGATGAATGGTGCTCAATAACCCTATAAGTTGTTGCATGTATTCTATACTTGTTGCATGGATATGAAAAATATTTTTAGAAGAAAACATTGATGATGATACCTTGAGTTGCATCTTGGTTGAGTGTTTATAATTGTTTGGTATATATTGATCTGATCAATACAATGCTATTTAGAGATTGGTTTTATAATTTTTGGAAAAATATTACATTATTATGTTGTTTATTTTCATTGTTTCATTCATTGGCTTAAAAGTGTAACAAATTGGGTTGGTCGATGTTCTGGCTAGATTGGATTTTCAAAAAAAATGGATAATTGATTATATCTTGGGCAATTAGACTTTTTACATTATAATTTACAATCTTAGATTGCTAATGTATCATGTTTTGAAGTGGAGAAGTATTTTGGATAACATGTGGTACAATTTGAATTCTGTTTACATGGGTTGGTACATTAGTGTTATATCTCAAGAACTATTGTGCGGCTAAGGTAATTGTGTCACTAAAAATAATGTGCTACTACATAGTAGGTTGTAATAATTTACAAGTGTCATGTTGATGTATATATGGGGGTCTTGACTCTTTTTGTATTAATATATATGGGTTTATGATACTCCAAAATTGTATCTCATGAGTATGACAACTCTTAAATGTAAAGAGAGTCATGAGTTCTAGAAAATTAAAGAGGAAATTCCTTATTTTTGTGATATGTGGGTTTGTTTTCAATGTCATGGTTTTTTATTTCATGGTGAGCCCTTATAAAATTGTATTTTATTTGTGTTGTTCAATGTAATGAAATCACACATTGGTGAAAATCAATCCTCAGTTGAGATAAATAATCTTTAGTGCCCATCATTGGGCTTATGGAGTCCTAGTGATATTTTATGATGTGAGTTAGTTGTTTAATCCATGAAATATATCTATGAAGCCCTATATTTTGTGGTCAAGTATTTTGGCAAGTGTCTGTCTTATGGTATATGAGGTTTCACTTTCAATGAGGAGGTCTACATCATAGATTGTTGATGATGGTAATGCTCAGAGAGAGCATGGCTAGTGTTTTGTTGTTGATCAGATATGGATGTTGTTAAGGCTGTATGGATGGTCGTTATGTTTTTTCTTTTCCCTTTTCTACATATATGTGTTTGAATGACCGTGAGAGATTGGAACTTTAGGCCCTGGTTTGCTCAGGGATGTAGATCCTGGAAGAGGCGCCAATACAAAGATATTTTCCAGAAAAAGGAAGACCCATTGGGTGCTTGTAATATTCATTGTTTTTTCACTTATTGTGGTTCAAGATGTTGCTTTGCTTCCTAACATGTATTACTTTGATGATGGTGGTAACAATATATGGATATCAACTCTGTTGTAACACGACATTAGTAATCAATACATTCAGGCCACATCATGTATGTATTTTTTTAATAATTTGGTTTACCAACATGATGGATCCTTCCACCAAAATCTAGTCTTCAAAGCTAATATACCATTAATTATGCATTATATAGGTATTTAAAGTCCCACATCTAGTGCAGGTAGATTAGCAATTTTTCTTTGGTTGCACATGTCTAGCATATGTAGTTTTTTTAAATATTTATTTTCGTGAATTTTTTATTTGATCCATGTTTGATCTATATTTCTTATTTTATTCATTAATTTCAAAGAGATGTGTGTATGTTTTACAAGGTGATAAACAAGAACAAATATATCTCCTTGCTAAGGATGGGGACATCTATAACAAGATTTTGTGTTCTTTAGATCCAGAAATATTTGAACACAAGGATGTCAAAAAAGCCCTGCTTCTTATTCTTTTTGGTGCCCCAACTAGAAAATGCAAGGATAGAATGAAGGTATAATTATTTTACTAAAGACTTATTACAAAGAAACTTGATTATCCCATTGGTATTTATTAAATGTCAGTTATTCTCCCTTATCACAGTCTTTGGAGTTTGTATACAAAGGAAAAATTATATTTATTGCTCACATTTCTATTTTACTTGGAAATAAGAGGTGATTTTCCTGCCTGTTTGATGGGAGATCCTAGAGTTGAAAAGAATCAGTTTTTGAAACACATGATCAGTGTGGCACCTCAAGGAGTTTACACCACAGGTCGAGGAAGTTGTGCTGTTGGTCTAACAACTATTGTTCAAAGGGATCTGGTCACCAACAAAATGGTACTTGAAGGCAGGGCCCTAGTATGTAAACCCTAACACAAATGGTATTTAATGAGATATATTTCTAATGTGATTTTAAGTTTCGTTATGGTGTTTTCTTGTGTGATATTTATTATCTCGTGCCTCACTATTGGTGGAACCTCTGTTATATGTGAGTAGGATGAGTCAGGGATTGAAATTATGATGCTAAATAATAAATTCATTAATAATTGTACCAAACACACTTAGAAGAGTAGAGAGTCTTCTTATTGAAAAATTGCTGCAAATTGAATATAGTTTATTGTTTTGTTAGTTGGTGCAAAATTTATGTCTGCTAGGAGTGAGGACTGAAATTCATTAAGAAGTTCAAATGATGAATAAGGATGTTAGCAAGGTTAAAATTTGAATTCCTAATTACAATGAGCACACGAAGACAACCATAGGTTGAGGATGTTTGAATGAATAAAAAAAAATTCATAGTTTAATATAAATTATTCACAATTTTTCTCTTAATAATTCCATATAATCTTGTATTCAAATTGAATCTTCATTATTTAAGATCTGTTCATCACATTTTCATTATCAAGACCTTTTTTACGGAAAAAATGACACAATGCATCATTTTTATTTCCTATATCAATCTGTATAGAAGAAAAGGCTTAGTCTCGCACTATTCATTTCTAATGGCATTAACTTTCAAATTTTTGTATCATTTTTTTCTCTTTTAATTTTACTTTCATCATCAAATAGAGAATTAGGGTGTTGCAGGTGCTTGGGTTTGGTAGTGGAGGTGATGCATGCATGTGCTGCAAGGAATTATTTTAGGTAAGTATGAGAGGCTAAAGCTACTTCCTATGATGATTTAAAGCCCAAATATATGTATTAGGTAACTAAGAGAGGAAAAAACTGATGTCTGTGGCGAATTTTAAGTCCTTTCTACTCGCTTTTAGTTTGAATTCATTCACATTTAAAGTCCATTTTTTTGCTTTCAATTTCACCACATTTACTGTCTACTTTATATTTACGTAGTCAGAGTATGAATCATGTTCCATCAGCATAATAATTCATTAGTATGTATTTACCTATGTAATGATTTAAGCATTTAATATCCCTATCTGTATTCTCAATCTCAACCTTTTTCCTTTATTCGTATGTGTTTTTGAATGTTTACTGTTAGTTTATTTGTTTTTCTGAATCTCAATATGTACCTCCACTGGTTACATTCTTCTCCTCTAATCACTTTTTAGTCTATATAACCTTGTTGTTGGCTTTCCTAGAGAAGTCCTTATGTTTTTTTTGAAGTGAATAATGTGATATTTGACTTCTTCAATCTGTTATGTTGTTTACATAATATCATTTCCTATTTCAATGCCATCACATATTATAGTTACCATTATATATTTCGTGTCTACTAAAGTTTCTTGCTTCCCATTTCAATGTCATGACTTGTGGTTGGTATCCGTTTGATCACTACATTATTGTCTTACTACTTTTCTATATAAATGTTTGCGTAATAATGTTTTAGAGTTATATGTTAAATATTTTGGCAATGCTTATACTCTTTGTTTTAGGTAGCATTTTATGGATATGGACCTTTTTCCAGTTACTTCATTCTGCTCAAAATATTTATTACTTTTCAATCCTCAGGGATATTCATTTAATGACTTACATAGTAGAGATCTTTGTGGTTGGTATCATTTCTAGCTTTGTTGATTGTGAAAACTAAGTTGCACCTTAAAAAATAAATGATAAAGCTGGAAGAACAAATATCATTCAAATTCCTAATGAATGTTGGCTCATTTCATTTGTATAGTTTTCATGGAGTTTCAACTTGGGACATAGACTAATTTTTTTATTCTAAATTTTAGTGCATATATTTACTATTTGGTTAATGTTTATGTAGAGAATATTTTAGCTGCCACTTTAAACATGGTGTTTTTTCTCCCGTTCTTGTAGCACTTAAAACTAATGATCTAGACAAGTTCTTGAGGTTGATTGGGAAAGAACCCACTTATGTGGACTTAGAGGTAAACCATAAAAGTATAGACCTCAGTAGAAAAAATCACAATATAGAAGTTCAACATGAGTATTCCTACATGTATGAATATTTTATAATTTTCTTATGATTTATTTAGGCTTTATTGTCTGTGGGAAAGGATGAACCACCTGATCTTGATGGTCACGTTAGGATGGAAATGGTTATAGTATTTAATATAAGTTTTCAAAAAGGACTGGGTAATGAGACAAGACCTCCGAATATTATTCATAGAGGGAATGAAACTAACAAAAATAAAGGTGATTATGCTAAAACTTGCATGGTTTATGTATTTTAATTAGAAATATTCTTGATCTTTTAATTAACACTTTGGAGGCTTTGATGTGATTTTAGGCACCCCGAATTAATATGCACTTGTTCATGTAGGAAGTGCTACTGATCTAAACTTCTTCATTACATGGTCATACTGAACTGTATAGTGAAGATATTAAGAAAAGAAGGTAGAAGTTGGCATCACACTAAAATTGAGTTTTATCACTCCCAAATCAAAATTTTGGCATTTGCAGATGCATTAAACATTTCCTCTTTACGTGAGTAATTAGTGTGTAGCCGAAACAATAGAATTTCACCTCTCCATCACAGTCTTGCCATCATGGAATAGATTGCAGATTGAGTTTCTAAAGTAAGGGCTTATATGGAAGTGAAAATAAATAATGAAATTATATGTTCTTGTGTGCCAATGACCAAGCCTTAAAGTATAAATTTGTCTAGGATTTTGATGTATTGATTTGTCTAGCTAGATGAAAATAAGTCTTTAGTATATCTATGTATCATAGATTGAATTTTCTGAAGCTTATTAAAACATTTAATTTTAGTTGGTTGCTGCAAGATTTGATTCTTGAGACAATATGGTTGAGCATGGTGATTGAGCATTTAATATCGTCACGATGTCTTGACACCTTTGGTGATATAAGTGAACCTTGATTTGAAAATGAGATTTATATTAATCTTGTGGATAGATAATAATGAGACTGTCAAGGGAAGTAATCTATAGACTGTGACCTATGTTTCAGTGACTGACCCAGTTTCACATTTTTTTTCTAATTATTAATGACAACATGATGGATTTTTCTTTCCTCACAATAATCTTGACATTTGTATAGAAACTATCTTCTCTATGACATGGTGACAATGACCCCCTTTTGTGAATATTGTTGAAGATTCATCTTGAGGTTGTTGAGTATAGTTGTTACAGTAATTATGACTGAAGATTCATCTTGAGGTTGTAGGGTATAGTTCTTACAATAATTATGACTACATCTCCAGTGCTTCCAAATGGGCATTGAAATTTCTAGTATCATTTTGAAAACACATACTTGTCTTAAGATAGTGAATATTGGGCTTATGAAATATTGTCCAATCCAACCAAGATAGTGTTGTGACCCCACAGATCCCTCCAAATGTGAAATCCCATCTTCTAAATATGCTTACTGAAAAACATGGGGGTATACCTACCTAGCATGTTGATGTTGGGAAGGTTCATAAAACATAGCCACATAATACCATACATTTGAACTTGGCGGAAAATATCTACAATGCTTACAAAATATTTTTGATAATCCTGAAAACAAGAAATCTAGTTGTAAGAGCTATTTAAATCATATTAAAAATCTTAAAAAACCATTAATTCCATCCACATGGGTCGTTTCCAAATTATTTATTAATAAAATACCATGGGGCTCTCATTAGAACACTTAAATTAAAAAAAGAAAAATATAACAATGTTTTTTTTCATTAAAGCAAAGGGAATGTCTCATAACTTTTGTTGTTCCACCTTAATAAGACACTAGGTTGAGTACATGAGGTTGTGGTTGGATTTTTGAACAATAAGCTTTCAATGGGAAGATGATCTAGGCTTCTGATTGGTGCAAACATATTCATAAAAATTGATCAATTTATTTTTCATCATCATATAGATCAATTTATATGTCATTTTATAGACATGCACATAATCAATCTTCCTACAACATGGCTGATCTTTGTATGCCTTAGAACATTAAATGCCACAAGTCATAGTGAGATGTGCTTGAGTATGGATTGAGTAATCACATTGTGGGAATACTAATATGAATATCGTATGTATATCAGAAGATGAAAGGTGAATTATAGAATTCATGTGGGGTCATAAGAGAGGCATCATGTCATTATGTTAAGTATATAAATATAAAGGGGTGTTAAAAATGTTAATGAAAAAACATATACCTACAATATCTAGTGAAAGTGGGGTTTTTTTAATTGGGAAAATGCAATGGGTTAGTATTGGTAGGGGGTTAAATAAAGTCATTTTTAGAGGTATTTTCCAATATGTAGTCAAATTAAGGGTATCGTTTAGTATGGAATGAACACACGTGCTATGCCATAGGTTATTTGAGTGACACCCCTATGGTGATACCATACCTCCTGAACCCAATGTTGTTCGACTGGAAGTTGATCCAGATCCTATCATTCTTTTACCAGAACATCTAGATCCGAACGTCTATCAACGAGAAGTTGTTCCTATATCGGTCGCTCCACAATCAATAGTAACCATTAAGTCTCCCATATCACGCAATCAACCACCTGAAATATATCTTGGGCCCGACGTTGAAATTATTCCACTTGGTTTGATTTTCATTTTATAAACACCACAAGACGAAACACCTTCAGCTCCAACTCATTTTGGGGGGGGACCTTTATCTTTGCGAGTCTTTTCTTAAATCACCTCAAACTACTTTCGTTGATATTCTTCAATTTGAGTTCCTGTAGATCCTATAGGGTGTACATTGGGTCGTATGGCCATGGCTATGTCAACATATCCAACTGTACCATATGTTACAGTAGCGGTAACATCTACTGTTGCTACCCCATCGATGTTCACCACATCACCAGAGTCACATTTATATGGTGGCCCTTCCATCCCACCTAGTTACCAATCTTTATCTGGAACCTTCTCTAGTGAATCCTCAAATCCATGGAATTAACCAATGTCATCATATGGTATTCTATCTAGTACATCTATAATGAGTATTAAACGGCTTGATCCTTTGTATACATCCTTAGTGCAATATCAAGTTGGTCCATTTAGGTATATTCCATCTAGTACAATATCAACTGGACTCCTTGTATTTGGGGAACAATATATTCCATCTTATTATACTCCTCATCCTGTGGGGAAACCTATGGTCACCCATTTTGATAATACTTTGTTTTTTAATGGTCATCCTAATGTTGGAATGATTGTTTTTCAGTGGCAGCCTATCTTGTCCACTCAACCAAAAATGGTTGTGCATTCATATCAACCGGTTCAACCTACTGCACCCACATCTACTCTGGTTGTTAATACATCCTTATCCCTATTACAAGCTCAAAGTGTTGTACCTAACCTGTCTGAGACGGGTCCTTCGACCGAATACCCTCAATTATTAGGCCCTTTGACTCCAAATCCTTCGGCTGGTTTACAACAACCACCTATATCCGGAATTATTTATTCACAGGTTGGATTACCATATTGTTTGATGTCACAGGCTCAACCAGGTTTTACCTATTTAGAACTGGGTCCAAGCTATTCTATTCTGGACTATAATCTTGGTGGAAATACACCTTGGCGGCCACAATTGAAAATGCCACAACAATCATTCCAACAACATGTAGCTTACCCTAATTTTGGTCAACAGAATCCTCAAGCATTTTCTTATCAAAGAAACCCCACCTAGGTTACAAACAACAAATTCCTGATGCTAGTTCTCAAAGGCTTGTTGCCCAAGAAATTCCATCATACCCTGGCTACACTCAACCTGAATTAAATCGACAGTTTCCCTTTTTTGCAACTTTAGAATTACCTGATTTAAACCAGCTTACCAACAATCCAATCAAACCTTCTTCTTGGTGGCCAGTGATGCCACATAAATTACCCTCAGATATTCCTAAGTTCAATGGAAACCCCGGGGAAGACCAATCGACACATGTTATGAGTTATCATTTGTGGTGTTCATCCAACTCCTTAAATGATGAATTTGTTCAACTGTGTCTTTTCCACTGTACGCTCACTGGTCTGACCAAGAAGTGGTACATTGAGTTACCACAAGCTTCATTTGATAATTTCACTGCCTTAGCCACTAACTTTATGACCCACTTCTAGTTACCCATACGATATGAAACTAGAATAGAAATGTTGAGCAATTTTAAATAGATTGATGCTACTCACATTTCTGATCATATTCATGAGTAGCGTCGTCATCATATAATGGTTAAGTCATTTTTTACTGATCACATCCCTGCTAAGTGGCTCATTAAGTACTTAGTGCCATTTATCACCGAGGATATGGCTAAGGGTGGCGTCGTCACTGAACAACAGGTCATTTATTATGCACAATACTTAGATTTGATTTACACTCAGTCTGGCAAGCTCTACGAGAAAATTCCCAATGTGTCGCGATCTAATTTTATTGTTCCTCCCCCATCAAAGGACTCTCATGCCGGTGATGGTATGATTGGTACTACAAGAATAGATCACTCTATTGTAATTAATCATGCACTTTCTTCCAAAATTCATGTCGTGTCATATGGTAAAGGTAAAAGTGACAAGCAACCCAGATGTAAGAAAAAGGCGAAAGTGAATAAAAAGGAAAATTCAACCTCGCAGGAACGATCATCTGATAAGAAAACTGGAAGCAATAGAAAACCTTGTTACGCTTGAATAATATGTAATTAGGAGCACTTTTTTTGAGACTGTCCTCACCACTCCGAGGTCGCAAAATTAATTAAGACCTCACCTGCATCTATTGTGTTGACAAAACCATTTCCAAATCTAGACACATATTTGGTTGCTACGGATCTAGCTTCTACTTCCCAAGTCCTCATGCTATCTGTCACGAAGCCAAAAACTGATGTTTGGTGTCAACGCAAAATAAATACAGTATTTAGGCTACTGATCACCCTACTACCTCGACCATGAATCTATCCACTAAATATATTCCACCAACTGCTATTCTTGAGTTAACGATAAAGCCACCAAAGGGAGTCATCCATAAATCGACAGGAAATCCTGAACCTGAGCTGCTCAAAATTATAATATAATTGAAGATTTCGGTCCATCCCCTTCAGCTATCTCAATGCTTTAGGTACTTCACAACTGCCCCTCCCAGAAGCAAGCTTTGTTGTTAGAAATTGGTGGAATTGATCTAACAAATTCCAATCTTGTAGTCTTTAATAATATGGGCTATGTGCCACAATTTCCAGCTATTCTCCATCGAATTAAATGTTCTCTATCACCCCATTCATCATAATATTATTGATGACGGATAATATAAATTCATTATGTATTGAAACTACTGCAAGTGACTTGGCTCGCCGCGCCTATCTCATTCGCCTACGACGTTGAAATATTTTGATGGTCGTACATATAAGCCTTGATGTATCATCAATAACCAGCATGTTGAACTAGGGAGAAATGTAGTAACTGTTGAAGTTGAGGTTTTTGATGGACCCCTTTGTTGAGTTAGAAAGAGGTGACTTTTTGTGACAACTCTATTGTACATTCATTTAATTATCAACCCAGGGTAAGCCTTTTTATTTCAACAGTGTCAACACATTATATGCGATTTAACTGGTCTACGGGTGCTCCTTGTCAATGTCCAGAAGGAATTACTAACTTTGGAAGCTTGTTGAACCTAGAGAAGGTGTCTTAGATGGATCTTTGAGCCTAAAGCTAAGTAAGGGGGTTTGATGTTTCTCTATTGGAGTAAGAAAACAGTTCTATTAAACTGAACAATGGTCTAGATAAAGAAATCAGGAATTGAAATGACAATAGTGAAATTAAGCAGAACAGTAGTCTAACTAAATTTTTTTAGACATGGAATTGAATTGAATCAATGACCTAGCAATCTAAGTAGTAATGAAGCAGCTATATGGATAGAATGGTGACTAGCTGTGCAATAATGAAACAGAAATATAACTAAGAAATATAAATAATTGTGTACTAATGAACAACAAGATAATTGAACAATATGATTCGCCATGCAAGTAAGGAACAACAGTAGAATTAAGAAATACGACTAGTTGTGCAATAATGGAACAGCAACAGAACTAAGTAATATGACTAGCTATGTAATAATGAAACAACAGTAGAACTAAGCTAGTAGTAATGAATAGAAAAAGAACTGAAACGTGTCAAATAACTCATATAGCTATCACTAAGTAATTTTGTAATGGAGTTCTCTCTAAGACTTAATTAAACAACACTGATGAATTGGTTAATTGCTTTATTATGCCACGCAATGCATGGAGATGCAGAATGTTGAAATAAATCTTTCTATGGCCTAGAAATTAACTATCATGACAATAGATGAACCAGTATTAACAAAAGATTATCAGAAACGAAATTTCACTTGTCTCATTCTAAGAATGCAATTGCCAATGATTCACCAAAGAAGAAGAGTTGTAATTATATCAAATGGAAATATGTATTAAAACTACACCAAGTTTACAGATATCGATTCTGTAACTTTTTAGAACATGAAAATGTGCGTGGAGCTCCTGGAGGTTGGGCCGAGACCTACAGAAGCCTCAGCATTGAGGAAACTTTAGAAGATAGTTACTCAAAACTCTCTGCTACATCTAGGAATGCTACAAAATTTAATTAGACAATTGTTCTGGATTTTTCTATTATTGGATTGCCCTCTCATCTGTTATTTGGCCTTTTAAAGGTGATCTTCAGAATTTAGAGAATGTATCTAAAATGATAGCCCGCTACGCGTGGCTATCTTTTGAGTTCTCAAACTCAATATTCTTGTTCACCTTCCATAGACCATTTGGGCTACGTAGGAATTCTTGTTCTTGCTTCCATCAATTGGCTTTCTTTCGCTATTGGTTTAGGCATTCCTAGTTTCCTGCAGGTAAAGATAAAAATATTTATTTTATTATTATAAATCATCCTTTCTATCATTAGTCTAATTGTTCCCATTTTCATGATTTTTATTCCTTATTGTTAATATGAAGATGGATTTTCTTGAAATTACAATATGATTTGCAGTATTTAATGGGTGAAAATCATACCTTAGTCTGGGACCAACATGCTTCCTTGCTTACCTTGTTACATGTCCTCATGCAAAAAAATGATTAAGATGTAATTGTGTTAAAGAATAGGTGGGGTAGGGTCTCTCATTGGGTGCTCTATAGACTCGCTTTCTTTTTATGAGTGTGAAGGCAGGGCCTGTGACTCCTTCTGGCAAATTGTAGTCGTGATTATATTCCTGAGGGGGAAGCCAGAGGAGGGGATTCCTGTATCTGTAGCCCAGCCAGGTAGGCCCCATGATATAGACTAAGCTACTATATAAAAAAAATCTTGAAGCAGCAGCCTTGAAGTTCCTGTAATTGAATGGCTCCCTATTTTTCACATTATTAATGGAGGCCATCCACCATTGTTTAGTTGCTGCTAGGGCTGCTTCATGGATGTCTTCAAAGTAGTCTTATGCATTGTCAACGACATCTTTATGGAAAGGACCCAACCTAGACTTCACACCTGACTTTCTCATGACATTTTGATGTCGGATGATCAACTTCATGGGTTTCATAGGCTCCCCCCTGAGCCATAGTTCCAGATTATGTTCTATTTTCTAAACGATTCCATAAGCTTTGGCCCACCTGATCTAGTTTTCGACAAATGAAAGGAAAGCTTGTAATTGTACATCTCCTATGAAGGGGTCAGGGTTGCTTTCAGTGTCATTTTCTAAAAATAAATTGTGCATGTAGAGCTCACATAAGAAGCATTGAACCTACTCATCCTGGTCATTACAAAATTGGACAAATTTCTCTATAGTCTTAAAGGAAGTGGATTTTCCTGCTCTTATTGCTTTAACTTTCAGGAGTAGGTACCACTCTATTAGGAATAGGGCGTAGTTAGTTGCCGATGACCTACATGAAAAAACATCATCATATAGGGAGAAAATTGCAGAGACCTGCTCTTTGGCTTGCTCTACCTGTCTTCGTACTACTTTAACATTTTCCTGCTCACTTCTAAGCTGGGAAAATGTCTCATCTTCTTTAAGAGAGAGGTCAGTGAATTTCTTTCACATTGCCTAATGCTCTTGTAATGGCACTACCTCCTTCTTGTATTGTTTTAGTTCATGTCGTAATTGCACTAACTCATTCGTTACTCTTTGCTTAGCAGCTATCGCTATTAAACGGGCATAGGCAGGGACTTCCTCTATTTGGATCCCTTTTTCCTCCAGAAATTTTTGCTCAGTCTGGGTGGATGTTTCAATGTTGTTTTCTACTTCTGTCTATACTCTGGCTTCGGTGGTGGTTTTCAAAGTGGTTTGTGTTCCAATTTCCATAGTAATTGCTAGTTTTGTTTGGGTCCCTACAGTGGAAGTTTCTGGTTTTGACTTCCTGACCCTTCCTTTTCTTTTCAACTACTTCTTCAAGTGTTTTACCAGCTTCTTCAATCTTTTACAGGTCTTTCTCAAATTCTCAGTTTTTCTCATGTTTGAAACTTCCCTTGTTTTTACTTCAACAGGCGACAGGGGAGTAGAATTATCTTGCTCAGGGGTAAGGTATAGAATGGTGTTTCTAATTACTACTTCAGAATTGACCTCGTTATGAGGGTCTTGAATGGGAGGAGCAATGCTACCTCCTCGTGACAAGGGAACTGTCTCTGTGTGAGAGCTTTGTTCCACGAGCACAGTGTCACCTGAATTAGCCTATGATTCCAATATTTCATCTATCTATCCTTCACCATATACTTCATAATTATTAATGGGAGGCAGTGCTTCGTTCTCTTGTAGTTCCTCTTGGTTGGGTAGGATATTAGTGTGACCAAAGCTGCTGGGGGAGGAAGTTTTATCAGGAGATTCTTCTTGCTCCCCTTCTTCTAATGAATTGTTTAATTCAAAGCTTGTCCTTATTTTCCCTACGAATAGGGCCATTTCCTCTTCAAATTCGTGTAAGGGTGCCTGGGAGGATTTTGCTCCATCTATGGTGTTCGAAGTTCCCTGGGGTATTCTGGCCCATTTTTGTCTATTTGAATCTGATTTTGAGGCTCGAATTCTCTTTATTTTTGGAGGTTTTACCCTAGGAAGCTTGATTTCAGTACCCTCGGGGTTATCTTCAGGTTCATGCACTTCTGGGTTAACTTCTGGTTCCTGCACTTCTGGGTTGAAAAAATTGTGCCATGCTAGATATTACTGCCTATCTAGCTAATGAATAACAATTAACTCTATTAAGCCTTGGTGACTAACCACTGATTGGGGCCTCTTATCTTTTCTTAGTCGAATGGTGGTATCATGCCATACAGAATTTAAAAAGGTAGGAAAATTAATTGAAATTTTATGTTTGAGTGTAGCTAAGTGTTTAAGCTGTCGAGGTTTTACCGCTTCCCGATGTCCTTCGCATGTTATGAATCTTTGGATGAATACTGCCAACTCTTGCCATGGCTGGTGTAGGGAAGCGGGAGCAATCCCTCTAGCTCTTCGTTCTAATGCTTCGTCTGGGTCCTGGTATAGCACTATTGCTTCTCGCAGGAGTAGATGTATTTTTTCCCATCTCTCCCCTTGTGCTGGTATTCCAGAAATTGCTGATATGATTTCTTTTGTGATAGGTATGGTTCAGCCATTTACTCTGGTTTACCCATCTTGCAAATTTTGCAGGAATTCGATTGCAACTTCTGTGTTGTGTCCTTTTAATATATGCACATATGTTATCTATCCTACTCACTGAATAATGGCACTTGCTGCCTCTAATATTGGGAAGTTCGACGGCTCATTTCGAAGATTATTTCCGCCCATGGCTCGTACGCCTCTCTCCTCTAGTTATCTTTTTTCTAGCTTTGCTGTTTTGTTTGGGAGCTAAGTGTAACCGAAAAAAGAGATCGTGGTTCTGTATAAAGAGTCACCATGCCTTAATTGTAGCATTTACCGATGCATCTGACGGGATTTGTGCAGGGATTTCATCTGCTTGCCAAATTAAAGCCAATCAAAGCCAATTACACCCCTCCCCCTTTAGAAAAGGGCACCCACGCCTTGAGGTGTTGGAGAGATTAGAACAGTGATGAAGGCAAGCATGGGGATGTCAGACTTTAGTAATTTTTCATTTGGAGGATTGACGATTAAGTAATTATTTCATGTGCAGTAAACGATTGAAAACGTTTTCATGATTGACTCTTGTGCGAAGAAGGACGAGACATGAGAGAAAACAGTCTTGTCATTACTATGATATGATGTCTTTGTATGATTGGAATGCTATGACAGAAGAAAGATTTAATAAAGTATTGATTGGCGTTCTCCTTCCCATGTTTGAAATATGTAATCAAATCTTTGTTAATTATTCTTATGGTAAGTCAGAGTTGTCACTACTTCGAGTAATAGGTTTGTAGTAAAGAAAATGGAAAACAAGGTGTATGTAACAGTATTTTGTTATTAAAGAAGCATTATTTCATACCACAAGTAGGGCCACTACTGCCAGCAGGTGTTCATAGCCTTGACAGAGTTTCTTTTTAACCCGAAAAATGAGCCATGATCCTTATGTGAGAATAGTTATTTTATTATTTTGATGGAGATATCGCCGTGCTGGTACGGTGGCCAAGTAATCATGTTGTCACTCACTAGAGTTGTAGCAAAATGATCAGGCCAGCTCATGATGAGACCTCTTATCCTTCCAGTTAGAAGGTCATTACCCTGGTGTGGTTGCCATAATGGGCATGTCAATTGCTTAGACTCTTATGATCATGGTAGGTTGGCTCATGATGAGACCTCCTATCCTCTCTTAAGATATGTAAATGTAGTATTGGCTTTTGTATTTTAGCATTTTGATGCATTCGAAGGTCACTATGTCGGTGTGGTAGCCAGATAATTATAGTTCCATTCAATAGAATTGTAACAGAGTGATCAGGCCGGTTCGTGATGAGACCTCCTCTCCTTCTAATAGATGAGGTCATTACCCTGGTGTGGTGGCCATAGTGGGCATGTCACCTGTTCAATTCCTATGATCATGGTAGGCTGACTTGTGATGAGAGCCGCTATCCTCTTTTTGGATTTGTATGTCACACCATGATTGCTAAGGCAGGCTCATTAAATCCTTAAGAGTGAGGGATGGTGAAAGAAGTAGAAAAATTAATACCATTAATATGCATTGTTCCATTTCTTCATGTTGTAGGGTCATATTACTCAAATAGTGCAAAAAGACATATCATTATAGGGTACTGAGTCGCTTGATATCATATTAAAACTTTGGGTGGTCTTAGCCCTTATGTTGATGTGTGTATAATATCAATTTCTGTTTAATAATTATAGTATCACAAGACATCATATTTGGAATTTTATCAATTTATTTCTCTCTTTCAAGTGTCATTCCCTACTCAAGGTTACTCAATAAAAATAATGGCTATTTAATATATTGAGAAGTAGCTACTTTAAAGATTGGTTGGAAAAAATTCTTAAAAATGTTGAAGGGTGTTAAAAAAAAAATGCTCGAAAATGCTCAAAAATGAGTATTTTTGTTGAAGGAACAGTCAGCTTGTTCAAAGATGGAACAACAACTGTTTCTGATTGGAAAAGCACAAGCAGCGTGCAAAAGAATATTTAAAATTTGATTGAAATTTTGTTGTTTAGAAATTGAACAAAAACTATTTCGGGATTGAACAGAAAAATTTGAAAACGCGGCAAAAAGCTATTCAATTATATTAGACTGCAGTCGTTTAGGAATTGAACAATAGCCGTTCTAGATTTGAACAGAAAAGATTAAAAAACATGGTCAAAAATTTGTTCAATTTGGTTGAACTGTTGCTGTTCAAAAATGGAATATTAGTTGTTCATAAACTAAACATCAAAATCAAAAACTCATCAATAAGTTGTTCAATTCAATTGGACTGCTACTGTTCAAAAATTGAACAACAGATGTTCATAAACTAAACAGCAAAGCATAAAAACTCAGCAAGAAGCTTTTCAATTTGATTGAACTGTTTTTGTTCATAAACTGAACAGCAAAGCATAAAAACTCAACAAAAAGCTGTTCAATTCGATTAAGCTACTGCTGTTCAAAAATTGAACAACAGCTATTCATAAACTGAACAGCAAAACATAAAAAATCAACAAAAAGCTTTTCAATTCGATTGAACTGTTGTTGCTCAAAAATTGCACAACAGTTGTTCATAAAATAAACAAAAAAGCATAAAAACTCAACAAAAAGTTGTTCAATTCGATTGAACTGCTGTTGTTCAAAAATTGAACAACAGTTGTTCATAAAATGAACAGCAAAGTAAGAAACTGAAAATAACTCAACCTTATAAAAAATGGATTGAAAATGGGATGAACATACAATTATATACATAATTTAAAAGTGATGGTGTCAAACCTCTCATGTACTTGAGTTTGTGGGGTTGTCAACCCCTTGCGCCACAACTTGGATGGCGGGTTCTTCTCGTGCTTGTTGACAAAAAGATTGCTTCGTGAGAGGTTTGTGATAGAGGCGTACTCTATGTCCGTTAAATCGGAATGTTGAGCCGGATCCGTCTATCGTAGTCAAAGTGAGGGTACCATTGCTATGTACTTCGTGAATCTCATATGGACCAAGCCTTTTTGTTTATAGTTTTCCTGGAAAGTCTTGGAATCTGGAATCATATAGAAGTACCCAATATCCTTTTTGGAATACTTTCTTTTTTATTAGATTGTCGTGCCACTTGGCTCATTTTTGTTGAATGAACATTGTGCGTTGCAAGGAAAGAAATCGAATTTCATCCAGTTCATTTATTTGTTGAAGTATTTTAGTTTGAGCATCCGTTAAGTCCAATCCTACTTCCTTGGCTATTCTTAGTGTTTTAATTTTGAACTCAATAGGGAAGATAGGTTCTCTCCCAAATACTAGTTGATATGGTGAATAACCAATGTTATTTCTCCAAGTTGTTTGGTAAGCCCATAGGGCTTCTGGTAGTCTAGTGGCCCAGTCCCGGCTGTGTGCTACTACTGTCTTGGTAAGGACTGCCTCCAGGACTTTGTTAGTGGTTTTGACTTGTCCGTTTGCCTGCGGGTGGTAAGGAGACGTAACTCTGTGAATGACATGGTGATTTTTTAAGGTAGATATGATCTTATTTCCTGTGAATTAAGCCCCCCATCGGTTATCACCTCCCTTGGTAGGCTGTATCATACAAATATTTGAAAGATAAACTTAATTATTGATTCTTCCATAGCTCTTTGCAAAGCTACTGCTTCCACCCATTTGGTAACATAATCTGTGGCAACTAATATGTAGGCTTTCTGGTTTTATGGCGGGTTAAATGGCCCAACAAAGTCCAACGCCCATCATTTAAATGGTTCTACCACCAATTGTGGTTGTAGTGGAATTTCATCGGCTTGGACTGGACAACCCATCCTTTGGCAGTTGTCGCAGGACTGAACATACTTCTTTGCATATTTAAAAATTGTAGGCCAAAAATAGCCTAATTGCAGCACTTTATGCCCCATTTGTCGGTCTGCGAAGTTACCACTGCAGGGTTCATTGTGACAGGCATGTAGGATTTCATGAATTTTGTCTTCCCTTATGCATCGGCCTATATGCATATCGGCCTCTATATGAAATAAGTATCCTTCAATCTAGGAGAATCGTGAACCGCGCTGTACAACTAACTTATGTTCTTTTGTTGTCAAATGTTTGGGTAGCTTCCCAACTACCAGATAATTTGCCACATCTACGTACCATGGGGTTTTTACTACTACCGCAAACAGGTGCTCGTCAGGAAATTTATCGTCGACTGTTAATGTGTCATCTGTTTTGGGAACTCTAGATAGAAATTTTGCGACTACGTTCTCTTTCCCCGGACGGTCTCTGATTGTTATATCAAATTCCTATAATAATAGTAGCCAACGAATTATTCTTCCATTCATGATATTTTTATTCGAAAAATATCTGATAGCAGAGTGGTCGGTGTATAGGACTAATTGATATCCTGTTATGTAGTGTCTGAATTTATTGATAACATAAATTATAGTGAGGAACTCTTTCTCAGTTACTGTGTAGTTTAGCTCAGCAGGAGTAAGATTTTTGCTAATATAGTAAATAGCATATGGTTTCCAGTCTTCTTCTTGGCCGAGGACTACTCCTATTGTTGTATCAGATGCATCAGAGGAGATATGAAAGGGGAGTCTCTAGTCAGGACCTCGCAAGATTGGTGCTGTGGAGACCAACTTCTTTAATTCTGTAAAATCAATGTCACATTTTTTAGTCCATTGAAATTCAACATTTCCAGTTAAAGCATATTGAGGTGAATCTATGTGTGAGAAATTTTTTATAAATCTGCGATAATATCTTGCATACCCCAGGAAACTGCGTACCTATGTTTGTGTACAGGGTGTGGCCAACAGAAGGATTACCTTTATTTTAGTCGGGTCTACCTGTATTCCTACTACATAAATGTAGTGGCCTAGGATTACCCCTTCAATCATCATCATGTGGCATTTTTCGTTGCTTAGACACAAAATAGTAGCAATACATCGTTCGAATACCTTGTCTAATGTTTCTAGAGCTTAGTCAAAATCTTCCCCGTAAGGTGTAAAATCATCCATATAAATTTCAAGTCCTTCATTTATTAAATTAGAAAAGATGCTAGTTATCACTCTTTGAAATGTTGTTGGAGCATTACATAATCCAAACGGTAACACTCTGTAAGCGAAAGTGCCCCATGGGCAAGTAAAGGTTGTCTTATATTGGTCTTCAAGGGCTATTTGTATTTGATTGTATCCACTGAATCCGTCAAGAAAAGAGAAAAAATGTTTCCCAGCTAATGTGTCAAGGAATTGGTCAATAAAGGGGAGGGGGAAATGATCTTTCTGAGTTGCTTTATTTAATTCCCTATAATCTACACAGATCCTCCACTTCCCATTTTTTCTAGGACAACCACCAAAGGGGAGACCCATTTGCTGTCTGAAATAGGATAAATAAAATTTACATCTAGGAGCTTTTGGAGTTCTTCTTTTACAATTTATTTTAAATGTGGATTCAGTCTCTGTTGCAGTTGTCTAACAGGCCGAGTCTCTCTATCAGTATAAATATGATGCGTGCACAACTGTGGGTCCAAGCCCTTCATATCTTGGTAATCCCACGCAAATGCACCCTGCTACTTCTTAAGGATTTTTACAAGTTTCTGCCTTTGGTTGTCATCTAGGCTACTGTTAATATTCAAACTCTTACCTGGTTCGATTTCAATAGGTATACTATTACAAATAGTGGTTGTGGGATTATATAGGGTCTCAAAGTCTGTCACCATGTTTTCTTTCCATTCATGCTCGAGGAGTGTTTTAATCATTTGGAATTTTAGATTTTCAGTTTTGGGTGGTTGTTTCATCGTGTTACTAATCAAATCATCTCTAGTTTGATATTTAAAATCAAGAGCCACTACTAGTGTGAGGGGTGGACAGATGTTTTGCTCCCAATATGTATATGGGTGTTTGTGAATTTTTATCATGGGCAGACTTGGTTTGGAAGGAAAATAGATTACAATATTCTTTACATAATTGCCTCTAGTGATAGTCATGTTTCCTGTTCGGCAGCCTATGTAAGCATCTGCCGTGGCCAACCAAGGCCACCCAAGAATCAATGAGTTCCCTTCCATCCTATTTTTTGGATTAATAACTAAAAAATTAGCATGGTATTCCCATGAGTCTACTGAAACCATAATGTCTTGCACTATACCTTCTAGTTTAATAACAGATCTGTCAGCTAATTCCAGGAGTGTGGCTGTAGGTTCGAGGACTGATATGCGTAGATTTTCACAAGATCCTATAGTTAGGATGTTGATGGCTGCCCCAAGGTCAACCAATGTGTTTGGAAATGAATGTCCAGAAATTTGTACAATTGTAATGGGGTTTCCTGGGTCTTCATATTTCACAGGTGATTCTTTTCCTAACAATAAGTCAGACAGAGTTCCTACTACATGAACGGTAGGTGCAGCCATTGTTTTCCTAATTTTTTTCTTTCCACATAACTCCTTGATTGTTTTTGCATAGATGGGAATGTCTTGGATGGCCCGCAGAAGAGGAATTTTGACACAAAGATCTCTTGATTCCCCCAGGATGTCAAACTCTAAGTTGATTATAGGTCTAGGTAAGTTTAATCTATCGGGAAATGGTGGTGGATCTATTTTAAGATCTTCAAGTCTTCGGTGTTCTATTGTTTCCTTGTCTTTTCCTGTTTCTGTTATCTTTGTTTTACTAGGTCCTATGGATGTTTCAATTTGGGATTGAGGTGGGGTTGGGGCCTATATGGGCAATATGGTACGTATCGATCTCAAATTCAATTCATTACATTGTTTTTGTTCATTTTTGGGTGTTGGATTATCTATGATTTGAATTAATTGAACTTGTCTATTATTGGGATTGGTATTGGTTTGGGCTGGTAATTGAGGTCGTATGGCAGGCTGTTGGTTATGATGAATGAGGTAGGGGGCTGGTAATTGTTGGGTTCCTGCTCCTGTCGGTAAATTTCCCATCCCCATAGGTCGTTGCCAATTCCAATCGTTGTTTTTTTTAGGGGGGTTTGGCCACTGGTTTTGATAAGGGATATTCTATCAATAAGGGGGAGAACGAGGGAAGTTTTTCCAGTTACTTCCTGATGGATTTTGCATAGGCCAGGGTGGGATAGGGAAGGTTTGTTTTGGCCAGGTTGGGAAGGGGTTTTGAGTCTCCCAAGTTGTTGTAGGTTTTTTCTGGTTGTACTGGGGCATTGGAAAGTATTCAGGTAGGTTTTACGGTATGCCAGGTTGTGCCTGCCATTGCCGATGTTGATTCATTAAATAGAATGGTTCTGTTTCTTCTTCTACTTATTTGTAGATGGATTTCGGCCTAGGGAGTGAAGGACACTGGTCCGTAGTATGATCCTTAGTGCATATAGCACATATCTGGACCATGTCGAAAGGACACCCTTTGGTTGTGTTTATTCCAACATTTTGGGCAGAAGACAGCCAGATTTTGTTCAGTTATTGGTTGTTTTTGTTTGGCTTGTAGAACATCAAGTTGTGCATTCAAAGGGCCCAAGATGTCGGTTTTGAATTTTTCTAAAATATTTCCAAATTCTTCCCTAGTTACATTGCTACTGGTCTGCTTAAGATGGCATGCAATATGTTTGTTACATGAGCTACCTCGGGAGCACCTAATACATAAGGAGATAATCTTGTCATATTCTTCCTGAGAAATATCTCCTCTTCCCGTTATGTTAAGTAATTCAATCCACTCCTCCTTCATCCCATTAAGCATTTTGGCTTTCAAAATTTCCTTAGACAACGTAGTATATGGGGATCTTTGTAAATTGTATTGAGATCTTTCTACGTATTCCTCTAATGTTTAATTGTCTTTTTTAGTCATGTTAAAGATTTCATTTTTTAGGTCTCGGGTTCGGCAATAGTCTTGGTATTTGGTAAGAAAGGAATTCTTCATTTGGTCCTAGTTGCTTATAGTTCCCCCTCCTAACCCCATGAACCAGCGAAGAGCTGTCCCTTTTAAGGTGGAGGGAAATAATTTTTGTTTCTAGGTATCGATGGTGTAATCATATGCTCTACATAAGACATCAAATTCAAATAAGAATGCATCAGGATATTCTGTGGTTAATCCACGAAAGGTGGGGATATTATGCAAGGGAATGGCTTCCATAGGGGCATTGGCAGCATCATTAACGATGGGGTACTCCAATGTTGATGTCAGCCTTTGATTTTGATTTCGATTATTTTCCATTTGATCAAAGAGGTGCCAGAAATCTTCAGTGATTTCTTGATCTGGAGGGGAGATTTTCATAGGCTTGGAAGGTGAATGTTGTGGAGGTTTTACAACACTTCCCTGATCTACGATTCTAAGGAGTTCTGTTTCAATTACTTCTTCAAGATATTTAGGTATCTCTATGTGAATTTCTCCACTAGTTTCTCCCTTGCCTTCTTGCAAATTGCAAGAGCCTCTTTTTTGAAAGGTCAATGTTTTGATGAATGGAAGTCTACAAGCTTTTCTCAGACCCTTCTGCCTTCCTATGAATCTTGGCATAGGTCATAGATGGTGAGGCTACTACCCAAGGGGGTATGTTAGGATTTTGGATGGGATTTTCGTCTATGTATGTTGTCCTCACAAGGATCACTAGTCCTTTTGGTTGTGGTCGTGACGGATTTTGAGTTGTTTCTATATTTTTCTTACGCATAAAACAAGAGCACCTAACCTGTGGTTCCTATACAGATTGCTAGCATCTGGGCTAAAGGGCAAGCATGTTTCTCACCAGTACACGGGTTCTTACCTTTCATTTTCAATACCCAATTCCTCACAGCAATGAAAAAAGAATGAACTAAAGGAGATAAATCTCAGCACTCTCCCCGACAATGGTGCCAAAATTTTGAGTCAGAAAGAGGTGAATTTTTGTGAAAACTCTATTTTACCTTCATTTAACTATCAACCTGGGGTAATTCTATTTATTTCAAGACTGTCAGCATAGTATATGCGAGTTAACTAGTCTACGGGTGCTCCTTGTCAATGTTCAGAAGGAATTACTAACTTTGGAAGCTTGCTAATCCTAGAGAAGGTGTCTTAGATGGATATTTTAGCCTAAAGTTGAGTAAGGGGGTTTGATGTTTCTCTATTGGAGTAAGACAACAGTTCTATTAAACTGAAAAATGGTCTAGATAAAGCAAGAAAGAATTGAAATGACAGTAATGAAATTAAGCAGAACAGTAGTCTAACTAAATTGTTTCAGACATGGAATTGAATTGAATCAATGACCTAGCGATCTAAGCAGTAATGAAGCAGCTATATGGATAGAATGGTGACTAACTGTGCAATAATGAAACGAAAGTACAACGAAGCAATATGAATAACTGTGTACTAATAAATTACAAGATAACTGAAAGATATGATTCACTGTGAAAGTAATGAACAACAGTAGAATTAAGAAATACGACTAGTTGTGCAATAATGGAACAACAACAAAACTAAGTAATACGACTAGCTGTGCAATAATGAAAAAACAATAGAACTAAGCTAGTAGTAATGAATAGAAATAGAACCAAAAGGGGTCAAATAACTCATACAGCTATCATTAAGTAATTTTGCAATGGATTTCTTTGTAAGACTTAATTAAACAACACTTATCAATTGGTTAATTGCTTTATTATGCCACGCAATGCATGGAGATGCAGAATGTTGAAATCAATCTTTCTATGGCCTAGAAATTAACTATCATGACAACAGATGAACTAATATTAATAAAACATTATCAGAAACAAAATTGCACTTGTCTCATTCTAAGAACACAATTTCCAATGATTCACTAAAGAAGAAGAGCTGTAATTATATCAAATGGAAATATGTATTAAAACTACACCAAGTTTATAGATATCAATTCTGTAACTTTTTAGAACATGAAAATTTGCGTGGAGCTCCCGGAGGTTAGGCACAGACCTATAAAAGCCTCAACACTAAGGAAAATTCAGAGGATAGTTACTCAAAACTCTCTGTTACAT
The DNA here is from genome assembly GCA_034641835.2 of Pinus albicaulis. Lineage (NCBI taxonomy): Eukaryota > Viridiplantae > Streptophyta > Pinopsida > Pinales > Pinaceae > Pinus > Pinus albicaulis. The sequence continues at coordinate 1,471,546,894 of CM076580.1, forward strand.
CCAAGAATGCTACAAAGTGTAATTAGACAACTTTTCTGGATTTTTCTATTATTGGATTTCCCTCTCATTATGTTCTTTTCCCTTTTAAAGGCGATCTTTGGAATTTCGAGAATGTGTCTCAAACGACAGCCCACTATGCGTGGCTGTTGTTTTAGTTCTCAGAATCAATCTTATTGTTTGCCTTCCGTCAGTCGTTTGGGATACTTAGGACTTCTTTGTGCTTGCATTAGTCAATTGGCTTTCTTTCACTATTGGTTTAGGCATTCTTAGTTTCCTGTAGGTAAATACAAAAAGAGTTAATTTTTTTATTATAAATCGTCCTTTCTATCATTATCCTGATTGTTCCCATTTTCATGATTTTTATTCCTTATTGTTAATATGAAGAGGGATTTTCTTGAAATTACAATATGATTTGTAGTATTTAATGGGTGAAAGTTATACCTTATTCTGGGCCCACCACCCTTGACTACAATATTTTATTTGGAAGGCCATGAGTTTATGCTATGACTGCGATCATCTCTACATATTTCAAAATTACCACTTTTCTTCATAACGTAGTTATTACAATCATCAATTAACTATCCTTATTTTCCTCACGTTCCAAGGAAACTAGAAATGTTTCGTTAGTTCACGCAACTCAAATAACACTTCAAAACATTGGTGTAGGACTCTTAAAGGATTCTTACCTAATGGGAACCTTTGCATTGCCACTGCCTTCGACGTCGACAGGAAATTTCGAGTATAGAGACATTTTACGTGATATATTACACTCCATATGGCTTAATGAATATTATGGATGATTCTAAAGTTGTTATGTTGGATGAATTTCTGTCCCCCAACCCAACTGAGATGGCATAGAAATCAATCTACATGGCTTGGGCAGTGAATCTTAAATAATTGTCGCCAATTGTTTTGGTCGATCATTCATTAGATTTTGGTACTCCATCTGATCCTTTTTCATCCACTTCCTTGACTAATTAGAGCAATGTGGAATCCATGATGCTATAAGGAGAACCATGGGAAGATCATCATCATCATTCCCATCTTTAGGATTACAAAGAAGATAATCTTATTGAAATATATCACCCATCGATCAAAACATTCTTTTTCGAATTATTTTCCCATTAATGCAATCAAATATGAGTAAAAATTATCAAATATTAAAGAAACCATTTCTATTGATATTTCAACCAAACCAGTCATTGTAAAAAACATTCATATTGGCGTGTCTTATTCTTCATCAGAACTAAAAAATTATCACTCTCTCTTTTGTGAATTCTGTGATTTATTTGCTTGGTCTTACGAGGAAATTCTAGACATAGATACTAGTATCGTTGAACACACCATTAAAATGTACCCTGATGTCAGACCGGTACATCAATGCCTTCGTCCTGTTCATCGGAAGAAGGATCCTACCATTAAAGCAGAAGTTGAAAACCTTTTCATGCTTGTTTCATTTACCCTGTTTTGCTTACGGATTGGGTTTCCAACATTGTTCTTGTTATGAAGAAACAATGGAAACTTAGAGTGTGCGTCAATTATCAGGATGTCAATCTTGCTTGTCAAAAAGACAACTATCCCACTCCCTTTATGGACCAGATTATTGATGATTGTGTTGGATGTGAAATATTTTCATTCATGGATGGATTTTATGGTTATAATAAAATCAATATTCGCCCAAAGGACTGATATAAGACAAGATTCATCTATCCCTAGGGAACATTCACTTATCTAAAACTCCCATTTGGTTTAAAGAACGTTGGGGAAACATTTCATACAGAAATGGATTATGCTTTCAATGACATCAAACACATTTTTCAACCTTATCTAGGTGATTTACTCGTGCATTCACGAAACCAAACTGATCACCCGATGCATTTGAAAGATATATTTTTATGCTTCTGACACTAGAAAATACATCTAAATCCCTATTAATGTGTGTTTGGTTTTGGTTTTGGTCATTTTTTAGGATTCTTTGTCTCAAAAGAAGTAATTTTAATCGATCCACTAAAGCTCCAAGCCATTATTAATTTTCCTGCACCATCAAATTTACTTTAGTTATAGAAACTTCAAGGAAAGGCTAAGTTCCTAAGGAGGTTCATACCCAACTATTTCGAAATGGCTAAAGGATTTAATCATCTCTTGGAAAACGGAATTCCCTTCCATTGGGATAAGGTTGCACAAGCTTCTTTTGATGCTATCAAGGATACAACTGTCTGGGGATCATAAATGTATCCCCCCAATTATCAGATTAATTATTTCTTATATATCGTTGCGACTGATACGACCATTTCTATGGTATTGGTCCAAGAATAATATGGGATAGAACATCAAATATATTATTTGAGTCGTAATATCAATGATACGGAAGTGAAGTATTCATACATAGAAAAGCTCGCCTTGGTGGCCATTCAAGTTGTCCAAATATTTCGTCATTATATCTTGTTCTGGAAGACAATTGTCATTTCGGATTGAAACCCCATGATGTACATTCTGTCATGTCAATTAATGGGAGGAAAATATTCAAAATGGATCATAATTTTACAAGAATTTGATTTTGTATTCATCAAATCCAATTCAAAGAAGTATTTAGTTTTGGCAGAGCTTCTCTACGACCTTCCTTGTGATAGTACTACTACTACATCAAAACCATCAATTCTTGATGAGTCTCTATTTCTGATGATATCATCGGATCCTTGGTATGGGGATTTTACCATCTATCCTCAAACCCAAACTTTTTGTCCCAATAACTCTCCCTCTCAACAGGGACATATTCGATACTAAGCCAAACATTATCTAATCATTAGCGATATGCTTTATCATCATGGTGTCAATACGATTTTAAGTAAGTACCTCACTCATGACGAGGCCAAGAAGGTTCTAAATGATTATCATCTTGGGGCTTGTGGTGGACACTTGTCTGGATACGCTATCATGCAGAAGATACTGTGTGTCAGTTATTGTTTTCCAACCATATTTCGCGACTGCATCCTCGGGGTCATAGTTTGTCATGCGTTCCAGATATTTGATCTTAAAATCTAGAAACCAGCAGTGTCGATGCATCATGTTATCGCTAAGGGACCATTTTCAAAATGGGGCATTGAATTCATGACCTACAACCCTCATTCATCCAGTGGGCAAGGTTATATTATTGTTGCAGTAGATTACTTTACCAAGTGGTCCAAAGCGATGCCTACATTCAATAACACAGGTGAAATAGTTGCATTATTACTTTTCAATCATGTCATCTCATGGTTTGGTGTTCCACAGAATATAGTCACAGATCATGGTAAGCATTTTCGCAATCACATGATGAATGAGTTGACTGCCAAATTAGGACTGTCGCATGATAGTTATACTCCTTATTATCCACAATCCAATGGATAAATTGAAGCCATTAACAATATTCTTAAATGAATTCTTCAACGAATGATAGGAGTTCATCAACAAAATTAGAATTTGATCTTGTACTCCGCTTTATTGGCATACCCAACATCGGTGAGAAAAAAAATTTGTATTTACCCCCTTTCCATTGGTTTACACTCTAGAAGCTATCTTGCATGTCCAATGTGAAATACCATCATTAAAATTCATCATTGACTTGTTACCTGACACCTATTTTGAAGAAGTGTGTCTTTTTAAGCTCATCCATCTTGATGAAAGACGCCGTGAAGCCACATTGGCCAATGAAGTGCATAAGAGACGAATTAAGGTGCAATGCGACAAACATGTCTAGCCTCACATCTTCTCAGAGGGTGACCTGGTCTTACTTTATGATCAGGAAGTTGATGCAATAGGTACAAGAAACTTTGAGCCGTTATGGAATGGCCCCTATATTTTCAGAAGAGTTCTTGCTAAGGGCGTCAACGAGTTGGAAGATTATGATGTAATTCCACTAGCGCAACCCCTAAATAGGTTGTATCTCAAACAGTAGTATGCTTAGTTAAGCGTGGTAAGTTGTTGTATTATATTGTATATATGTTTTTGATTTGCATTTACTATCTTAGTTTGTTTTTTTTTAGTTTTCTTGAAGTTAGTAATCTGCTTTACATTTCATCGCAGATGTCTAAATCTTTGCAACCATTCATTTGGTATGCTAATGGTGCTAGTCGTAGTACACAGAATCTATCCTCTGTAGCGTGGGCCATTTTCACTCTGAACAATGAGTTAGTGAGTTTTCAAGGGATTTGTATCGGTCAATATACAAACAATATCGTTGAGTATAGTGCATTGATTGAAATTCTCACTGATGCCATTTCATTTGGTATTAACCGCATCATCATTAGGTTAGACTCACAAATTGTTGTACTGCAACTTACTAGCATTTATACTGTTCGAAATTCAACACTTCATCTTATTTTCCTAACAATTAGACTTTTGGAAATAAATTTTAATGTCATTCAATATCAACACATTTCCAAAAAATTGAACACATTAATTTATTTTGTAGCGAATTATGTTATAAACAGACATTTGCAACACATGTAAAGACATATTTTCAATTCACATCACATAATCGAATAGGATTGCAAAATAAACATAGGAAAAAACTGAGAAAACATAGATATATATTTATAGGTTTTTACAAAATTTGTGCCCATGAAACATTAGTCATCTGACCTCAAAATGTATGAAAAATGTCAAAGTAAACTAGTGATGCTCCTGATAACAGGCTATTCATCTAGCTATCCTATACAATAACCACATCCAACGGTTAGGAACGCCAATAGTGTGGTGCTTCATTCTCATGGGTAACTCTTCTATTCGGAAATCTAGAATCCTGAGAGTCAATCCCTCTATGTGATGTTGTAGCTCAGCAAGAGTCTCTGTCGTATCTGAATCTTGAAGGACTTCTCTCCCGAAAACCCTCTTTACTGGATCCTCTGCTCTGTTTGACCCACTGGCCGAACTCGACCTACATATACATAAATCAAAACTTTATTTTAGTATTTGGAAACATAAAAATATAAAAACATGTATAAACCTTAGAAAAAATAAAAAAACATGGTCAAAACATTCTTACCAATTGCACCTTAATGAGTGTTGTCTGGTAGAATCAAGTATGGATCTCTTCGGAAGTCTATGCTGGCATATGCATAATCATTGATGGAAATCATCTATCATCTAAACCATGTGAAGAATGTAGTAGATGATATGTTGGTCGATTGACCAACATGTCTAGACATCAACTCTACCCTTATCTAGATCCATGGATCTCTAGGGCCAGATATACCCAGTGTAACATGTTGGGGCTGCATCAATGGAATCTTCCCTAAGGTGAAGGAAATAAGGATCAAGCCATAATTTAAATTCTTCTTCCTTCCTCCCTTTTCCTTGGTCAACTGTTCGTCCATATGAAAGAGGACAGCTTCAGCCCAGTTAAATAATGTTGGTTCCAAATGCTTGAATTCATACTCCATGTATGATTTGTTTGCCACATGTAGCGTAGTGGAACTACCAAGCTTTGTGATACTGAATAGGAATGTCCTCAAAGGAAAATCACGTACATCACAGATGTTTATTTTCCCATCCTTATTAGGTTTACTCATAGGATGGAAGTGCTACAGTATGTAATATCACACTGTCTCTCCTCCAAGAGAAAACCTTGAAAGAGAAATGTGCAAACCTTGCCTCGATAATCTTGTGAGAAAATAAATGTCCTCTAGTAATATTGTGACCACTTTTTCTCCAATGTTAAAATTCTATATCACTGGATCCCATGAACGAACAAGGAACTCCAGGAGTTCCATTTTTTTCCTCATACCCAAAGGTCTAAAGTAATTTAGTAACTTGTAATATCCGAGGGATCTTACACTACCCGGATCGTTTAGGGAAATCATGTTATTTATTCGTGTTCTATTTCCCTCCATGTAATTTTCATTTTGATCTGATGAATACCTAGAACACAATCATAAGACTCATTAGGATCCATTTCATGAAAAATACTTGGGAAATTTTTAGCACACAACAAAAACCAAGAATGGAAATTGTTCCCAATGCACCCCAGGTCAAGGGAAAAAGTGTTGCAATGCATTTGGCCTTCAATTTCAGTGCACTACAACACACCTTTCAACATTCAAGGGTGTGTTTCCCTCTTCGTGTAGTATATTTACCATAAGGGGCCCAAAACCCTAAAAAACTACCATAAAATGCAATGAAAATGATACTAAAAGAAAAAGAAGGTTCGTATCTCCAACATGGATCAAATGGTGAGGAAAATCATCCAAATAATTTGTTGCAATCAACTGCTAAAGTTCAGGGGAAAAAAATGGTTCAGAGATCCTATTTTTCAAATGGTAAAAATGAATGGTAAAAACTCTTTTAATTAGTCAATTTTGTTATTTCAAATCATATTTAATGTTGTGACTGTGGTTTTTATTCATTTTTCTATGAAATAGGTATTTTTAATTCGTTTGATGGTTTTCTGAACAAGTTTTACAGCTGATACAAGAGATTAGTCGTGCACACTTATTCAAGAATTATTTGACCACAAAGAATACTTTTATCCTTATTTTTCTAGCTTTAATAAAATGAAAAGGGAATTGAAGCACAATTTTATGTCTTTTTCGAGCTTTGATAACAGTGAAAAAGGAACACGTGGAGTCTTCTTTCAGCTTTTTTTAGACTCTGATAATGTGAAAAGATTGTCGAACACTTGTCTTTTCGAGCTGTTAAAAGTAAATGAAACGATATCTACTCAGTATATCTGGACTGAGATAGATTATTTACGAAAATGGAAAACCTTAGTCGAACATGGCTAAGAAGTTCTCTCTAGTATCATTTTACACTTTTTTGGACCCGAGCGAAAAAATTACGTAAAAGGACTCATGGAGTTTTCTTTTGTCATTTTTTTTAGACTCTCTAAACATGAAAAAAGGACTGGGTTGTCACTATAGTTAGGCTCGTTAAAATATAAAATAGAGACGAGCTTGTTGATCATGGAAATAATCAAGTTTCATTTATCTCTAGACTCATTAAATTATTAAATAGGAATGCATTCGCTCGAAGGGTTGAATTATAGATCAATAATATGTTATCCTCCTCAAGCTTGTTAAAAAATAAAGAGGTACTAGTCGAAAAATGAACGAGGAAAATTTGGGAGAAATAACATAACACTTTATGGTAGCAGGTCACTCTTGAACATGACACTTTCACTCCATCATCATGACTTTTGGGTTGGGTAATATTCTTTACGGCTCATTCATACATATGGTTCATCATACCTTCACTTTGGTTTTGGGTCAATGATGCCAACTAATCTCAGTGTCACTGATATGTTCAAGAGAAGTCATCCAGTGAATCCTTATCTTTTTGAAATACTAATAAACATTCATTTTCATGACAGTCATCCCTCAAAATTGTTATATCAAGTCACATTTTGTCTCCGAAATTAGTAACTCTCGTTTTGCGATAAATTTTCTTCCTGTCAACATCAGCTCATCATCGAGGAAGTTTACTTAGAAACATCTTCTAGTACCCCGAGGCTTGTTAGATTATAGACAAGTTTCTCTATCTTCCAAACCATTGATCTAAATATTTTTTTTTTGGCATTCAACATCAAATCATCTATTCATGCCTTGCGACTTTTACTGCAATACCTTGAGATCCATTAACATCAATGGTGATTTTTTCGCATCTATTAACATCTCACATCATTGAATGGTAATAAGACGATGTATTCCCATGTTCGACTTTAAATCATATATTCGCATGGCTAGAATTGTACGTAAATGATAGAGTGAACGAGATAAGAAGACCTTGGATCTAGTTTCATCCATCCAAGCTGTGATTTCAGAATTGTTGTACACATCATATGTACGATGTCTTTACATACATATTGTCATCCGAACATGGGCTTATATTTGTAGGCATCTCTATATTGGGAAACATTCCAATGTAGAATACTTTATGAACTATGCACATGTTATTAGATATTTTATGTGCTGAGCATGGGAATGCCTCACTCAACAATTCGTGATAAAGATGAAATATATCATGATGTAATGTATTGTAAAATTGATGCAGGTTACTGTCCAATTCAATTTCGAATCATCACATCATAAATCATCTCATCCAAATACTATTATTATTTTGACTTCTTACTTTAGGCTGCAGCTATTATAGGTCAATTTGGGCATCATCCCCCAAGACCTGGTCAAACTAGACATCATCCCTAGGACTAATGAAATAGGTCTATCATCCCCTTATATTTCAGTTGCTATATACCATAAGTGAATAAAATTTCATTCATGGCTTCTATTGTAAGATTTCCAAGGTTTGAAATATATGTTGTATGACCTATTGACTGACCAACGCTCACCTACAAGGTACTAAATACGTTTTAGTGCCAAATCCTCCATGCAAGGGTGTACTGCAGTGCACTTCTCGACACTCAAGGGTGTGTTGGTCACCACGGAGTGAAATTCTCATTGTTTTGAGAATCTCCACATGGCTAGTGCCTTCTGGAAGAGTCCATATGTGTCAAAATTCCAATCCAAGTGTCTATATAACACCTCTAAACTTGGAAACATGTCCTGCCTATTATTAGAAAGTCATTCATTAAGAAACTAACATTAGTTTCCTTATAAATTTAGCACTCATCCTAGTGCTAGGAAGGAATAATTTTGGTAAATTTATGATGGTGTATTCTCACTTGATAAGATATTGAAAGTATTGATATGCTTTTGGGATAATGTTGGATGTGATGAGGCTGGAATGAAGCTGGAGCAGGTTGACAATAAATCGGTCCATTGGCTATAATCTTCCCCTTCTACTCTTTCATACATAGTTTTGGTCAGTTTCCCATACATATGTCTCTATATCTTGTGTAATGTATTCTTGAATGATGTATGTATTTCAGATCTAATCGATTTGATTTGAGTAAGATAACTAGATATCATTCATATTTCATGTTGTTTGTTGTTCTCTATTTTTGTTTCGAGGAATCGATCTAGCGACTTGTGTTCGATTGAGAGTGACGAAAACAACGACAAAAGGAGGAGAAGAAAAAGAATCAAAAGTAGGCTCCTTTCCATTTTGTATATCTTCTCATTTTATAGAAAGTGAAAGTTATTATTTCCTCTGTTTTTTGAAGTGATAAACACCACAATTACGGAATTTGGTTTATCCGTAGATCACAATTTCATATAGAGGGGGAGAAAACTTGATGATGGTGACGTTATCGACTATATCCTACAAAATCAACCTCTCAATGAAATTCCAGTTGACGAAATGATGAAGCAATATGAGAGTAAACCTTGGACTGGTTTGTGCTCTATTAATGCTAACCTAGCACATACCAAGGCTGTAGAGATTAGCCCATCCATAATTGTAAATATAAACCCCTCTCTCTCAGCTGAGCAAGTAGAAAAATTATGCAGGATATTGAGGTAACACTTCGATGCTTTTTCTTGGGACTATAAAGAGATGAAAGGTGTGGATGCCTTAGTTTTTACTCATCATGTCTGCATCAAATAAGGATGAAAACCTGTGCACCAACCCAAGAGAAGGATGAATACAAATCTTAAGTACATTGTGAAAGTATAATTAGAAAAGCTATTCGATGCATGGTTCATATACCAAATTTCATATAGTGATTTAGTTCCCCCCAGGTTATTGTACCCAAGAAAAATGGGAAGTGGAGGATCTGTTTTGATTATTGCGAACATAACAAGGCTACGAGAAAGGACCACCTTCCTTTGCCTTTGATTTACCAATTATTGGATGGCCTTGTAGGGAAAATATTATTTTACTTCTTATATGGGTTTCATGTGTACAATTAGATATAGATGTTGGGTGCAGGAATTACACTTAAGAAAACTCCTCAACACTTAATTTTTCAACCCAGAGGATCCTTAAAATTAGATATGAAGCACAAGCAATGCCAGAGACGATATGAATCTTCCTAATATAAATCCCTACTTTCTTTAAAGGAAATATTACAGAATCAAATTAAAAAGAGAAAAAGGCAACTTGAACCCTCAAAATAATCTAAGATTGGAACAAGGAAGAATGCATTTGCAAGAGGGAATTAAAGATAAAAGGAAATCACTTTATCTAATTATTGTTTAACTACTGAGTGTGTGTTTTTATTTAGCAAATACACTTAGCGGTCTCATCAGATGGGCCCTTAAATCTGCTCCTTTAAAGATTTTCTTCTTACACTAATCTGTCCTGCACTATCGCAGTCTTGTTGCACTACTACAGGAACAGATATTTATGTAGAAGATATAAATGGTGTCTTTACTAAAGGAATTTTACTTCATTCAAGTGCTTGAACTTTTCCGGGTTCAAAGCACTCATATCCCATGGCAAGAAACTAGTTCTTGCACCTGATCAGAGCTTCTTGCACTTAGCATTTAATTCTTTAAAATGAGTTCTTAATTATTCCAAGTGCTATTATACATTCAAATCGAATTGCATACATTAAAAGTGAATGTTTATGATATTAATAGAGTGTAGTAATAAATAAAAAATCAATATATGTTTATCCTATCATAAGAATTTAATGAAAGAAGGAAGATTGCAAGAAGTAGACTAAGAAGGCTTGCTGCATCACACCAACGTGCATTGGTGCAGGTTCCTTTCTCCTGCTTGGACAAGGCCATGAAAACCAATTAAACATAATTGCAGAAAAGGAGATATCACACCAACGTGCACTGGTGTAGGTTCATTTCTCCTACTTGGACCAAGCAGAGGAAAACCAATCAGAATTCATGTGCAGGAAAGGAAATTGCGAGAAAACGAAATTTATCTACTTCACACAACGGATCTGCTTTCACTCAAACATGAACTAATTTTCTTAAAATTAAATCACTCTTGATAATATAAATGCATATTACAGGAAAACATGAAATAGGGTAAACGTGCTGGGTTGGCTAGGCCCTAGCCAACCAGCGCATTTCCCTTTTTAGATAAAAACGCTGCTCAGTACCTTAATAAATTCATGAGCTCAAATACAAAAACACAATTTGTGAACCATGAGGTGGAGCTCCCTTTTATTAATTCACTGAGGCAATTGCATACATTAATACAACATCCAACCCATATTCGGGCGATAACAAAATACAACAACCTGTTACCACCACTCTGGCTGTGTCTTTGTTCTCTTCTCCTATAAAAAATTCTCCTCTAGTCGTATTTACATTCTACATTATATAGATCTTTGGCCAAAGGTCAAAATAGATCATTCAATCGATTACATAACCAAATGTAGAATTTAGCTTTTCGGCCTTCAAAATTAGATGGTTAGCAAAATTGGTCGTAGCCAATCTCCAGCTTTTGTCCTTCGCAGATTTGGTCTCGACTTCCTTTGGGTCGATCTTGCTGTCGTGGCTGAAGCTTCTCAAAATGAGGTGGTGATAAAGGAGGTTCACATCTGCTGCAAGGATTTGTTGTGCTGGCAATGGTGCAAGATCCAATCTTGCACTAGGATTAGCTGTCATGATAAGCACTCTAACTACCAAATAAACATTGGAGATATCGATAAGTTACAAAGAGTGATTAAAAGTAAGAAATCATGTAATAAATAATTAATTAATGCTAAGTGGAATTAAAAATATGAAAAATAAAGTTTATACGAAATATGTCACTGTGCTTGGACTAGTGCAAGATGAGGGTGCATAAAAGAGGTAAAATAGAGGTAAATGTTTATGATTTAGGAAGGGAAAAATGTCAAAAAGAGAGCAAATTAGGGGGCTAACATCCTCCCATCCCTAAGCTATTGTGTGTCCTCACACAAATATTTACCTTTGAAAAAAAACCTTCAAAACTTTGAGCATTCCAGCTCAATCCCGCTTTGACATACTGACATTAGCCTGCAATGTTTCAGACTTCTTCTTTCTGATCTTCTTTATTTTTTTTGTCACCTTTTTAAGTCGCTTGAAACCTTGCGCATCTCAGTACTTAAAAAATTTAAATTCTCCTTTATTTTTATGGATCTTCACAGTTAATTCTTCTTTACTATGTTCTTTATCCTCCTGCGCTTTAGCTATGAGCTGTGCTATGTTCTGCACTCGAAGCTCTAGTTCAACTATATGAGTAGCAGGAGTTACCAAATCTTCTTCTTCTTCTGTCTCGAGATGGGAAGTATCTTCTTCAGGGACCCCAATATCCCTCATGGTTACATCAAGAAATTATTCTTCTTCTATCTCGACAGGGGCAGTATCTTCTTCTTATTCTGGTTCTTCTTCTTCTTCTTCTTCTTCTTGTGCTAGTGCAGAAGGGGATTCAATGTCCTGTGGAGACCATGGTTCTTTGCCTACACTAGATTCTTCATTCTTTTTTCGATCCCTTTTAATGAAATCTTCCAACAGAGTGTCATGTTTGACCTCTACAATTTTTTCTACGTCTACAAGGACTGACAGGTTGTTTTCTTTGGGGGTATGTGTCTGTACTGGTGTCATAGAAGGAGTATCTTCAATAGGTGCTCTAGTTGTTTTATTATTTAGAGATGGGACCCTTTCTTGTGTTGATTTTTTAGGTCTTTTCCTTTTTCATTGGTGCAAGAAGGACTCCTCTTTACATTCTTACTTAGATCCTTGCTTGTTTTGGCGGGGCCCTCTGTCTCCTTTCTAGCAGCTGTCTTTTTATGTAGTTGTTTTAACAGCGCCTCCCAGGTCATGCCTTTAACTTCTAATTTTTTATGGACCAAAATATTTATCAAGCCATGGTGATATAACTTCTTGTTAGCCTAGTCTGCCCATCCTTCCTACACACGCTTGGCCATTTTGTCCAAGATGTAAAGCAAAAGATAGGGGAAATCAATCCACCACCGGATGTGCGAGACGGCTTTGAAATGCTGCAACATACTAAAATGCTACACAAAAGTGAGGGAGTACCTTCCCTCACAGGTTACGAATTTCTGTAGGATGAAAAGGAAGTCCCGCCACTGTCCCAGTAGGGTGCTGCGCGGAATTCCTTTCTTCCAATCTACCTTCATATTCTTGTTCACGATGAAACACTGCCATCGCTTCCTTTGTAGTTTTTTATTTTCTAACCACTGCTCCCCAGTATTTTCCAAGCCTATCGCTGCTACTATAAACTCTTCCGTAACCTCAAATTTTAGAGGCCCAGTTTTTACTTGGTCATTTTTCAACCTTCTAGAAAACTGTAGGGCCACTTCACTATTGTGCCCCTCAAAATTTTGCAATAATTTAAGAAAGTCTGACTCTCGCAATAGTGCAAGACTATTGCGATACTCACCAGTCTGTTCTACCCTACTGAGAGACGAAGGTTCGCTTCGAACAGGTGGCATTGTTGCTTAATGGTTATGAACAGTCAAGAATTTACATGCAACACTGGGAAAATTGGTTCTTATAGATAGGGATCCAACTTTCCACCATCCCTTCCATCTTATCACCCATTCATTCCACTGAAATAGCCATGGATGTGTGGCATATTTGAGATCGTGCCAGACTGGTGCTTGCGACGACATTTTAACAGCTAGGTGAGGTAATCATTATGAGTGAAGGAAATCTAGGATTATTGTAGAAAGGGGAAATTATATCCAAGAAACAGTTAAACACTTTCACAATCCTTCATAATTCAAAAAAAAAGAACTTTAGCATTCATTTAAAAATGATCATGATTCTTAACTAAAAAACACCTTGTACTTTAAATAATTTTCTCCTAGTTAATATGATAGCACAAGTACTCATCCACTAAGTGAAAGGACTTCTTATAAACTTTCATGATGACCAATTTCCTATGAAGTATGCTATGAAAATAAAAAATTGTACTATGTTTCTGACAGGGTGCATGCTTACATTGGTCTTCTTGCACCACTTAAACTATGTTATTCTGCTGGTACCATTCTGCTTGCATTATTATATAGGACAACATTCTTGTACTAGTGCAAGCGTAATATCTAAAAAAAAGAACATGGAATTTAAGTAAAATATAGGCTAGACATCCAGCATGGCTTCCTCAACTTATACTAGAAATTTCCTTCACCCTTTCTTGATGCTTCAGAGCATATCCTTTTGCTCTTTGTGCGCGAGATCCTGCAATGAATTCATGAGGGAACAAAGAAGTGGGAAAATGGAAATTTTAGAATGGGAAGGAATTTTGTTACAGGGATTCCAATAATAGTACCACAAGAGGGGATAAACAGAAGTTGGATAGGGAAAACAAAATTCAAGGGTAATGTGGGGTTTTTACGAAATGGATAGGGTAAATTCAAAAGAATATGTGAAGGTTAATCATTTCGGGATTGAAGAAGAAAACTGAGGGAATATTACGAAAGTGGAATATGAAGAAAGGAAAAAAAATTTCTAGAAGGTCTGTCTGCATTGGTGCAAGAAAAATAACTGCAGCAAGAATTAAGCGTTACTTAAATAAAAAATATCCATGCTAATTACCCCAATTGTCTAAAGCTTGGTTCTGTTGAACCTGCTTTTACTTGGTGGTCGCTAGCATATCTAAAGATCAAGCAACATTCTATTTTTATTAGAAACTTTTGATCTTCATGCCAGAAAATTGGTTTTCAGGTTGATCCTTCTGCAATCATGTCAGCGAACTGATTTTCATAATTACAGGAAAATATTTTTTCTTTACTTTTTATTTAATTTTTTTTTCTTTTGTATTTTAAAATTTTTTTGTTTGAAAAGAAGAAGAAGAATTGATATTTTTAAAAGGTTGGTATTACCATTCACCACTACTGTCCCGAATTGATGTTGAACTTGCTGTGTAAAATCTTTCCTGGCAAGTGGCTGAGCATACTTCTTTAATCTGTGTCCATTTACCAAGAATACTGAATTTTGTCCATCAATAGTTTTAACTTATACTACTCCATTCTCGAATACTCGAATCACTTCATAAGGTCCCATCCAATGTGTATGGAACTTCCCTTTAAAAATTTTAAATCTACAATCATAAAGGAGCCCCCAATCACCTGGTTGGAGTTTCTTTTTCTCAATAGACTTGTCATGCCACCTTTTGCATTGCTGCTGAATTAGTATGTTCTGCTGAACATCATCGCTACGACATTCATATAACTCATTTAATTGGAGAATGTAAGGTCCCATCTTACCCACCATCAATAATATAGAGAAGTAGATGTCACATAATCACTAATACTGATTTGCACAAAATCCTAAAGAATTAGTCACTGTAAAATTGTTTCCAACAACAAGCCCTTTTTTTATGAAAGCTTTATATAATACAAGAAACAACTGTCTTATTCACACTTCAGAAAATTATTAAATTCATTTTCACATTAATACCAAAATCTTGCAGACATAGGAAGCTACACCCATTAAATAGTTTATTTATAATTTATAGTAACATAAAAACAACAGTAAGTAAGAATTTTACTCTAAAAATTTATATGCGCAAAAGCTACAGTCATTCAAGGCTTTTGACAAACACTTTGCAAACATGGACTCTACACTTATTGAGCCCTTATGACAAACACTTTGCAAGCATGCAATTAAAAGTCATTGAGGAATTTTTTCAAACACTTAGCAACAATGAATTTAAGATTATTCTTCAACATATTTGTCTCATAAAATTCAGAAATTGAAACTTTAAATGTTTCCATCTTAAATCAGGGAATAAATAATTTTAGTCTTTTATCAAAGACTCAACAACAGGCGCACATAACTCATAGCAGCAATCTGCCAAATCGCCCAGATTTCCGATATGGGTTCTGAAAAGTATGTTTTTGGAATGAAATCAGGGGTTACATGTCCCTTTGGCATGAATACCACCTGATGTTGGGCTGAATCGAATTAAAAATGCCCAGGAATGCGATTCTTGAAAACAACAAAAATTTATGGCCTAAATGTTTCATTTATGTTTGTCAAACATATGGAATGAAAACTTACAACTACAACTCTACATGAGGAAAAACAACCCAAAGAGATGCTACTAAGATATGCTCATTGAAATCACACATTTCTAAATCCACCATATGAGTTCTTGAAACATTTTACCACCCACAAACTAATTCATTTGACATCATTGACAAGATTTTTGCACCAATTTCTACAATTAAAAAAACATATGGCAGCCCTGAATGCTACAGCCATTAAGGCTTTCTGTCAAAATTCTAATAGTACTATTACAACATATTGAATAAAAAACATTGAATTATTGATAAGAATATGAAACATAAGCCATAACTAAAATTTATCTCCAACTTACCTCAAGCATTTGATCTTCCAAACCATATTTTAAATGCCATTATTTTTGCATTTTCTTTTAAGGGTTTATTCCGTAATTCCTCCAGGTATATTTTGGGTACATGTCAATTTTGTTACTTCTGATGTAAGCTGCATGTTAGCACTTATTCATTCATAAATAACATTACTAATTCACAGACTTTTTCAAACACTTTGTGAACTATCCTAAAACTATTTCTAAAACATGCATCTAATTACTTGAAACAAAACCATAAATCGTGATATACTTACCCAAGTTCTTTGGAATTTATTTATTTCAATTACCTTCAACAATATTTGGCTTTCCTTTCTCAAATGCTACAATTCCAAGATTAGTACCATAAAATACACCAATAATAACTCCAATATTGAGATCTAATCATCCATAAATATAGATTAATCTAGTGTTCATTTTTAACTAATCAATAATATTCTAGATAGCATAAGCCTAAACCAAAATTAGACGCTCACAAAAATTTAAATGTCTACTTTTTATTTTATGCTAAAGCTATACTATAATTTTAGGACAATGGAAATTATACCTGAAGAGATATTCAGCTCCAATCATTGAGAATATTATCAACCTTCGATCCCTTAACCAACTCATTTGAACCATCTGGTTTTCCCCCCAACCATATCCACGGAGAACTCCTCCCCCTGGAACCCTCGAGCTGTAAAAGCTCACAAAAAATACCAAAATACAACAGTAGAGAGAGAGATGCAAGGAAAACAAAGGAAGATAGTTTTCACTTCCTCTAAATACTACTCATGTTCAACCTCAATAGATACTTAGTAGATTAGTAATAAATTCATATTTGTTTTGGAAGTAATTGGATACTCTCCATATCTCTCCCTCTCACAATATTCCTCAAGTCTCTTCCACTCTTGGCATCACCCGTCTCCCCTCAAATGAGAATACATGAGACTCATTTATAGGAGGAGCAACAAATTATTGTCATAAAGGAGGAATAATATGCATGCATTGTATTCCATTTAGCGGAGTGTAACTTATGCCATTAAGGAGAGGTATGCATGCCTTATTTAAGGAGAGTGTAACATATGCATTAAAGTGAGTGTAAGAGGAATATTTTATGACATATATTTAATGAGTGTAAGAGGAATATTCCATTCCTTGATGAGTGCATAAAACAGAGTGTAATGTAATATTTAAAATAGAGAGAGTTACATAGAGCCATGAGAGCCATGAAGGAGAGAGGTGTGAAGTGATTAAGGAGATATAATTCCCTTTTAATAATAATATCATAGTCTCATAAAATATAATAATAATATTAATAATATTAATAATATTCAGGATTAAGTTGAGATTGAATTATTACGATTAATTAACCATAAGTTAGTGATTTTCCTTCAAGTATACTTGTTTACCCATTGATTGGAGTTGACTTACTATTTTTGGAAAGTCATACTTGAAATGGTAGACATTACATTCTATTTTTAGAAAGTCACTCCAAAATTTTTAAGAATGAGATTTTATTAAGGAAATTCATCTGTGAGTTGCCCATGAGTGGTATTTTTCTTCCGGATAATAGGGATTGTGTACCCCTATTGTATTCATCTTCGTGCCTTAGTATATTGAGGACTTCGCGCCCTGATCCACTCTAAAGATCCAAGGTTCCACACCTTGATATTTTTAAGTATTCAGGACTCCGCGCCCCAAAAATTTCATTATAGATTCAAGAATCCACGTCTTTATATTTCATGGACTTAGGACTCCGCATCCTAATCATTTTATCATATATCCAAGACTCCACATCTTTATATTTCATGGATTTAGGACTACGCGCCCTAATTTCCATGGCTTCTCATCTATTCTACTTTTAAACTCTGGGTTTCACCTTAAGGTACTGATTGTGAGCTCATACCCATCTGATGGCTCGTTGGTAAGGTCTTCTTCCAAGACCTGCACACATCACAATCTCATTGATCAAATAAATCAAATGAAATTCATAATTAACTTATTCAATTTTTACCAAATATTGTGCATGACTTCCGCAGTCATTTTGGTTTTGGATAAATGACTTCCATAGTCATTTACAACTTGAGAATCCCTATTCGAAAATACCAAGTCCCCTGCCACATCATGCATAGTACGATATTACGCACATATAATCATACAAATCATGTATCATCCATAAATCATAATTAACCATATGTTCCACCTAACCATGATCATCCATGGATCTGTGTCTCAATTCTGAATCACCATTCATGTCATACACCTATGTCCAAAATAGGGTAACAAAAAAGAAAACATCGCTAATATGCTCTTAACCAAAATCAATTCTTGTGCACACAACCATAGATATTATCATAAGCACACAACAACCAAGTGACGCAAACTAGGTCATAGCATATAAGCATGTACATAAGTCTTTCATACATTATATTATATCATTATATCAAAATCACAATCTCTAAGTGTCATCAAAGCTATCTCACTAAGAAGGGACACTACAAAGAAGACGTTGTTGTTGTGCCTCAGAGAGATCTAGTCCTAACTAAAATGCAATTTTGAAAGTTTTGATTTGGAATTCAATTGGTAACAGAACCTGTTTACCATATACCAGCTCATATGGTGTATGTCCTGTGCTATTTCTCCAAGTGGTTCTATATGCCCACAAATATTCCAGTAATCTTTCAACGCAGTCTTTCTGATGCATATTTACTGTCTTTGTAAGAGTGGACTCGATCACTTTGTTTGTGGATTCCACCTGTCCATTTTCTTGTGGGTGGTACGGCGTGGATTTCCTATGCTGGATCTTGTATTTATCCATCAGACCCTGTACCATATTAGAAATAAAATACGGACCATTGTCAGAAATAATTTCTCTAGGCACACCAAATCTAGTAAAGATTTCGGTAAAAAGAAAATCGATAACAACTTTTTTTGTAGCAAAGGAAACAAATTTAGCTTCTACCCATTTTGTAACAAAATCTGTACAAACCAAAATATGTTTTTTACTTAATGACGTTGGATTTATTGGCTTTATAAAATCAATAGCCCATTTTTCAAATGGCTCAATCATAACTTGGGGGCATAAAGGCATTTCATTGGTTTGATTATGCTGGCCCACTCGTTGACAACTATTACATCGCGTGACATACTGTTTGGTATCCTTAAACAAGGAATACAAAAATTAACCAGCACACAATACTTTATATACAATCCACTTATCAGCGAAGTGGCCTCCACAGGGTTCATTATGAGTAGATTTAAATATGTCAAACACTTCCTCCTCTCTTACCTATCTATGGATAATCAGGTCTGGACCATTGTAAAAGAGATCTCCTTGAATCCAGGAGTATGCAGCACTTTTCTAAATAATATTCCACTTTTCACGAGCGGACAAGTGGGGTGGTGTTTTCCCACTAACCATGTAATTAGCAATGTCAGCAAACCACATAGAATCTGTTGAGATAGAAAAAAACATGTTCATCTAGAAAATCATCATTAACAGGAGTTTCTTCACTATTATTATCTAATTTAGAAAGAAAATCTTCTACAACACTAGATTTTCCTGGTCTATCAACAATAGTAACATTAAATTCCTATAACAATAGAAAACACCTAGTCACTTTACTGCTAGTCAATGTTTTTTCATCAAATATTTAATCGCAGAATGATCAGTATGTACAAATACTTCATATCCTGTAATATAGTGTCTGAACTTATTAATTGCAAAAATTACAGCTAAAAAATCTTTCTCTGTAACTGTATAATTTAATTCAGCGGAAGACAAATTATTACTAATATAATAAATAGAATATGATTTCTTATTTTCCTCTTATCCTAAAGTTGCGCCAATAGCCAAATCTGAAGCATCAGAGGAAATTTGAAAAGGTAGGGGCCAATTAGGACCTCTCAAAACTGGTGCCTATACCAACTTTTCCTTCAATGTTTCAAAAGACTGTTGGAAAGTTGTGGACCAAGAAAATCACTATCCTTAGCTAGAAGTTGGAAAATAGGGGCAACTATCTTAGAAAAATTTTCAATGAATCTTCCATAGTAACCAGCATTTCCTAAAAAGCCTCTTACTTCCCTTTGAGTTTTGGGTGTAGGAAGATGCAGAATGATTTCAATCTTTGATGGATCAACACGGATACTTTTACCAGAAATTAAATGGCCAAGTACAACTCCCGCTTTGCACATTAATCTAAATTTATTGTCACTCAAGGTGAGATGGGCTTCCTGACAATGGATAAGTACTGAATCTAGATTTTTGAGAGCTTCCTGACAAGAATCAACAAACACAGAAAATTCATCCATATAAATTTCTACAAATTCTAGATCCAAAAATGGCTAGAACTGCCCTTTGAAAGGTAGCCGGGGCATTACATAAACAAAAGGGAAGCACTTTATAAGAAAATGTACCCCATGGACATGTAAAAGTAGTCTTATCCTAATCTTCCAGTGAAATCGGTATTTGGTTATAGCCACTGAAGCCATCCAAAAAGGAAAAATATTTCTTTCCTGCAAGGGTATCAAGCACGTGGTCAATGAAAGGGAGAGGGAAGTAATCTTTGAGAGTGGATTTTTTTAATTCTCGATAATCAATAAAAATACACCATCTTCCATCTTTCTTAGGTACTAGCACTAATGGAGAGACCCACTGACTGTCGAAAATAGGATAGATAAAACTGGCATCCAAGAGTTTCTGTATTCTTCCTTCACAATATCTCTTAGAGCTGGATTCATACGTATTTGGGGTTTTCGGACAGGTTAGGTTCCTTACTGAATATATATATGATGTGTAAAAGTTTCAGGAGGAATAGCCTTCATATCTTCATAAACCCAAGGAAATGCACTAAGATGGTTTTGCAACAAATTCACGAGCTGCTCCTACTGAGATGAGTCCAAATCTGAACTAATATGCAAGGATTTACGAGGGCTAATCTCAACAAGAATAGTATCAGGCTCAAGAGTACTCAAGGGAGTGGTCAAATGCAATGGTACAAAAGAATTAGAATCATGATTATCTTGAAAATATAGGCTAAAAATCTGGCTCAATGGCTCAAGATTAGACATAGTGTCTAGATTATTTAGGAAATCTTGAATCTCATCTTCTTTTGAAGACCCACTATAATGATGGATAAGGGAAATTGGCTAAGTCTCCTCATCACTACTTTGATACAATCATAAAGTATCTCAAAGGTCCTCAATGAATCTGGTAGGGGGGTATAAGGTAACTTTCTTCCTAGAATCTTTATGCGAAATATACATATCTCCAAAACGACATCCAATAAATGCATCGTTCATAGCAAGCCATGGTCATCCCAAGATCAAGGGATGTCCTACCACTGGGTTTTGTGGCTGAAGCACAATGAAATCAGCAAGATATTCCAAAGAATCTAATGATATGATCACATCATCCAATACTCCTTCTGGCTTAATTTTAGATCTATCTTCTAATTCAAGCACAATGGGAGTAGGGCAAAGATGAGATAACCAACGTTGATCCATGGTTTGATTAGTCATGACATTAATGGATTCCCATAGGTCTATAAGAACGTTATAGACAAGGAGATTACTAATTTGAACTGAGACAACAGGGTTTCCAGGATCAGTATATTTTTCAATAGACACACATCCCGTCATCAACTCTATTGCCCTACCAACAAATTGAATGGTTTGGGGTTCCACTCTCTTCCTCCTGGGTTTCTTGAGACAGAGTTCCTTAATAATATTGGTACAAATGGGGATCTCTTCAATGGCTTGAAGTAAAGGTATCTTAATGAAAAGATTCTGAAGCTCAAATGCCAAACTAGTCTCAGAGATAGGCTCACCTCCTTCCATTACTATCCTCTCTGGGAAGGGAGGCTAGTTGGAAGAAGATGGTAAGGATTAAAAGGATAAGGGCTTCTTAGTGATAGCTTTCAGAGAATGGTTAAGAGTTTCCTCTTCTCCTTTCTCTTCAACAATCACTATAATTTTCTTCTGATTTTCTGATGTTACAGTCCTTCCTGATCTTAATTGAATATCATGAACCCCAACTGGAATAGACTGGTACTCGAATGGTAGAGGTGGTTTTGTTACATAGATCATTTGCACCGATTTATTATTATTAGGATTAGGCATATGTTAAGCATGCAACTGAGGAGGTCGAAAGGGTGGAGGTAAAGGCAACAGTGGAGTAGACTGACTCAGAAGTTGAGGCATTAAATAAGGTGTATGCGTAGATGGATATGACTACATAGGTGGTTGGTAGGAATATGGATAATGAGTTGGACTTCTCCAACCTTGTTGCCATGGTTGAGAAGGTTTCCCATGCTGATATTGATTCCCATACTACCACTACTGATTAGTGTTAGGATACGAATATGCATGTGAATTATAACCAAGATACTGAGGATAAAATTCAGGAGCCATACCTGTACCTGCCTAAGGCCAATTACTTCTTGCTCCCATAGCATACAAGTATTCAGCTTCAGGTTTTCCCCCTGTAAATACAGCTTTAAGTCCTGCTATAGCGGGAAATTTTTCTGTGACATGGTCTTCTGCACAAATAACACACTTATTAGTTTCTTTCAAGTTAAGAGGACACTCTTTAGGAGGATGTGTGTATCTACATTTAGGAGAGAAAATACATAATGACTCTTGTTCCTTCATGAGTTTTGGCTGAAATTTTAAAGAGTCTAACTGTTTGGTAACAATATTCATTATATCAATTTTCATGTTTTCCATTTTATTTTCTAGTCCAATAATCATAGCATCAGTAGATTCAGTTTTTATATTTATATTTTGAGTTCCTCTACCCGATCTATAATGATTTCTTGAAAATTTCTAGCATAATTAACAAATTTGTTCAAAAGTTTGCTGAGAAATATCACCTTGTCCTAACAGATTCAAATTATTTCTAGCATTATCAGTAATTCCTCTTAAGAACAAGGTTCTAATAGTACTTGGATCAAACTTAAGTTTCGACCTTTGTAAAATATAAAGAAATATTTCTAGGTAGTATTCAAGAGTTTCATCATCATCCTGTATGATGGTAAAAACCTCATCCTGCATGTCCCGAGTTTTGCAATATTCTTGGTATTTAGACAAAAACACTCTCTTCATCTGATCCCAAGAGGTTATAGTTCTTCCTCCTAACCCCATAAACAAGCGTAGATCCGAGTCCTTGAGAGTAACATGAAATAATCTTAACTTTTGAGCGTCAATTGAATAATCATAACTTCTACACAAAATATCAAACTCGAATAGAAAAGAGTCAGGATATTCATGAACTTTACCATGGAAATGGGGGAGAGATGATGGTGGAATATTCTTCATTTGCGCCACAGTATCAAGATCCACAATTGGAAACACAAAATTTTATTTTTCTCCACTTACATGGTTTTCACCAGTCCCTTCCAAATGATCTTCATAGTCCACCATTTTTTCCCTTTTACTTATACTACTCTCAACAGGCTGATCCACACGTGAGCTATTGTCACTAGAATCTAGGTGGATTGTTCCTGCATGATGGGTTTGAATTGGATTGGGCTTCCTGCTTACAGAAGGAGACCCAATATGAGAATTTTTTTCATAATTCTTTTGGCCCTTAGTGGGCTTTGAACCCTTACCTTTTCTAGGCATTCATTTCAAAAAACAAAGAAAAATAACAAACAACTTTTAATAAAAATATGTTGTCAAAAATCAAATAACACCAAAAAAATTCCTTCAAAGAATTTTTTCCAAACAATAATAAAAATTTAAAGGAAAAATTACCTCTATTGTATAATCAGAAAATTCTTACTAAATCAAATCGCCTCCCCGGCAATGGCGCCAAAATGTTGGGTGCAGGAATTACACTTAAGAAAACTCCTCAACACTTAATTTGTCAACCCAGGGGATCTGTAAAATTAGGGAAGAAGCACAGGAAATGCCATAGATGGTATGAATCTTCATAATAGATATCCCTACTTTAAAGGAAAGATTGCAGACTGAAATTAAAAAGAGAAAAATGCAACTTGAACCATCAAAATAATCTAAGATTGGAACAAGGAAGAATGAATTTGCAAGAGGGAATTAAAGATAAAGGGCAATCAATCTAGCTAATTATTTTTTAACTAATTAGTGTGTTTTTTTCTTTAGCAAAGACACTTAGCAGTCTCATCAGATAGGCCCTTAAACCTGCTCCTTTAAATATTTCCTTCTTGCACTAATCTGTCGTGCACTGTCGCAGTCTGCTTGCACTAGTGAAGGAACAAAGATTTATGTAGAAGGTATAAATGGTGTCTTTACTAAAGTATTTTTACTTCATGCAAAGGCTTGAAATTTTCTAGGTTCAAAGCACTCAGATCCCGTGGAAATAAACTAGTTCTTGCACTGGATCAGAGCTTCTTGCACTTAGCATTTAATTCTTTAAAATGAGTGCTTAATTATTGCAAGTTCTATTATATTGTTAAATAGAATTGTACACATAAAAGGTGAATTTTTATGATCTTAACAAAGTGCAGGAATAAAGAAACAATAAATATATGTTTATCCTATCACAATCATTTAATGAAAGAAAGAAGATTGCGGGAAGTATACTAAGAAGGCTTACTACATCACACAAACGTGCACTGGTACAGGTTCATTTCTCATGCTTGGACCAGGTCGAGAAAACCGATCGAACAGAATTGGAGAAAAGGAGATATCACACCAACATGCACTGGTGCAAGTTCATTTCTCCTGCTTGGACCAAGCAGAGGAAAACCAATTTGAAATCAAGCGTAGGAAAGGGAATTGCAGGAAAAGGAAATTTATCTACTTCGCACAATGGATCCGCTTTCACTCAAAAATGAATGCATGTGCTTAAAATTAAATCACACTTGACAATGTAAATGCAAATTACAGGAAAATGGGAAATAGGGTAAACATGCTGGGTTGGCCAGGCCCTAGCCAACCAGCGCATTTCAATTTTTCTATAAAAACGCTGCTCAGTACCTTAATCAATTCATCAGCTCAAATATAGAAACAAAATGTGTGAACCATGAGGCGGAGCTCCCTTTTATTAATTCACTGAGGAAAGTACATACATTCATACATCGTCCAACCCAGATTCGGGCGATAACAAAATACAGCAACCTGTTACCACCTCTCTGGCTATGTCTTTGTTCTCTTATCCTATCAAAACTTATCCTCTAGTCCTATTTACATTCTACATTATATAGATCTTTGGCCAAAGGCTAAAATAGATCATTAAATTGACTACATAAAAAAACACAGAATTTGGCTTTTTGACCTTCAAAATTAGATGGTTAGCAAAACTAGCCATAGCCAATCTCCAGCTTTCGTCCTTCGTAGATTCGGTCTCAGCTACCTTTGGGTCGATCTTGCTGTCGTGGCTGAAGCTGCTCAAAATGAGGTGGTGATGAAGGAGGTTCGGATCTACTGCAAGGATTTGTTGTGCTGGCAATGGTGCAAGATCTGATCCTGCACTAGGATCAGCGGTCACGATAAGCACTCTAACTACCAAATAAACATCGGAGATATCGATAAGTTACAAAGAATGATTAAAAGTAAGAAATCATGTAATAAATAATTAATTAATTCTAAGTTAAATTAAAAATATGAAAAATAAATTTTATACGAAATATGTCACCGTTCTTGGACTAGTGCAAGATGAGGGTGCATAAAAGAGGTAAAACATAGGTAAATGGTTATGATTTAGGAAGGGGAAAATGGAAAAAAGAGAGAAAATTAGGGGGCTAACAATAGATTAGTCCTAAAGACAAAGAAAATACTAAATTTACATATCCTTGGGGTACATTTTCCTATAGGGTCCTTCCATTCAGTTTGTGTAATGCCTCTGTTACCTTCTAGAGGCATTAAATGAATTTTCAGGTCTAAAATGGGCCTCCTAAAGAAATTATAAAATAATAGTGGAAATAATAAAATAATATTTGCTTACATCATGAAATTTTAGAGGGGAAAAAAACTACTTTTTCAACTCATATTTTCAACTTATCTCCCAAAGTTTTTACTCAAATTTCAAGCGAGAGTACTCACTGGGTGAAAAATTCAATTCTTAATCCAATAAGTACCCATGTTTCATACTTTTGATGGATCTCACTACATGAAAGATAAGAATTACATGAAAAACATAATTGAAATCACATTTTTTCATGTATTTCTCATTTTTCGTGTAACAGAGTTCATCAAAAGTATGCAACATTGGTACTCCTTAAATGAGAAATTAAATTTTGCATCCAACAATTACTCCTGCATGAAATTTGAGTAAAACCTTTGGGAGATAAGTGAAAAAAGTAGTTTAATTATCTTATCATGTTTTAATCTTTTTACCCTTTTACTTAAAAAATGATGAATCATCCCCCATGGTTGACATGATCATCATGAATATTGTTAGTATGAGTCTTTTGTCGAAGTGTACGAAAAAAGACCACTTTAGCTACGCATAACTTATAGCCCTAACATCAAATGTGGCTGCCAATATCTTCAGATCTGCAGTTAGTTGATCAAGACAAGTGCTGCAAAAAACCAGATCTATGCATAGAGAGACATTAAGCAGTGAAAATAAGGTTTTGCTCCATACATCCAATAGACAAGACAAGAACAATATTTTTTGAAAGAATTTTTCTATTAAGGGCACCTGGGAGGAAAACAAGAAGGTGTTTCCAATTCTCCTCAATGGGATGGGTTCTTGGAAGTCCTCAGCACTTCAGATCTAACATTTCTCTCTCTTGTTGGTGTAGAAAACCCAGACAAAGATAGAACTCAAAGGGAGCTCACACAACAAATAATGGAAAATATGACAATGATAATAAGATAAACAAGGATTTATCTAATTAATTTCTTTGTTTTGGGTTAGACATGACCAGGAATAGTAATTAAATTATTGTTTAATTAATTATTCCTTGAGGAAAATCAAACAAATATAGGTTTGTTTAATATTTCCTTTTGGGGTTTCCTCTTTAGACCATAAAAAACCTAATAAATGTGTTTTATTAAGTTATTTTACATAGTGAAAGCAATTTTTCTTAGGGTAAAATTGGTCTTAGATGGTGTACTTGGGTCCATCTAATGATAGTAGGTTAGATGACCAAAATATTGTGTAACAGATTGCCCCCTAGCGTGCGAGTGTTAGGAGAAAATCGTATGACCGAAGTACGTTGTAAGAACTCAATCACCAGACATCAAAATGGAATTCAGAGAGAGAAATGTGAGGTAGACTAATGTGCTGAAGAACTAGACCCTGAGGAGACGAGACTTACAGGTGCAACAAGTCTCTTTTTATGAGAGGGTACTTGTGCTAAAGGCAGCGGGGGAGGCATACCTATGCCTGCCGAGACGAAGTACAAAAGAATAGTGTGTCCAGTAAACAAGAGACCGAACTATAAAGTACAGCCGGCATAAACATGAGCCAGATAAATATACAATGAGGAATCCTACATACATGTTGTGCCTGGGATAACAGCCAGGACTTATACAATAATATCTGAGTACATGAGATACGCATACAACCCAAATGCCCCCTATAATCGGGGAAGGGCTCACAAAATCTGATTGATACATGCAAATCAAAGAGGCGTTGCAAGCGGCTAAGGCCGACATCATCAAATATATGGAGTTGTATCGAAGACTGTAATGAAGAGGTCATCCGGGAATGTGGGGGGCTACCTGCAGGGCCACCCCCTCATGAGGGCTGAGACATCTCACACACTCCCAAGAATCACCAAAAGCTATTGCTGCATCACTGGAACATCAAGTATATGGATCTTGATCATGTTGAAAGGAGTTGGAGTGGAGAAACAATCAAGTCAAAGGGAAATGAGAGATCCCTTTTCCTGATCTGAGGCACCGAACAAGAGTGGAAGCTAGAACCAAGATACACCGCCCTCTAGACCTGTCTTCTGGAATGAAGGAGCTGATGTCGACAGAAGGAGGTCTGCCATAGGTGAGGCAATGAGATATCCTCAACGAAGGCACGAGGGAAAATAGTAGAGCGATGGACAGACTAATACCAATGATGAAGATGGAATGGGGGGGATTGAGTAGTGAATGGATGACTTCCTTTTCTAGAGCATAAAGGGCATGAATGACATGGCAGCGACTGACACAATATCATAAGGGATAGGGGACAGTGGGACTAAAATCCATAATGTGCAACACAAGAGAGAGACCAAGCAAGGAAGGATGGAGGGCTATAGTAGGGTACAATGGGACTTGGGATAGACACCATGACTGCGATGATGACTAAACTTGGATGCTCTAAAGAAGGGTGACTCGATGGTGCTGCTACATAGTAAAAGGTCCCATGGGTGACCATGAAAACATGAGTACAATATGGTGTCTCATGACGAAAATCGACACAAACAAAGACAAGTAAGGAGGCAAAGTGGTGCCCCAAGTACAAGTGTTGTAAGTGAAGAAATTCGATTTTGAGGAGAGGTGAAGTGATCCTTCTTGGACAAAGTAGGTCTTGGCGAAGTATTACAGTATGAAAAAAAAAATATGCTAGCTATCTAACAGAAAATAAAACAATAATTTCATAAGGGAAATGATAAGGGTAATATTTCTTAAGATAGAGTGCATTGCGAGGATTAGGAAGAGGATTGCCTTCGAAGTCCTCTAAGAGGTATGCCCCCTTACCAAGATCCTTACTGATGATGTAAGGGCCTAGCCATAATGAGTCGAACTTCCCGTGACCAAGGACATCATGGGCCTAGTCATATACTAGCACAAGGTCACCTTCGTGAAAAGTACGAGGCTGGACTTTTCGGTCGTACTGAGCTTTGGTGCATTTCTTGGCCGCTTCCATGGTTTGAAATGCAACACAACAGTCTTCGGAGGCGTGCTCAAGCATGATAAGTCGTTGTTCTAGAGGTTGGGTGTCAGGGAGAAGTTCAACGGCCAGATGAAGGGAAGGGATTTCACACTCGATCGATAAGACTGCTTCCTCTCCAAAAACGAGGTGGAAAGGAGTAAACCCGGTGGCAGTTTTAACAGAAGTTCGATAGGCCCACAAAGCAGGGAAGAGCATAAGATGCTAGTTGGTTTTGTGCTTATTCACCATTCGTTGAAGCATGGTATTGAGTATTTTGTTGACTACTTCAACTTGGCCATTACCTTGGGGTTAATAGGAGGAGGAATACTGGTGCTCAAAACCCAATAGTGAGGATAGCTCATGCCATATCTCATCTTCAAAATGTCGGCCATGGTCAGAGACCAATTTTTTCGGAACTTCGAATCGAGCGATAACGTGGTTAAAGAAAAAGAGGGTGGCAGTAGCGGCTGTATTGTTAAAAGTGGGCATAGCCTCGACCCATTTGGTGAAATAGTCAACCGCCACAATGATATACTTGTGGTTACCAGTGGATGGAGGTCGACACTCCATAAAGTCGATGGCCCATTTACAAAAGGGACAAGTTGTGACGACAGGACGGAGGGGAGCTGGGGGAGCTCATGCCTTAGGGGGAAAATGCTGGCAATTGGGACAGTGTTTGACTGCCTCAATGCAATCACTGAAGAGGGAAGGCCAAAAATACCCAGCGCGCATGACTTTCTGGGCAGTAGCAAGACCGGAGAGGTGGCCACCACAAGCGCCGCTATGGCAGGCATTGAGGACCTGTTCAGCTTCACAGTGTGTGAGACAATGACGAAGGATAGTATCTATACTGTGACGATAGATCTCATCACCGATAAGAAGATATTGGGGATCCTGGTGTCAGATACGGCGGCGAGCCTCACGATCAAGGTGGAGGGCGAAATTTTGGGTTCGCAAGTAAGTAAGAATATCACCGTACCACGGGTCCTCTGAAGTAATGGCGAATAAGTGTTCATCAGGAAAATCATCATTAACTGGAGGGTCTTGCGTTCCAGTAGGCAATTCAGAATGAGTTCAGCGAGGGCTAAGCCTTTCTTAATTTTTGGTGTGACAAATTCGAGGTCAAATTCCTGAAGGATAACGACCCAACGCGTGTACTTCCCAGTGAGGATGCGGCGACTCAATAGGAAAGCCACGGGGTTGGAATTAGTCACAACCTTGGTGGAGCGCATGAGGATATAATGACGAAGTTTTTGGACTGATAACACGACAGCCAACGCTAATTTTTCTTCATGCGAGTAGGAAACAGGAGGCCCTACGAGGTTCTTACTGATGTAATATATCACATGCTCGATACCGTTGTCATCTTCCTGGATTAGAACTCCAGCGACCGAATAGGTGGAAGCAGAGATGTACAGGATGAAGTCCTTATCAAAGTCAGGAGGGCGGATCAAGGGAGTGGATGTGAGAGCCTACTTGAGGGCATCAAAAGACTCATGAGCATAGGTATCCCATACAAATGGGATGTTAGAGTGGAGGAGTCTAAGAAACCCATGTGCGGTGGTGGCATATTCAGGAATGAACCGACGAAGAAAATTAGCTTTGCCTTGGAGGATCTGTAGCTGGCGTAAGGTACGAGGAATGGGAAGTTGAGGAATGGCTTGGATACCATATTTGGATACGATGAAGCCTAGGAGATGGTTGGTAGGAACACAGAAGGCACATTTCAATGGGTTAAGGCAGATATTATACTTACAACATCGGAGGAAGACGGTGCGCAGATTGTGGAGGTGTTGCGCCCGATGTTTAGAACGTACAGTGAGGTCATCTAAACAAGTAAGGATAATATGAGCTAAATCATGGAAACAATAAGACATGGCACATTAAAAAGTGGCGTCGGCGTTTTTAAGGCCGAAATGCATGACCCGGTAAGAAAAAGTTCCCCACGGACTGATGAACGCGATTTTAAGATGATCAGCGGGATGGATAACGATTTGGTTGTATCCGGAGAAACCATCCATAAAGGATAGAACCTCATGCCCTGCACACTCGTCAATGATTTTGTCAATGAATGGTGTGAGGAAGTTGTCTTTGGGACAAGATTTGTTCAAGTCACGAAATTCCACGCAGACACGGATGGTGCCTTGTTTCTTGAGGACGGGAACTGGGTTGGACACCGAAGTGGTGTATTCAAAGGGGTAAATGAAACCAACCTGCTTGAGCTTATCGATTTCGGATTTGATAGCATCACTTCTGGAAGGATGAATGGGTCTCAAATTTTGACGGACCGGGTTGGCATCAGGCCATGTGTCGATATGGTGTTCGACGATGGCAGGATCGAGTCCGGGCATTTCAGAGTAGGACCAGGAAAAAATATCGCGGAATTCTTTGAAAAGCTTAGTGTAAGCTTAAATTTCTTCCAGGGTGCATTGGGCACCCAAGGTGACATATTCTTCGATTCCCGGTTTGACTGAAATGTCAATTTTAATGGTATGAGAGATATTGGCCATGTTTCCTTCTTCGAAAGCATCAGGTGCAGGGATGGGATTTTTGAACCAGTCGACTGCATGGTGGATGAAGTCTTTGGTTTCCACAGCATATTGGTCATGGGACTACTGTGGGAGGAAGTATGCGCGATGGTGCATATCATCGTAGGGAAAGTCAGGGTGGGTCATGGCTTCCATAATGTCTTCATCTGACTGGAAAATGGGAAGACTGGAGGAAGGGGGTTCACCCTATGATGTAGCAATACCTGACTGGTCATCCTATGGAAACGGGCTCATATGGGCGACGTCGGCAGATCCAAGGTCTACTAGGGTGGAGCCGAGAGTGTCCACAGGTAGGAGGTTAGGCGAATCATCTCTCAAGGATGACGGTTGGTAAAAGATGGTGGACGAAGGCTCTGTTGTTTCAACAGCTGGAGGGGGAATGTGGATGGGAGTAGGAAGATCCTTTGGACCCACCGGGGTAGAAATCGCAAACAAGTGAGAAGGTATATTGTCATGTGTAGCCTTGAATTGGTGGTACGTGGCTAAGGAGGAACGATACTCATCAAGGCGAGGACAGAGGTGGGTGTAATGGCCATGGAAATCGCATAAGTCACAAGGGTGATTTGTGCGCAAGGTTTTGAGTTTCGGGATAGAATCTAGGATAGTGACGTAGAATTCAAGGAGATCAGATTCCGAAAACGTCTCGTTGCCTGGGGCCTTGAGATGTGGCAATTCAAGACACGTATCAGGGGCGTGACCGACAATATCGCACTGGATAGCGCGCTTTGGCGGTCGAGGAGGGGTAGGGTTTGTTAAGGCGGTTTGGTCCTTATTCTCTTTTGTGTGATCTTTTCCCCCTTTTCCTGATACCTTCGCAACATGAGATGGTGCTGGCAGAGGTGTGTGAGGCACCGTGGTAGTGGGAAAAGTGAAGGGGACCAGTTGAACTGGGGTCAAAGAAAAGTAGGGTTTGGGGTGACGAGGTGGGGTAGTGGCTGGAGGGTCAAGGTACTACACAGGTATACCCAGGGTCGGGTTGGGTAGAGAGAGGGTAGCCATAACAGGTACCGAGTACACTCCAGGGGGGGGGAATGAATAACAGTATCTGACCAGAGGGGTAATGGCGAGGCGGAACGGCTCTTAGGTGGCTAAGACCTAGAGGAATCGATCCAGAAGGATAGAGGGGCTCATGGATACCAGCTGTAGAAGAGGGGCCAAAAGGAGGAGGTCCGGCTGGATGAGATGAATGGCTAGGAACCGGTTGCGGTGGGCATGGGTGAGGTTGTTGACTAGCCAAAGTGGGCCGCTTAAGGGTAGCCTGAGATGATTGCATCATGCAAACATTCGACAAGCTGGGATCAGAGATAGGAGGAGGGGAGAGACCAAGAAAATTTCCAAGCAAAGAGGAGTCTTTATAGATGCCGGGAGAGACACTGGTCAAGGAATCGATGGTTTTCTTATTGGCTACAGAAGAGATGGTCGTCTCAGGGGAGGTCTGAGACTTTGGCTCATGATACATCAACTGGTCGGTGGTGACTATATTTCCATTGTGAGGAAAAGACATCTTGCGAAAAATCACGGAAGGGACAACAGACATGGCATAGGTGTAGCTCTTCCCCAAGAGAATGTTGTAATCTAGAGGGGCATCGATGAATTCGACGTCAACGCAAACAGTCTTGCCCGCAAGAGTGATAGGACAATTACGGAAGAGGCCAATGGGCTAGGAGGCGTGGCCATCCCATGCTTGAAGGGTGATCATGGAAGGGGCCAACTCAGGAGATCCGAGTTGCTTCCAAACCGAAGCGGACATCACACAGGTGGATGCCCCCTCATCAATTATGCACCGAGAAACGTAGGCATTCTGGATTTTGATTGGGATTTGGAAGGCAACGGAAGTAGGAAGAGGAGGATGTTCAGATTGATGGGTGTCGAAAACAATCATTTGGTCATCGGCGGGATCTACAGCACCCACGGCAGATAGCAGAGCCTTCTTTTGGGAAGGGCACGATTGGAAGAGTTCCAATGTGGAAATGGCAGCAAGAGACTGCGCCAAATCATCTACTATGCTATACGAATGAGCAGCTCGACCAGGAGTAGCATTTTGGCGTAATGGTCCTTTAGGAATCTTGGTGTGAACCTCAACTTTGGGTTGAGGGATATGTAAGGGACCATTGGATGTCGAAAGAGGCTCGGTAGAACCTGAAGAAGGGGACTTAGAGGTAGACTGAGCGGGAGGCTTGGGGTACTGGTGAGACCGAGTTTGAAGGTTAAGGTTGACGGTTGGGGATGGATCATAGTTCATCATGAGGATCTGGTAATTGGAGGAACCAGAAGGGGAAGGTTGAGTGGAAACCTGTCCGTCAAGTGGTTGGGAAGCCACAAATCCTTGCTGGGGGAAAGGATCAGTAAACACAGCCGGTTGAGTAGTGGCCAAATTAGGGGGAGCATGAGGGGAGGCATGTTGTCCTCGCAATGTGGCTTGAGACTCCCACATCTGCCGCATCTGTGGTAGGAGGGGACAATCGTGAGTGTAATGACCATAAACACCGCAACACGAACAAGGTTTATTTGTGCGAATAGGCCTTTCCGGCTTGGGCTGAGTGCCCTGTTGCTGGTTAGCAGTGTTAGGGTCAGTACCTTGGGGATTGGGTCCACGAGTACCAGGGGTAGATTTATTTGGATTGCCTCTCCGCCTTCTTTGAGAAGAAGGGGGATTAGTCACGCCCTGCTGTGCAAATACTTGCCCTGGAGGGGGCTGTAGGTGCTGTTGCGGGGGTGGAGGAGGCAAGGGAGGTGGAAGCGCATATGCTGGAGGAGCTGGCGCACCAGGCTACGGATAAGAATAATGGTTAGGTTGGGAAACATTGAGGTAAGAAGGAGGTTGGGAAAAAGGATGAGGCATGCCGTATCCTAGATACATGCTACCTGGAGGGGGAAAAGTGCTAGAGGTGCTGGCCCCTCCCGGAGGGAGACCATAGCGCATAGGGGGTTGAGCATATGGATGAGAAAGGGCTCCAATGATACCGTTGGCGGAATGAGATGCCCCCGAGGCATTAGCGCCACCGGGCCTGGGGAGGTCAGGAAGGACGGTATAAACATAACTAGACTGAGCATAGATCAGGTCATATTTCAAGGCTATTTGGAGGGCGGCTTCTTCGGATTGAGGGAAACGGGAGGTGACATCTTTGCCAATGGGAGGTAAGAGAGTGTGAAGGAACCAGTCCATATAAACCCGATCTTCAAAGGTGGGGGCTCGGCATAAGCTCCTTCTTCTCCGCCATTCCTGGACATGAGTGGAAAGGCGGGTTGAAGAGGTTTTCTTAAAAGAAGTCAAAAGCTCTGTACCAGTATCGTATCGGAGAGGGAGATGGAAATAAGATAAAAAGGCTTGGGTAATGGTCGCAAAGGTGGTATGGGAAGATGTGGCTTGGTCAACATACCATTTAGAAGCTTCGCCGGTAAGCATGCGTTGGAACAACCGAAGATGGATGGAATCATCGGTAATGGAATTGGAGGAACACCACATGTGGAAAGATTAGACATGGTTGGTTGGATCTTCTCCAGCAAGGCCTTTGAACTTAGCGATGTTGGAGGGGAGCTTGGTTGGCATAGCAGGCCAACCAACATCATGGCGGATAGGGTCATTGATCAACTGATTGAGATCGGGGAGGCTGAGGCCTGCCATGTAAGGGAGCAAAGGTGCAGCCGAGGTAGTTCCTGTGGCAGTTCCGCTAGTAGTAGTCCCGACATTAGGGCCGGGATTAACACTAGCATTAGGCCCTGGACCAGACATGGTGAAGGTGATAGGGGGAGAACTAGAAGCAAAAGGAGAACCCAATGAATCAGAAGAGGAGTCGGAGTGCGGACTTGGAGGAGGACTAACTCGTCGACAATAGGAGGGAGTAGGTCAACCGACCGGAAACTGAGGGGTGCAATGGTGACAATACAAACACAACACAGGGGGAAGAAGAATGATCAACAAAGGCAGGGAGGTGCAGAATCAAGAGAGTACAATGTCGAAACAAGGGTAGATAGGTGCAGTGTCAATTGATTTTAAAGTCTTTGCCTGGCGTTGTAAACCAGGCTATTCTTCACTTAGGGTGAGTGTGTGGCATGTGTTAATTTTAATTTTTAAACCCTTTTCATTTTGAGAGAAAGAGAAAAAGTGTGTTGCGTAACTGAAAATAATGCTGCAGAGAACAATATATATTGCTGAAATAACAGAAAATTAACAGCTAATTAATGCATTGATCTAACCCAAAAAGGTGGGGCTCTCAAAAATATTTAATAGAGGGAAAAAATATAGTCAAAACACACTAAAAAGAGGCCAATAGATCTAGGGTCAAAAGGGACAGGGATCTAAAGGAGAAGTTTGCTGAAAAGAGGGGCAGAACAAAGCCAAGAGGCAGAGGCAAGGTGGCTGAAAAAAAAGAGAGGAGGAAATCAGCAAAAAGCAGATGGAGAAAGGAGGAGGCCCTAAAGGTAGATCCAAACAAATCTTCAGGAGGTGATTTGAAAGGGAGAAGAGCTGATTGAAAGAGATCTGAAAAGGAGGTATCAGACCTGGAAAGGGGTAGCTGAAACTCTGAAAAAACAGACACCTGAAACAGATAAAATCTCTTCCACCAAAAGTGAAGGGTACTGAAGCCCTATGGGGCTATGTTTCCACTTATATGAGCAAAAAATATCAGAAACAGGTCGAAACGGGCTGAGACAGAGGCTGGAAAACCCTGACAGAAGCTTCAGAAAAACCCAGAAAAATTGCAGAAAAATAGCAGAAAAATTGGCAGGTCGTAGGTTCTAACCTGTTTTCTTTGCAGGTCACAGATAATGGGCTAAAAAGTGTGACCTGGACGTCCAGGTTGCAGTTTCTGGGCTGAAAAGTGCGACCTGAAGCTCTGGGTGTCCCAGTGGCAGTTTTCCGGAAAAGTTGTCGTCTCAGTTGCGGCTGATGTCTGTCACCTGTGCAATAGGGCCAGAAACACGCGGAAGTTAGAAATTTTAATGTTTTAGGGTTTTATAGGTGAAAAACAACATGAAAATAGGAAAAAAAAAAGCTAAAAATAAACCCTAGGGTCTGAAGTAGCTGGATATGCAGGAATATGAAAAACAACAACAGACGTAATTGAAAACCCGTGTGGAGTCGCCAATTGTTAGTATGAATATTTTGTCGAAGTGTACAAAAAAAGACCACTTTAACTACGCATAACTTATAGCCCTAACATCAATTGTGGCTGCCAATATCTTTAGATCTGTAGTTAGTTGATCAAGACAAGTGCTGCAAAAAACCAGATCTATGCATAGAGAGATATTAAGTAGTAAAAATAAGGTTTTGCTCCATACATCCAATAGACAAGACAAGAACAATATTTTTGAAATAATTTTTGTATTAAGGGCACCTGGGAGGAAAACAAGAAGGTGTTTCCAATTCTCCTCAATGGGATGGGTTCTTGGAAGTCCTCAGCACTTCAGATCTAGCATTTCTCTCTCTTGTTGGTGTAGAAAACCCAGACAAAGATAGAACTCAAAGAGAGCTCACACAGCAAATAGTGGAAAATATGACAATGATAATGGCTCAAAGTCAGACCAAGAGTTTAGATCCAGAGTGATCTAATAGGCAACAAAAGGTGAAGAATGGTAGGAAAAACCCTCCTATTTATAACAAAATATTGGGTCATTCTAGATCTTGGTGCATGATTAAAATAACATTAACCAAATCTATATCCACCTTTTATGGAATATTTTATTATATTTGTTGGAGGGAAAAAGTATTTGACTTGGGTCAAATCCCTTTATTTGTGAATAATAAATAAATAAATGATCTATTTATCATTTTAAGGAAGTGGTTGAAAGATAATCAAATAAATAATGATTTATTTAATTATTTATGGGTGATTTAGTCATATTTAACAAGGAATATTATTTAAATAAGATTTAAATAATTATTCCAAGAAAATAATAAGATAAATAAAGATTTATCTAATTAATTTCTTTGTTTTGGGTTAAACATGACCAGGAATAATAATTAAATTATTGTTTAATTAATTATTCTTTGAGGAAAATCAAACAAATATAGGTTTGTTTAATATTTCCTTTTGGGGTTTCCTGTTTAGACCATAAACAACCTAATAAATGTGTTTTATTAAGTTATTTTACATAGTGAAAGCAATTTTTCTTAGGGTAAAATTGGTCTTACATGGTGTACTTGGGTCCATCTAATGATAGTAGGTTAGATGACCAAAAAATGGTGTAACAAATACTATTGGTTCTTATAAAGTTTATTTTGGTTGTACATTTTTCTTAGGAGGCCTATTTTAGACCTCAAAATTTCCCTAATGGAAGTTTTAAGTATTTTTGTTGACCTTGTTCATGACACTTTAGAGATATACACAAATTACATGACTCCTTATGGTTGTTACTTCCAGGAAGCTCTTTTGAACCTATGTAAATTATTAAAGAAATTCATTGAGATGAATCCTTCATTAAGTCCTAAAAAATGTAATTTTTTGATAAATTTCGGGACTACACTAAACCATTCCATATCCAAGGAAGGGATATAGGGTGACCCCATTAAAATTACCATCATTAAAAAGGTCCCTATCCCTCAAAATAAAAGATATGGAACGATCTTACTTGGATTGGATAGGTATTATAGTAGGTTCATTAAAGAATTCAGTAATTTGGCTTCACACTTGTTTGGACTATTGGCTAAAGATTCAGAATTTTGCTGGATAGAAAAATTTCAAGAGGAATTTGAAGTGCTAAAATAAAATCCAAACACTGCACCCATCCTTAGCGGTTCCAATTGGGAATTACATTTCCATATATACATAGATTCATTAGATAAAGTTGTAGGGGCAACCTTAGGATAAGTGGAAGACAAACTCCCCTTTGTTATATATTTTATTAGTAAGGAGCTTCCTAAAGCCAAGATAAACTATACAATCACTAAGAAATAACTCCTAGATATGGTACACTCTTTGAATAATTTAGGCACTACGTCACTAGATATCTTAAAAATTTCCACATTGATCATGCATTCATTAAGTATTTAGTGAATTAAACTAACCTCAATGCTAGGATAGTTATATGGTTGTTATTATTTCAAAAAAATTATTTGACTATTATTGAAAAACTAGGGAAAGATAATGTGGTTGCATATTTCTTGTTAAGATTGACCATGACTGTGAAGAATATGGAGATGGTTCATGATTAGATCCCATATGAAAACCTCTTTGTCACGTCAATTCTATCTCCTTGGTTTTTTGGTATAGAAAACTACTTGGTTGTTAGGAGGCACCCTCCTAATCTATCATCCAAGGAGAAAAGAAAGATCATTAGAAAAATTGCCCCATTCACTTGGATTGGAGGAAATATTTTCAAGTTTGGTCCAGATCATATTTTGAGAATATGTGTGAGGGAAGAGGAGGTCTTTGAAATCCTCTCAGTATTCCATGATGGACCTTTTGGAGGCCACTTTTTTACTAAGAGAAAAACCTTCAAAGTTCTACAACATGGTTACTACTGGCCCACTCTACATCAAGATGCAAGAAGGTACACAACCATGTGTGGTCTGTTCCAAAGGATTGGTAAACCCATACCCATGGATGGAATTCCCTTACAACCTCAAGTGACTCTAGAGCCATTTGAGAAATGGGGGATGGACTTCATTGGGCCCATTGATCCCCATTAGGAAAAAAAAAAATTATCATTATGTTCATTGATTACCTAAATAAATGGGCTAAAATAAATATAGTCAAGGAAACAGTTGAGTATAAGGTGGCTTATTTTATGATAGAGAACATCTTCTAAAGGTTTTGTTTTCCAAGGGAGTTTGTCACTGATCAAGAAACACAATTCACCTCAAATATAATCAAAGACCTCATGAATCAGCACCACATCAAGCACATGATGTCCACTGCATGTCAACCCTAGGAAAATGGGTAAGTGGAGGTAACAAACAAAGCCTTGGAGAAAATTATGACCAAGGTTTTTAGGAGAAATAAAAAGGATTGGGTAGACAAAATTATAGAAGAAAATAGGGCCTGCAACACCACTTGGAAGACCACCACTGGATTTACCCCATTCGAATTAGTCTATGGAAGAAGGCTCTAATTTCCATTCAATTTGAATAAAGTACCCTCAGGATGGTAGCTCAATTAGAATTGGAACCCACTGCAACACAACAAGAGAGGATTCTCAAACTCAATGATTTTGATTAATTCAATTCACAATATCTCTTGTAGACTAAGGTAGTCCACTTAGAGAGCAATATTTTTCATGACAAACACAGTAGGAACATATGTTTTCCAGAAGGTGATTCTACCCTTATGTATGACTCAAGATTGAAGTATTCAAAAGGAAAATTGATGACAAGATGGTTGGGAACATATCTAGTAGAAAAATGTCATGAGAATGGGTATGCACCAATCATAGCAATTTATGAGGAAGATATCACGTTGATTTTTAATGGTTACAGGTTGAATTTGTACAAGAAACCTTTGTCCAATGAAGCGATTATTAGTTAAATTAGCAGGGATTTGAATGTGATTGGGGGGATCACAACCGCCAATCCACCAAGCTTCTGAAAAAAGAAAAAAGAAATAAAGGACCTAGTTGAAAACCTCCATGAGGAATATAAGGCTAACTCTACGGTTGAAAACCTCTATGAGGTAACCCAAGAGAAAAAAAAAGAGAAAAAAAAGAGAAAAGGGAGAAAATAAATACGATGAAAATATTTGCAGGTGAAAAGCTTCTCTAAGGAGGAGTCCTTACATAACTCTCCAGAGGCATTTTTCATGCCTCACAAGAAAGAAAGAAAAAAAAGAATTAAAAGAAGAAATAAAACACCAGGAGGAGTCCTTACATAAATTTTCTAGCATTTTTCTTTTGCGGGATTCTAGACAGTTCAAGAAGCAACCATTGAAGGAACAGAGTCCAGAATCTCTTTCACCATCACCCTATCCGAACCACTGCATTTTTATAATCAATCGTCAATCTCCCTACCTCTCTCCACCACTTAGCAAGTAACTGCACCCAGTTTTTCCTCAACCCTACAATGATACAGCACTATTCTAAACCATTATAGGATAAATCCAAAATGCTAAAAGATTGTGATCCACCTAGAAAATGGGACAAAAGTATTTTTTTTCATTAGGAAAATGTTAATATGGGTCCACACAACTTCCTTCACCTCTCATCCACTCCATTCAGGTAATTCCATCCTCAATATTCCAGCATTAGCCATGAAAAAAAATATAAAATGACTCATTTGTCACTCTTTTCCACACTTTCAGCACCATCATAACCTTATGTGACTGTCCTTATGCTCAGCTTGGTTTATGAAAGGCCCTACATCTAGTAAGAGGTTTTGGGGAAGAACTATGTGACTACTACAAAGATATCAATCATATATCTGCTTGTAAAAATCCAACCAAATCATGAGAAAAGGATTATTGCAACTGCAAAATGAAGATTTGGCCACCCTGAGGTACAAATAGGCCATCCCTAAGGCTTAGATAATTCACACCATCCTCGAGGAGTAGATGAAAGGTAATACATCCACTCCATGAAGCAGATAAAACATTGGAAAATACCTGCATAAAAGAGGGATTGTTTCAGTTAGATACACAGTCACATTTTTTTATTTAATTAGGACT
Organism: Pinus albicaulis; assembly: GCA_034641835.2. Lineage (NCBI taxonomy): Eukaryota > Viridiplantae > Streptophyta > Pinopsida > Pinales > Pinaceae > Pinus > Pinus albicaulis. Next base: position 1,471,587,981 of record CM076580.1, read on the forward strand.
TATACATAAGAAATAAAATGGATGAAAACTCCTCCATAGTATATTTGATCAACCATCATAACAAAAAAAACATGCATGCATCTCCAACAAATTAACATCATAGGTAGGTTCAGGTATGACTCCCATCATCTCTTTCTTATGTCCAGTAAACTTGGCCAACTTTGATTAGTAAACTAAAGTCTACTCAACTATCCGTGCAACATGGAAATGTCAAAGAGGGATGAGTGATAGTTACAAGGATTGGGGACAATAAATAAAAGAGGAAAATATGGGAAAATTCCAAGTTAGCAAGCGTGGAAATCCATTAGCACAAAAATAATAAAAGGACAACGATTGATCTCAATGGTACTAATGCTCATTCCCGAGAACAGTTAGAATATCCGACAAAAACATCAAAGGTTGATCTAGTTGCTACTAGAGGCTAATAGAATATCTCACCCATTGGAGGGTAATTTTCGTGATCAATAAGCAGTGTCATGCCTTGCAAAGACCATCATTGAGTCCCTTTACATGAGAGTAATATTCCTTCTATTGAAAATTTGCTGAGCAGAGACTCAAAAACACCTGTTTTTTCCTTGGCATGGGTAGTCAATTATGCCCTCGTGCCAACCAGGAAGATTAACACCGGGCCCTGTGCTAGCTGGCGCTCTGTCCCAGTTTTCCACCCACGCTAAGTTGTTTTGGGAATTTTTTTTAAATATAGAAGTAGAGGTTCCATTTCAATAACCTCGTGGATGAGTCATTGGGAGTGGTGGAGCTGATAAACCATGGATTCCCTCCTTTAGCTTATGGTTTCCTCTTCTCATGGGAACCTACTAAAGGATAGGCCTCCCTTCCACCTTTGTAGGGATCCCAGACCTCCTCCTTTCCCTCTATATAAAAGAGCTCTCTCCTTTGTCATAATCTAGCTGAATAGCTAAACATAGAGCAGACATACTATAGCTGAACTTGAATATCTGAATTGTTAGACAAAGAAGAGCAAGAAGGAACGACCTTGAGAGAGCTTGACTCCACGCCTTCCTCCCGTCTGAATTCCCTGATGAGTTGAGATGCGCTTCGGCTGAACCCTGCTAGAGGAGACTACGACATCAAAGCCTGGGTTGTATCTTTTCTTTCTAATAATACAATTAAGTGACTATTTTTTGGTTCCCATTTTGTGTTATGTTGTTTATGTAATGCAATTTTCTAGATCCTCTTTGAATCACTAGTGATTACGAATGATGTTGTTTTGTCATATGCTATGCTTTCCTATTGTCTCTTGTGCAGGTATCTAAGCGTGACTACAGGAGGATTGTGACTAGCCAAGACAGGAGTGAGAGGTCACCGCCATTGCAGCTATGACTCAACAGCGTTGGACTAAAGGTAGGACATCTATTGTATCTGATTTTCATTTTATAATTAGGAATTGACACTTTAGCATGTTTGTTTGTTGTTAGATGCACCCTAGGGCTAGAGGGATCGTCTCTGTCGGTAGAGGGAATTTACCTGCTCAATAAATTGGTGACCACACTGGGGAGTCTCCTTTGAGTTTGTCACTCTTTGAGGTCTTCGTCATTCAAAGAGTTTAGTCGAAAGACATTTTCCTTGTTTGTTCCTGTGTTTTTCATGAATTACGATATTTTAGACTTTGCTTGAAGTGGTGAGTCTGGTCTTGGTTGTGAGAATTCTTTTTTTCTTTTTCTTTTTCAGGCATTGGCACTTCTATTTTTCTGATAGGAGCATTGATTGGCACTAGTTTTCAGTTAGCAACCCTGGCCATTTGGCCATTGGCACTAGTTGTCAGTGAGCAAGTCGCACCATTTGGCGCTAGTTTCTCCCACAAAAGTCGTGCCAATTTCAGTGCGTGTGAAAAATTAAGGTTTTTTCCCTAAATACTTCACTAGTGTTTCTTTCCCTTCCGGCATTTTTCTCTGTATGATTTACACATTCTCCCCTTTACTTTTTCACTTGTGAGCATAGACTACATTGCTCATTGTTCAACTGAAAAGTCTTCTTTCTATGATTGCTTGATGTAAAAGGGAATGAATGCCTTGTTTTGAGCTCATGCTTTGGAAGTCCTCTTTGTTTTTGACCTCATATGTCTTGTAGCCTTTTGAGGAATTTTGTTACAAATTGTTTTAAACGACGATTTCATTCTTAGTGTTTGTTTGCATCTCTTTTGCATTCATCCTTCATTAACAAAATTTGTGTTCATTTAGTTTTTGTCTCAAAGTTTTCTTTTCGTTAAAGTGCATTAGATCACATTACATTGAAAATTTATTGTTGATATTTATTGTTGAACTTAGATTACATTGTTTAATGATTGAAAACTAAAGGTCACATTGAGTGCCTTCTCTTTCATTAAAAGCATGCATTAAGTAGATTATCATTTCATTGAAAAATGCATTGAGTGCATTCTTATTCTTTCAAAAGAAAAAGGAAATTGTGCAGAGATTACAATTGCATAGTTTTCAAAAAAGAGGATTTTTTATAAGATTACATTGCATAATTCACATTGTTGAATGTTTTAGATTACTTTTGAATAGTGAAATTCTAGTTTGGAATTTTTTTTTTTGCATTACTATTGTTTGTTGCATCATTTTTTGAGACTCTTCCCTTAACTAGATAACACTCATCAAATTGAAAGATTTATTTTCTCATATAGCTTTATATAGGAGATTTTGTGGTGACATTTGATAGGGCCTTGAAACTAAGACTTAATTCAAGATCAACCTTAAAATTTATTCAATTAACCTAAGGAAGCATGGGAACTTAATGCTCACATTAGAGGTCTAGGCTAGAGATGTGTTCTGGTGTCTTAAAACCTTATAGCAGTCACTCGTCATTTGGTTGTAGATAGCATTAGCATGGACTTGTGCTCCCCATACCGTTGAGTATCTAAAGGGAGACCCCTCTAGGTTGCAATCCTTTTATCCATAGGAAGCCAAGTCTGCCGCCTTGTAACCATGATACACCAAACATAGCATTCGGGGAGACTATCTGCACGTACATCAAGTACTTGGTCATTTATCCTTCATTTGATCACCAAGCTATATATGGAAGGTCATGGAAACTTGGTACACCCTCTTACCTAGATTACTTGAGTAGTCGTTTTGATATTTTTGTGACTCTCTAAAAGTGAAAAGATCATCGAGCACTTGTCCTTTCATGCTCGTTTCAATTTGAAAGTGATAGAGTCACCTTTTGCTTGTTTCTCAAATCTTAAAATATGAAAAGACAGAGTTTTGTTTTAGTGTCTTAAGATATTAACTACCCACAAAATATTCTTGGTTAAAGTTATCTTCCTTAGTATTTTGTTTTAGGGTTGTTTCAAATGACAACGTTTCTGGAGATCACCAATCAAGGATCCCCTCCGAAGGGAATCCCAGTCCTTTTCCTACTTTTGGGAATGTTGGTGCTCCTTATATGGCAACATTGTATCTTCTTGGGTTAACTGTTGGGTTTCCTGTTTGGTTATTCTCGACCTTTGTGGTGTTGAGTGTTCCGCCCACTATACAACCAGCTCCTCCACCTGAACAACACCATGTTGATTCTAAGGTGTACCTCTCTCCTTCTTCACCTATTTCTTCATCCCCATCTCCTACTTCGTCTCATGCAAGTCTATAATCTAGTAACTCGATGGCTAAGAAGAAGAAGAAGAATAAGACAAAGAAGAACTCAAATAAGAGAGAGGAAAACTCTGTGTCTATTGCGCCTAAGAAACCTTCCCTTGATAAACCATCCAAACTTCCATGGAAATTCAAATTCCCTTCCATGTTGTGAAAAGGTGACCACCTTCTTCGTGACTACCTTGGAATTCCCAAGATACTTGAAGCCTGGTCCAAAGGTCGTGCGCCGTTGCATTTGACTTCTGGAAGTCATGTTGGTGGCACATCTTCGACTAGTACTGATAAGAATCATAAGAAACATGGTAATATTACGACTCCATATAAGTTGTGTCAAGGGAATCATCCCATTCACCTTTTTCTGTATATGGATGAAGTCATGAGAGTGTTGGACAACCCTACTATTTTTTCACCCTACCTTTTGGCTTGTTACTAGAAGCTTTCTTCGAGTCCTCCACTAGTTGATTCAACGATCAGTCAAGAGTCATCCTTGGTTGATCTCGTCCCCTCGGAAATTCAAATTCACGAGTCTGTTCCCAACTAGCCACTGGTCATAGAATTGGTCTATCTAATCCCGCCTATGGTTCATCAGGTATTTTTCATCGAGATTGGATCTCATCCCCCTCATGTTCTTCTTGTTTCTTCAGATTCCTTGGAATTGTAAAAAAATTAGCCCATCCCTGTAGTTCAAGAAGTTGTTCCTCCTACTGCCATGATAGAGGTCTAGGAGGATGCTCCTCTTGTTCCAGTAACACTAGGGGATGACCATCTGAGTTCAATGGTACCCCTTCCAAGTAGTTTGATCACTTCCTTCTATTGGAGTCGATTTGTGGGATATCTCCTTCCTTCTTATGTGCCTTTTGAGATCATGGTACATGCCTTCAATGTGGTCATATCGAGCACCATTATAGATGAAGGCGCATATGTTAATGTTTTGTCTTCCACTACTTGGCAAGCTTTTGGTTCTCCACCGCTTCTACCTATTACGCAGAATCTCTTGTCTTTTAACAAATGAACCAGTCAACCGTTAGGGATACTTCCGCAGTTGCCTATTACTTTGGGAGCGAAAACCATCTATATAGACGTAAAGGATGTTCCAGGCCCCTTGGATTTCAATTTACTCTTGGGGCGCGACTATGCTTATGCCATGGGTGCACTTGTCTTTTCCCTCTTTCCTGTGATCTGTTTTCCACACAAAGGTCGGATCGTGACCATTGATCAACTTTCATTATTTGGTCCTGATGTCACATCTGGTCCACCATTGTCTCTTCTAGATATTTATCCGTCGGTTGTATCTTCCCTACTGCAGGTTAATTATGTGGCTACCTGTCCCATGCCTACATTGAGTGATAGTGCCATTGTGCACTGTATGCTGGGGGCATTGGGTCCTGATTTCCAAGATGTTGTTCTCCCATGAGATGCAAACCTATTGGAAGCCATGACCTCTTATTTTTCATGATGAGTTGTCATGCGGAGCATAGTTTATTTTCTTGTGTCAAGCTCCTTAAAAAATGAAACAAGTTCATCGGTGCATGGTTCGTTTTCTTGTGTGAAGCTCCTTAAAAAATGAAACAAGGTCATTGGAGCACGGTTCATTTTCTTGTGTCAAGCTTCTTAAAAAATGAAGCAAACTCTTTGGAGCAGAGTTTTTTTTATTGTGTCAAGCTCCTTAAAAAATGAAACAAACTCTTTGGATCAGAGTTCGTTTTCTTGTGTCAAGCTCCTTAAAAAATGAAACAAGATGTGATGAGGATATTTCTTTTAATGTGTCAACCTCGTTAAAACAATGAAACACGTTCCCATTCAATTTGAGTCTCTAATAAGATCTCATAAAATCCCAGTCGTGTCTTCCCATGATCTTGTAATTGAACCTTCACTCCATCTTATTTTCATCTAGACTAAATCTTGGGGGGAATGTACCTCGAATTGAGTCACCATGATAGGGGCATGCAACTTATTTCAAGCATACTTTTTTTCTATTTCAAGCTTGTGTAAAAATGAAACTGGTTTCTAAGCTTAGTTTATCTTTGTTTCAAGCTTTCTTAAAAATGAAACCAACTTCAAGTAGAGTTTCCTAATTTCAAGCTTGTGTAAAAATGAAGTCATTCTTATTTTACCTCTCATGATTGCTATTTTATCAGCCTATTTTTCCAGATGATCCTTGGTTTTCTCATTCCATCGTTACTATCTTCTTGGCCAATCATACGCCTTCGCTTGATTTTTTTTATCCATTCCTGAGGAACCACTGAAATGAGTGGTCTTGTTAGCCAGCCTCTTGAACTTTACTTGTTCTGAGAAGTTCAACCATTACCAGAACCAGTTGCTACATATAATACCACTCATTCCTCTAGGTGGAGTCACCTTTCAGCTCTTTTCTTACTCTCTAAAATTGAAAATATTTTCAATATTCTTGTCATTTTAAACTCGTTAAATGGCGGTGAAACGATATTTATCCAGTATATTTTTACCCCTTTTTCAAGCTGGGATAGATTCTATACGAAAAAGGAATACCTTAGAATATCGTGACTAAGAGGTTGTCCCAGATATTATTTTCTACCTTTTCGGATCTGTGGGACTACGTACGAAAAGGGATCTACTAGAGTTTTCTTTTCTGCCTTCTTTTCAAACTCTCTAAACATAAAAATGTGCTGAGTTCTCCCTTTTTCAGACTCATTAAACCTTGATGACATCAGACTTCGTCGCTATGACATTACTCGAGTTCCTCCTTCCTAAGGCTCATTAAATGTATTAGGTTGGATTTTTCTAAAGCACAAAATTATAGCACAAGCATATGCTATCCACTTCAAGCTTGTCTTAAAAAATAATAGAGGTACTCGCCAGAAATCGTGGGGGAAAATTGAACCGGATTCTAGTTGTGTCGGTAGTATGTTGCTCTTGAACATGGCACTCATATGAATTTGTGTTGGGTTTGGGACATCTCGTTTCATCATATCCTCCCTCCATGGGTTTTGTGTAATATGTTTTGACCTCTCATTTCCTCTTTTCCAGTCACCCTGACCTCAGATCCTTTGATGTCAAATACTGCGAAAGCTGGAGTCATGCCACTAATATGTTCAAGAGAATTTTACCTCTGCAGTTTTCAACCTCCCTCTTATTTTTTCTGTTGGTCCTTATTCACTATCATCATATTCCTCTGTCTCATGTCGATACTGTGGGAAACATTATGGCCATCCTTTGACCAGGTCACTTCCTGTCGACTTCAGCTCATTATCTAGGAATTTGATCTAAAGACTCCCTTTTGGTACCTTAGAGCCTTAATGCCTTAATGGCAGGTTCTTCGCATTCGACGCAAGGTTCACATCATTGTCCTTCGATCGAGTGATTCTGCAAGTGTTCGACACCAACTCACTATTCACATTCCGTAGATTGTACCTATTGTACCTTGACGGCCATTGTCATTATTGGTGGTTTCTCTCGCATCTGTTAACAACTTCCATCATTGGTTGGTAATTAGATGATTTTCTTGCATGTTCAAATTCAGCTCATACATTCGCATGCTTGAATTTGTACTTGTTCGAGTTGAGATGGAGCGCAAGACCTTGGGTTTTGTATGATGAAATCCAGGTTGCAGATCTTGGTGGATTATCATGACTTGTTACATGACTCTTTTGATTGGATGACTGTGACCATACCTGAGTCTCTTTGTTGATACTTACTACTGGATGTCTACGTCTGTATCTCAGGTCTCATTTTATATATGTAGTCTGTTATGGATGGCTGCGCCCATGGCACATGTTTATGAATCAGAAATATCAGTTGTATTTTCACTTGCATGTTTTTGATAGCGGTGTTTGGTTCGAACACGTTCTCATAAAGCATGTTTCCCCTCCCTCTCCCTCGAACCTCATGCTTTAGGGGGCATCTGTTACACATAATTTTGTCACTGTCCCTAAAATCCCCATCTGGCCCATTGGAGGGTCATTTCCATGATCGATAAGTAGTGTCATGCCTTGCAAAGACCATCATTGAGTCCCTTTACATGAGAATAATATTCCTTCTGTTGAAAATTTCCTAAGAAGAGACTCAAAAACACATGTTTTTGCCTTGGCGTGGGTAGTCATTTATGCCCTCGCACCAACCAAGAAGATTAACACTGGGCCCTGCACTAGCTGGCACTCTGTCCCAATTTTCCACCCACGCTAAGCTATTTTGGGAATGTTTTTTAAATATAGAAGCAAAGGTTCCATTTCAACAACCTCGTGGATGAGTCATTGGGAGTGGTTGAGCTGATAAACCACAGATTCCCTCCTTTAGCTTATGGTTTCCTCTTCTCATGGGAACCTCCTAAAGGATAGGCCTCCCTTCCACATTTGTATGGATCCCAAACCTCCTTTCCCTCTATATAAAGGAGGTCTATCCCTTGAGATAAGCTAGATGAATAGCTGAACATAGAGCAGACATACTATAGCTAAACTTGAATAGCTCAATTGTTAGATAGAGAAGAGTGAGAAGGAATGACCTTGAGAGAGCTTGAGTCCATGCCTCCATCCCACATGAATTCCCTGATGAGTTGAGATGTGCTTCGGCTGAACCACGCTAGAGGAGACTACACCGACAAAGCCTGGGTTGTATCTCTTCCTTCTAATAATACAATTAAATGACTATTGTTTGGTTCCCATTCTACATTATGTTGTTTATGTAATGCAATTTTCTAGATCCTCTTTGAATAACTACTGATTATGAATGATGTTGTCTTGCCATATGTTGTGCTCACTTTTTTTCTCTTGTGCAGGTGTCTGAGCATGATCGCAGGAGGATTGTGACTTGGCAAGACAGAAGCGAGAGGCCACCGCCATTACAACTATGACTCAACTGTGTTGGACTAAAGGTAGGACATCTATCGTATCTAATGTTCATTCTATAATTATGAATCAACACTTTAGCATGTTTGTTTGTTGCTAGACCCACCCTAGGGCTAGAGGGATCATCTCTGTCTGTAGAGGAGAATTACTTGCTCAACACTTCCTTGCCCTTGGGATGAAGTATTCTATCACATCTTCAAGTACATATATTGTGAGGGGAGGTTGAGTATTGTGTATTGCTATCAATTTAGCCTGCTATATGAGCTAAGGTTCCAGACATAGTTACCAATTCCAAATAGGCTTAGTCTTCCAAACTTTCTCTTACAATACATCATTGAAACCAACCAGAAAGTAAGTGATGGGAAGCACCAACACATTGCCCATCATGGCCTCATCAGGCTCATTTTCATGGATTTTATAAGCCACCTAAAGAACCCTGTGTTTTGGGTTGACTTTGTGGACATAAATAGGGAGGCCTTCATTTAGACACAAGTACTTACCTTAATGAAAAAAAAAGAGACACCAAAATCCAGTGCTAGAGGGAGGAACTAAGGGGAAGAAGAAGAATAATAGAAAATACAAAGGAAGAAGAATGAGGAGAAAATTAAATGAGAGAAGACTAAGAGACCCTTGAGGAGTTCTCTATAACTAACGAAAATAGAAAATAGGGGAACCAAATAATTCATTTACCAGGGAACACATAACAAAAGGTAGTTGCTACCTTGGCCACACTTAACACCCCTATCAATCCCAAAAGAATAAAACCCAAGGAAGGCCCCTTGTACTTTCTATGCAGAAATATAACTAAGATAAAACAAGCAAAACCTCCACCTCCTTCCACTGCCCCAATCAAAATTGACGAGTTAGTGAGCCAAGGAGGAGAATTAGGACCAAGTGAAGGGAAATTGAGGAGGTCACCTCCCCTAAACTCATGGGTAAACAACCTTTTCCACCAATAAGGATGATGACCACTAGAGCAGTCACATTAAGAAGCTCAAAGAAAAATTTACCCAGCTACAAGATAAGGAAGAGGAGCTACAAGAGAAAACATAGGATATACAAGAAAAAAAAGGTTGATATAGGAATGAAAAAATATGCTATAGGAGCAGCATGGAATTCAACAGGAAATAGAATCAACATAAAAAATGAAAGAAGAAGATCTCCAAGAAATCTAGGATCTTGAACCACAACCTAACCTTGGATCTTCAAATTTTTTGAGCGAGGTAGGATTATAGCTAAGAAATTTGTAGTTCCCCTCTTATTTGAATTGGAAAGAGGGAGAACAGAAATCATAGATGGATGCATATTTCAAAATCAAAGAAGGTAGAGGATGTGGGTCTTATGGAGGAGAAAATGGAACAAATGGGAAGAGACATGGCTGACCCAAGATTGAGGGAGTGAAGCATGAGAGAGAAACTTCAATTAGAAAAACAGAGACCAAGGAAGAATATGTAGGAAAATGAGGTAAAGCTTTCCACCATGGCATTTTTTACCATGGAAGCCATAAAATTAAAAAAACCATCGAAGCCCTATTCCATACTCCTCAAGGATCAAAAATTGTAATTATAGATAAAAATATTAGAAGAATATTGTTATCTACCATTGCAATACTATAGGGAGTTCATTGACTTTTTTTAGAAGGTAAGTACTAAGGATAGAGCCAAAATAGTTGAGTTCTATATTGATAATACGATCCTCACAGAAATAAAAATTTTGGACCCAAAAATCAAGATTGGGGGACATGAAACAAATGGTGCTAGCCTCTTGGTTGAACCATGAATAAACAAGGGATGAGGAAGTGAAGAGGGTGATGAATAAAGAATAAAATGAACCTTTTTACATCATAGAAGAGTTAGTGAGCCCAAAGGTTGTCATCAATAACCACAACATCATCTCCACCAGTCCAAAATTTTCCCCTCGGTACATGGAAACACAAGAGAAAGCTATCCTCCATTTCAAAGACACATTTAGGTTGTTGGGGACTACGAGATTGTACGATTTATATAGGATATGGCATGCGATGCCTCACAATTTGGAAATATGATAATTTCACTGTCCCGAAAGACTAAGGAATGCCTTGGAGAAAACCCCACTGTACAAAAAGATCATTCAAATATTAAATGTTAATCGGATACAACTCAAACTTAGTCCTCCCTTACTTTGGGTATATAGGAGATAAGAGACCAGGTATAATAAATAAAGGAGTGGGAAGAAATAGAGGCAACTGCATGGTTCTATCCACAATAATGCACACCATTTGAGGTGCCTTGGGATGTCAAAAAGGCCACAAGGGCCATAAAAAAACTTCAAATGCCTCAGTGAGTTTCTCAGAGGGTAAAAAACACCTTTAGCAGGGGGGTGATGATGGGTCCCATCAGTACGTATAATTATAGGCCTATTTATCTATCCTCCAACCCTTGAACTCTCATTTTCTCACATTAATTTACATTTTTTAGCCATAATGTGCTTAGTAGGAGTACTAAATGTCACTTATCATATTTCATGCCGAATGTGGTTAATATGCAAAAAAGTATCATTTTTGGAGATATTTACTATGCGAGGGCATGTTGGAGGCATATAGAGAGAATATAGGATGTTTTTCCTCTACATTAACTCTCCAACTTGACTTGAGTCCCAAGATTCCTCACCAACAACTCGAAGTCCACTGCCAACTGAGGAACTAAAGTTCATGTAAAGATCCAATGGAAGTAGATCCGCCAATATCGAGATTTTTAAGGGATGTAGTCCTCCTCTGAAGGAAGATTCCCCTGAGTCACTTTTTGTATAAATAAACAAGCTTAAGGGCCCATTAGGATTTAGACATTATGTTGGATATATGCATAGCTATTGAGAACCAATGGATTGACACTCTTATTTTCATCTTTGATATGATGTATGTGAATCTTATTCTCTATTAATGGAAAGCTTATTGTTCATCTATGTCTGAGTTAAATTTGAGTTGTGAAACGCTTAGGTTTAGGATCAACCCTGAAGCTTTAGTCCCTCTCACATATTCTTTCCTTGTTCTTGTTTAAGTCAGGGTATTTATTTCCTTATTTAAGTATGTATTATATTTCAGAAATCGTAATTTCAGGTTTGATCACCACCTCTCTTGTGTGCAGTTGAAGTGTCTACAACAATAAGCGAAAAATATGTGTTCACGGTTTCTTGGAAATTTCTAGGTTTTTCACTGAAATTATTTTCCATGCTTGGTTTCTGCAACTTATGAGTTAAAAACACGATCTAGAAAACATATTAGCTTCATGTTGTAGGATATAATAGATCTTAAATAAATAAAATTAAACTCATCCTTTCCACTTTGATTAATTTCACTGCAATATTAATATATTCCCTTGGTTAATAGTTTGTAGGAGCTTCTAGTGACTTGCAAGGGTTGGAACACTCACCCACACCCACCTTGTCATCTCCATCCTTCATTGGAACACCTCATATTGATCCTAATCTCTGCCACTGAGATTATCTTTCAGGGTTAATGGAGGACATCGTGGGCATGGAATTTTGTGTAAGATATGCCTTTGAGGCTGCTAATATTTTAAAAATTCCTGAAAAATCCTTCATCCAACCTCATTACCCTTATTCCACCTTCAAAACACCTTCCCTACCTTCAGAAATATCTCAGACCCACTCGTGGAGAAAAAATAGGGCAATTCCTCTAACAAAACATGGCTTCTTGTAGCACCCAGTAGAAGTCCTGTAATACTATCTAAATTCAACAATATTTTCTGTAGGACCTTGAATTTTTCAACTCAGAAGTTGAATAATGGCTCCTCAACTTTGATTCCATGATTAGGGAGAATCCAAGACCACTCCAAACCTATCCTTCCTCCACTGCAAACATTAAACAACTAATATATTAGACTTAGTTTTTTGAATTCCCTAGTTATGTGTAGTATATTGAATTTCTTCTTCTAAAGAAATTTGAATTTTTTTAATGATTCATGCAAGTAGAACATTGATTTGATTAGTTTGAAAACAGAGCAGCGAGGTTTATTTCTGGAACTAGTGTAGCCTTTTCCTCTTCTACAGTCACAAGTAGCCTTTACATTTAATGAATGACACTTTCATTTTTGCAATTAGAATAATTTTCATCCTTACAAATGCGATATGTTTTCATAGGGTTTCTCTTTGTAGTTAGCTGAAGGCATGTTATCTACATTCTTGGAACTGATCCAATGACCGAGGGTGAGATGAGTATAAGTTAACCTATTGTTCCTATAGCACTGTCACCTCTAAGCTTGTATGAATCCCTCGTGGATAGATTAAGTTGAGATATTTAGGAGTTGTAACATCCTTGATGCAATACGAGGTCTCATCAAACCTAATTAAAATAGGTATGAGGTCATCAAGAAAATTATACCTCACATTCCAAATCTAATCACTCCATAATAGAACATTATTCTAATGAGGAATATTACTCATGAGGAAGTGGAAGAAGTATTCATTAATATGCCAAAAACAATTTCTCATGACTTGATGGTTGCACAATATAGTTCTTCCAAGAATGTTGGGATATCATAGGGAATGATGTTACTCAATTAGTGGTAGATATAAAATAGGAAACAACCATCCCATCAACCATGTATTCCACCTTCTTAACCCTCATTCCTAACAACCCTCAAGCTGAATCTCCAACAGAATTCCAATCCATGTCTATCTACAATGTCATCTATAATCTTATCTACAAATTCATAGCCAATTGACTGAAGCTCCTTCTACCTCTCATTATATCTCCCAAAAAATCTAGCTATATACACGGGAGGTAGATTTTGGATAGCATCCATGTGGCCGATCAGAAAAATATTTCTCTATATCAACAAGGTTCCCAATACGATCATTAAGATCGACATGTAAAATGAATTTGATATTGTTGACACCTAATCCTATGGGATGGGTGTGAATATTCAATATTGTATATTATTTAATATTAGGAAATAAGGAAGGCCAAGAGTCATTGGGAGATGAATCCCAATAGCCTCACCTCCATGTATAAATGCATGTTCATTCTTCATTCAATAACACATTCTGATTTGAGGAGTTACCTCCTGGTTTGACATGGTATCAGAGCCAGCCCCGCTATTGGCATTTTTTCCTGTGGTGTAACTCCCTGTCCTTTGCTCAGTCAGTTTTTAATAGATTTTGCTGCTCCTAATTATTGCTATACTGTTATTCTGCATTTTTTTCTATCTCTGCATAGCTCTGACATTTGCAGCTCCTGCAGCTCCCGAAGATTCTACAATCCTACAGTTCCTGGAACAGTACAAATTGCAGCCCCCCTCTGCAGTCCTGCAAAGATCCCATTCCAAAATTTTCATTTGGCCTTTTGGCCTCCTCCATTATCCATACCAATGCCTTCTCCCTCACTCCACTACGCTATCTCCCTCATCGACCTGCGCCCCCTTCTCTCGCTCATACCCTCTACAACTCACGCTCGGCTCTGCTATCCCACACACGGTTCCGCTATCCCTTATAACTCCCACCTCACAACATGCAAGGATAGGTGGTATCTACCCTCTTCCCCAACGCATACACCGCTTCCATTTATATACATAGCGCTGTCATATATATATGTTGTCTGTCGATATAGTTCGCCCCTCCTCATAGAACATTATCCTGCCTATGAAATACATTGCCTATCGATTTATGCTGCATACAGTCCCACGCTATTCCATATTCATAATACAATACATCTCTTTCAGCAATACGTTGTCACTCGGTTGTTCTCCCCTTTCCGTTCTGCTCTATCATACCATTAAATACAGCGCTGTCCATACACCCCGTCACTTATAATACAATCACGCTGCATACACCCTGTCACTTATAATACAATCACGCCCTTTGCATATATAATACGCCTCACAACACGCTGTTCCACTGTCATAACATGCTGTCATAACTCCGAGTGGAGCTCCCTCTCCACGCATACACTATCCGCTCCATCACAACGCTATCACAACGCTGCCTATCCAACGCTATCAACACTATATTTAATACGCTGTCAACTATTCCTCCCCGCCTGTACATTTCTTCCAGCGCTGTCTGTCTCCCCTTTCATACAACCACAATACCGCCTTTCCACTTTTAATACCATTGTAATACACTGTTTGTTTATATATATATACCGCCTTCTATTTAATACGCCCCCCCCCCTTCCATATAACAAAATCGTTGTCCATATTACAATAACATTTTATAATACCACTTCCCATATTCTATTTACAGTGCTCTCTCCTTCCATTTTTAATACCGCCCCCTCCCATACTCAATACCGCCACCCTTTTTATATACGCCCTTTCATATAATACCGCCCCTCCTCATATAAAACTTCATACTGCCCTTCATAGTATTCAATACCGCTTCCCCAGTCATAATACCCCCCCCCCCCCAATCATACTTTAAATACATTTTTTCTTCAAACACAAAAAAAAAGAAGATATTTTTTTGGTGCAGAATTCAGTTTTTAGCAAAGAGTTTTTGTCCTTTTAAATTCAGAATATTTTCCTGCAAATATTTTTTGTTCCCTTTAATTGAGAAAATTTCCAAAGTTGAAAGTTTTTCTAGCAGAATTTTTTCCTCTTCAGAAGAATTTTTTCCAGCAAACTAATGCATTCTCTCATCTCTATTGTTGGGGTGGTTCTCTCCGGAAAAGAGAAATATCTTGAATGGTCTCAGAAGATTAAACACACACTCAATTTTAATGAGTTGTGGAGAGGAATCTATGAAGGAAAAGAAGGAAATCCACCAGCAAAGCCCACTTCAGACAAAGAGCTCGCCATTTGGGAAAATAAGAACTGCAAGGCCTATGCCTTGATTGCAGCTTCTGTAAATTAAGAGGTGAGTCGCCACATTTCATCATTATCAAATTCCTATGATGCCTTGAGCAAGCTAAAAGAACTCTATGACTCACATTCAGAATTAGAAAATGTTCAATTGATGATTAAGTTGTTCAGTCTTGAAATTAAGAATGATGATCCCCTTGCCTTAGCTTCAGAAGTTAGATCGATCATGCATGATATTGATAGCACTGGTGTAAAAATGGACATACCTCTCATAGCATATATGTTAAGGCATTGTATCCGACTTACTCACATTATCTTAAGTCTTTGCAAGCAAGTGGGAACCTTGAGCATATCACCTTTGATACACTTGAGAAAAAGTTTGCAGAAAGAGAGAAAGCTTTTGGGAAGATGACATACCCTTCATCTTCTGAAGAGGGTGCATACATGGCACATAGAGAAAAGAGTCATGCTCCAGATTCATCCAGAGGAAGAGGTGGCAGAAGAGGAAGAGGAAGAAGAAACTTCACAGAAAGGGGGGGCAGACAATCTGACAAATCCAATCTTCATTGCACACGTTGCAATAAAGATGGACATGATGCATCCAAATGCAAAACACCTTGGGAGAAAATTGAGCAGCAAAGAAATCAAGACAAAGGTAAAACTAATGACAAAGACAAAGGTAAAGCACCTGAATCTGCTCATTATGTTCTAGCACATTGTAACAATGGAGTAATTGAAGACTTGTTTGATGTTTCATTTACTTCATGGAGAGATGATTGGTTGCTAGATTCAGGAGCAACATGTCACATGACATTTAGAAAAGATTTTTTTGAAGAATTCACTGACAAAGTTGATGGAGCAATATATTTCACAGATAAATCCAAACTCAAGCCATCAGGGCTTGGCACAGTCAGGCTTAAACTGCCTGGTCTTCCAGATCATATCCTACATGAGGTTCTATACCTCCCTGAGTTGAGGAGAAACTTGCTATCCTTGGTCCAAATCCGCCAGCAAGGACACTCCATTCACTTGTTTGATGGCAAGGCAGAGGTCAGAAAAGCATCAGATCACTCACTTGTCATGGAGGGAATAGAAGAAGGGAGACTCTTGAAGCTAAAAGGTTCATCTGCTCATGCTCAAAACTTTGCATTCAGTTCACATCATGATGAAGGTACATTCCCATCAAGTCTTTTATGGCATGCTAGATTTGGACACTTAAACTATGAAAGCCTTCGTTTGTTGAAGAAAATGGTGTTAATGGACTGCCTACAATTCCTAGAAAACCTAAGGAATGTGATGCTTGTATTCTAGGAAAGCATAGAAAACAACCATTTCATGATTCACACTCCATAGCACATAGAAAACTTGAGCTTGTTCATTCAGATTTATGTGGCCCTATGCCTATTGCTTCTGCAAATGGAAACAAATACATGATGAAATTTATTGATGAATACACCAGAATGTGTTGGATTTACTTACTGAAGAATAAGTCTGATGCTTTTCAAACTTTCAAGAATTTTCATGCATGGATTGAAAATGATGCACAAACACATATTGGCTCTCTACGTACTGATAATGGAAAAGAATACACTTCAAAAAAATTTGAAAATTATCTTTGTCAACATGGAATAAAACATCAAACAACAGTGCCATATAATCCCCAATAGAATGGTGTAGCTGAAAGAATGAACAAAACTATCTTAAATATGGTTCGCTCCGTGTTATTTTTCAAGAATGTGAAATTGATGTTTTTGGCTGATGCAGTTCTATGTGTTGTCTACATAAAGAATAGGTGTCCTTCAAGTTCAATTAGAAGCAAAAATCCTTTTGAAATGTGGCATGGCCACATTCCTTCAGTAAAGCATTTCAGGGTCTTTGGGTCCACCTCTTATGCCTTGATACCCAAGGGTCAAAGGAACAAACTTGGTGCTAGAAGTCGAAAATGTATCTTCTTGGGGTACTCCAATACCTCCAAAGGATATCGTCTCTATGATTAAGCAAATAAGAAGTTCGTAATAGCAAGAGATGTCATATTTCTTGAATGTTCCAAGAGTGACAAGGTTGTTGAGTGGCAACTTGATCGCCTGGATAGATTCACACATGCAAAGTCCTTCCAAGAATTTGATAATGTGATTCCACATCTTGAAGGGGGGATTTCGATATTGAATCAAACTGTGGAATCATGTCCTGAAGCACTCTCTCCCCCACATGAAGAAACAACCATGAATGACACATTGGATGATGTGATTGACAGAATTGGGAGATTGAATCTTGAATCAATCCCAACTCAGTCAAATGACCAGCCTGGGCGATCTCAGAAAGGTCCTCCCAAATGGCTGACAAAGACACTGGAGAATTTTCATCCTGATGAGGTTGGAAAAAAAGGAACAAGAAGTTCCACTCAACAAATCGAAGGTGATGTAGATAATTCTAATTCCCCTATTGATATGGATATTGCTTATAGCTGTGAATTGATTTTGTCTACAGATCATGAACCAACTTCCTTCAAAGAAGTCGCTTCTCATGATGAATGGAAAGAAGCAATGCAGAAGGAGTATGATGCCTTGATAAAGAATGGCACTTGGAAGCTGGTTTATCCTCCTTTGGGAACAAAACCAATTGGCTGTAAGTGTGTCTACAAGAACAAGTACAAAGCAGACGGCTCACTTGAAAAGCACAAGGCCAGGCTTGTGGCAAAAGGTTTTGCACAAAATGAAGGAATTGATTATGAAGAAACTTTTGCTCCCACAACAAAATGGACCATCATCCGGACTCTCTTTGCCTTAGCAGCTCAGAATGGATGGAAATTCCATCAGATGGATGTAAAAACAGCCTTCTTGAATGGAGATCTAAAGGAGAAATTTTATATGTCCCAGCCAGAACGATTTGTTGTAAAGGGTCAATAACACAAAGTTTGCAAGATTATAAAATCCTTGTATGGCCTCAAGCAAGCACCACGAGCCTGGTATGAGAAATTAACTGAGCATATTTTGAAACTTGACTTCAAACATTTTGATTTTGATGATGAAACTTTGTTTGTTAAGAAAGTTGGAAAAACAGTTGTATATCTTGTGGTATATGTAGATGATATTTTGATAACGGGGAACAATGAGAGCTATATTGCATCCATAAAGAAATAATTGAAGAAAGGTTTTGAAATGACTGATTTGGGTCATGTTCATTACTATCTGGGTATTGAAGTAATTCAACATCCTAAATTTATATTTCTTTCTCAAAAGAAGTACATTGGAGATCTCTTGAACAAATTTGGCATGGATGAATGTAATCCCTTAACCACTCCAATGGAACAAAAATTGAAGCTCACATCTATTGAAGGGAAGGAATTTGAGGATGCAACTAAGTATAGACAACTTGTAGGAAGTCTTATCTACCTGACCACCACCAGACTTGACATTTCATTTGCTGTTGGAATCCTCTCAAGGTTCATGCAAAAACCTTGTGAAGGACATTGGTCTGCTGCAAAAAGAGTGCTAAGGTACTTGAAGGGGACTCAAGACTTTGGACTCAAATACACACAGGTAGGCGACTTCAACTTGATCGGATACTCTGATTCAGACTTTGATGGCGACAAAGAAACATGGGTGTCTACTACAGGTTACACCATGAGTCTTGGATCAGGAGCTGTCTCATGGAGATCACGCAAATAGTCAGTTCCAGTAGATTCCACGACCGAGGCAGAAAATGTGGTAGCAGCTGAAGCGACAAAGGAAATTATGTGGCTCCGGAAAATCCTGGAAGATTTGCAGATGAAAAAAATTTACTCCACACCACTCATGATCGACAACACTTCTGCAATAAATTTGGTCAAGAACTCAAAGTTCCATGATCGAACAAAGCACATCAATACAAAGTACCATCTAATTCGACATCATGTTCAGGCCAAAACCATTCATCTACATCATTTTTCCACAAATGAGCAAACTGCTGACATCTTCACCAAAGCACTTGGAAGATAAAAGTTTGAAAAGTTTAGATCGATGCTTGGACTCACCAACATCCCTTTAGATTAAAGGGGGGAATGTTAACACCTAATCCTATGGGATGGGTGTGAATATTCAATATTGTATATTATTTAATATTAGGAAATAAGGAATGCCAAGAGTCATTGGGAGATGAATCCCAATAGCCTCACCTCCATGTATAAATGCATGTTCATTCTTCATTCAATAACACATTCTGATTTGAGGAGTTACCTCCTGGTTTGACAGATATATTCAGATGAATCTACATCTCTTCTATACTCAAATATTTTTGATTTACAGAATCTTGCGTCTCCAGGATAATGAATATTATCTCGAAATGCTTTTTCTAGATCCTGATAACTGGATCCCTTTCTACTCCCTTGTCCCCCTCACAAGGTATTAAATAATGAAATCTACTTTCTCCATATCCATTCCTTTTGATGGTTGAAATTTTAAGAAGATCCATCAATTATGCAATCTTCAATGGATCTCTCAAAGGATTTTCTAATGTCCCCAACTACCCTCCCTTGTCTCATCAACAATTTGTTTTCAATACCATTGTCATGGGTCAAGCCTTTATTAAAGAAGCGTTTATTTTCAAATCCAAATCTCTCAACCTTCACAATTTCCTTTCGAGTTGATATAAAATTGGTGAAATACAAAATAATTTCTTTAACACCCCAATGACTCACCCAAACCTACATCTCCATATTTTTTTGTATTCAATGGAGCTCCCTTCCAGCTAAATAAGTAGGAGTCCAACTAGTGAAGAACCCTCTCAAAGTAAATGTTTGGGATGATCTTCTCTCTAAACTGGAAAATAGTTTTTCATGCTAGAAATTTAGATATCTCAACCCTGCCACCATATTTTTTCTTATAAAATTCATTCTTCAATCCATTTTTTTTAATCACATCTCAACCATAGATACCCTGAAGAAAATTCCATTGTATTTAGATATCCTTCTTCTGGGAGGATCGAAGTAAGAGAAGAAATGGGCTCTCACAACCTAGGAAAAATTGTTCAAATCTAAAAATCAAGGGGCCTAGGTATTAGATATTTGAAAATTGGGATACAAAACACGGGCCCCAAAACTTGGTGGATGTGGATCAAAAACCCATGTACCTTTTGGAGAAATATATGGAAATGTAAATGTGGCCCTAATATAGAAAATAACCAAATCAGTAGACTTCAACGACAGAGAAGGGGACCTTATCTTTGGAATCAAGCTTGGACCAACAAAAAACCTATGCAAATAGTGGCCAAATTTGGATCAAAATGATAGCATCACAAATATCACAAAGGAACTAGAAAAACATGAAAATTTTTCATTAAATATTATTGGGAAAAAAAAATGGAGAAATTACAATGGAGATAGTGGGAAAAATGAAGTCAAGATAACCTCCACAAGAAGCGTGCATATTATAGATCCCTAAATAAGAAATTGGAACAACAAAATTTTTAAAGCTCAACAGGGAATGACATTCTTAAATGGAGCCAAAATTTTAACGGTGATTTCAATCTAAAAGAGGTGTACAACATTCTCTTAGGTACAAGAACACATGACGAGGAAAAATCATGGACAAATAAATTGTGGCCTAAAGTAACCATATTTATTTGGTCACTCTTAAAAAATAAGACTCTAACTTGGGAAAAAATACAAATGATATGCCTACATGGTCCTACACAATGTCATCATTGTTGTTCCAACATAGAAACAATATAACATTTACTTAATGACTACCATTTTTCTTCAACACTCTAACACAGAGTTAAAATTATTTTCATAATAAATGTTGGGAACAAAAATCAACATCAAATCCATACTCGAATATTGGAAATCATCCCCTTTAAATCATGTTATAATAAATCAAACTTGGAAGTTTTGCTCTGGTCTCATTTTTTCAGAGATCTGCAAAGAGCACAATTAAAGAATTGTCAAAGATAATATGCAAGATATAAAGTAGGTTTGGAAAACAATATTTGAAAAAGTTAAAGAAACTATTTTGATTTCTTCCTGAAGAACTCAATATTAGGAATGTGAGGCCATGCAAGACCCTATTCTCATGATCTTGGGTTTACATCACTCAATAATTCAAAGTAATCCCCTCACTAAACCTCACTATCATACTAGCCCTAACCACTAGATGCCTCGTCTGAAATATTTCATTAGATTAAACATCGATGGGGCCTGAAAGGTAAACACAAGCTTTTTTAGTTATGGAGGCATGTTTAGAAATGGAAGTGGATAAATTCTGCATGTGTACACAAAACCCATTACCCATGATTCCTACAATTCAATAGAGCTCTATACAATTGAGAAGGGGATAATGATCGCAAATGAAATAAGCATAGATAAACTAATGTAGAAGGGGATTCTCAATTAATCATGCACATGCCTAATAAAATACAAAATGATTCCTATCCAGCTAAGGTAACTTCTCACTGGAGATTGTTGGCTAGCCTAGAGAAAATAATAGTGTACATGGTAAACTTAAATTCCATCATACTCTAGCAAACTTTGAGAAATCTTAATTATTTGGTGGACAATATTTGCAATGTTGGCCTCAATTTCATTGTAGAAGTCCTTGACTCCAAGTTTGAACACCTCAAATAAAATCAACTGTGAATGTAGTACAAATATATCGCCCCACACGACATCTTTTTGTACTCACATGATAATAATAAGATTAAAATAATGTAGAAACTAATATTTGTTGTGTGGATCTACAAATGTAGAACTCGCCACCCCTTCTGTTGGCATCACAAGATGGTGGGGGTGGAGGGGTCCACACTCATTTCAAGTAGTTATTCTCCTAATTCATATACTTGTTGCACATTATAATATATCGAAAATTGTAATGGATATACAAGTGGGGACCCCTACCCTCCCTTGATGGGGTATGGGGTGGGTTTTCTGCACTTATTTTGAGATTTTTATCTCCTGAGTCAAATCCTCCTCACAAGACGTTATAATGGTTGGAACGTTATAACAAATTTATGAGTGTAGAAGCCCACCTCCCCCACCCCGCTATCATCTTAGGGTAGCATTAAACACTCGATATGGTTGATTGATCTCATGCAACAATATGAAGTTGTGAATTTGTGAGTGCATTCCCTTTATCACAACCATCACTTGAAGGACTCACTTCACATAGAGACTCCTTGCCATAACTAGGGTCTCTTGAAGACTATCGTAGACGTGGTACTATTTTTTGTTTAACGATATGTTTATAATAGTTGAAAAATAGTAATAAAAATTTTGGGTGTAATTTTTTATTCTTAGAAAAATTATAATCACCATTATCTTAGAAACAAAAAAAATCTAGGATTTGAATGCAGCAAGGAACAATTATACATCTAGCCTTGGATACACAACTCTTTTTGGACCAGGACTAGTCTATGAAAAATGGTTGTGGCACAAGATTTGGAAATATAAGGCCCCTGCAAAGTGTAACTTTTTTATGTATATTGTATTTAAATAAATTTTTAACATGGGAATCCCTCTTAATAGAAAATATACCAATTCTAGGTATTTATTTACTTGTCAATTCTAGTGACAAAATTTTTTTTCACATTTGTTCTTACATTGTAATTTTTCTTAAAAAGTCTTTCTTAAGGTCAAATATTTTGTGTTATCCAAAATATTTGTAAATATGAATCCATAAATACATGTCTTAATATTTTTCATAGTTTCCAACGTATAAAGTGATTAAGGGTAATCACATTCCTAGTTATGTGGGGAATTTGGATTACCTAAAACACTATTTTGTTTGAAAAGAGGATGATGCCCTATTTTCATGTAGTTTCATAAGTTAATGTTTCATTAATGTATTATAAGGTTACTCCAATGGTTATACCATGCATAAGTCCATCAAACGTATAGGTGGAGAAGTATTTAGCTTGGGATATTTTAATGGGGCTTCTAAAGGCTTGGGTTCTATTCGTGGGATTTTCTTCATTATAAACTTTAGAGAGACACAAATTTCTTATCAATTGTAATATAAGAAGTGGAACAAACAACCCAGTGGAATTTAATGCCTTATACTACTTACTAAAATATTATTTTGACTAAGGGATTCATAATATTTAGGTTATGGGTGATTCACTTATAGCCATTCATTATTTGAAAGGAACCCTCGAAGTACAAAATGAATATCCCATTTGGATAACCCAATAGTTAAAGGAAATATCCAATTATATCCTTTGGATAAAATATATTCATATTTATATAGAGAACACTATTTCATATAATCTCTAAAAGAAATTAATTCATCTACCTAAGCTTTATTGTTCCTTGGAAGAAGTATAACATGACCATACAATAGATTTAAGACAATTTTCATTAGATGATTTATGAGCTCTTTTTTAACTTGTAATTTTTTAGTACATGGGATTGTTAGGTGTGCTATTTATTTTCAACTACTTGGTAGATAGTATACATGATATTATGAAAGTTATGTATCATTAAATATTTATAGTGAAAGACTCTGAAGAGATCGATCTCTATATGATGTTTTCTCAAGAGTACCTAGAGCACTAGAGTACACACACACACACACACACACACACACATATATATATATATATATATATATATTGCAAAATATGGAAAATAAAAAACCCTGTCACCTTCAATTTCCATTTTATCTATAGAAGATATGTTATTCATTTAGTTTCTTTTTAAATTCCATTGAAATAACGAACACAGTGAAGTTTATTTAATATTGAGATGTGATCTACTTAACATGGCTATAATATTAATGCTAATAAATGTTGTAAGCAATTGCACTAATAATAAACACATTGAATTAGTTTCCTTAAATTGCTTCCTTTCCCTTGGGAAATGACATTTACTCTCACAAACCTTTTTCCTCCAGTTTGAGATCCTTTTCATATAGAAAAAATTCGAGATTATTTTCATAAAATCAACTTCTTGACTTGTTCTGTATCTTTTTTCTTGTGGAAAAACCTGGAAAGACACTTATTAAATAAAATCTACCTTGCTTTAAGCTAACCTTTACTTTCTTTGAGCGAATTCAACATCATTCTTTCTTACTCTGCTCTTAGTAACTAACCTATATTCCTTCTCCTTTTCCCCTCTAAGCTTCACAAATTTAAAATTTTGTTGAACTTTTAGTGCCCATACATTAACCTAAATTCCTTCTCCTTTTCCCTTTTAAAGTTCACAAATTTAAAACATTCTTCAACTTTTAGTCCTCGAGCAATCTGAGTTATTACCTCATAACAATCCAGTTTCTTCCTTTATTTCCTTGACATGTTTTCCTCCTCAATGGCTCCTCAACTTCCCACTTTGTTGTTTATATGCCTAAGGATTTGTCTTCCTACATAAAAGAATTCTATGTCCCACTTACAAATTTATTGATCCCTACTTTATCTATGCTTTCTCTTTTTACCTTCATTCGTACTTCAGTCCTACATACTCATTACCTTAGCTTCCATATAGCATCTACACTTTCACATACATGTAGGTACTCCTACAAAAATATATATGTGCCAAATTAGGCTCATGTTAATCACTTATATGTGTTTCTCATAATTTTATCATGGGGACAAAGCAAAACAACATTATCATTACAATTTATTTGTGTTTCTCATATTGACCATGCATCACAAATGCCATTTCGGTGTTTATTAATATGCTTTCTTTGACAAAAGTGTGTTTTACTTGTCTAAATCAGTTTTAATCATGCATAATTAGGTTATTTCTTAATTTTGTAATAATGTGATCATCCATATACACATTCATACTCCATTTATATCTCTTTCCTTAATTCATTTCTATTTTTTTTTTCCCTAATCACCTATACCTATTAAGAATGGGAAAACGTGTAGTTGACTATTACAAACATCACTCACGTTAATTAAATTAAATTAATTAGCTTTTAAGATATAAATGTGATCCATGATTTTATTTCATTAATTACTTAAATTTTAATAAAGTCCTAGGATTGATAGTTTAATGAAATATTATTATTTATATTAAAATATAATTCAATACACCAATAATCATCAATATGAAAATTAGGTATTTCCAAACCTATTTTAAGTTAATTTCTTTTCATTATTTCAAATATAAAATTCATGTGCCCGGGTTACAGGTCGGGGCTCTAGAACAGGAGGGTCAATTATTAACTAACAATCGAAGACAATTTATGAACGACTATGAAGTACAACTCTGAGTAGGGTTAGAATTTCAAAACAAATTCTTTTATTAAATTTGATTGTTTCCTCACTTCTCAACCTATTTTCATAGTTTAAATTTTTTTAATGGTGTTATAAAATTTTAAACTACATTGAATAAACAAATCAAAAATTGACCTTAAAATTCCATCTCTAAGTGTCGGTATTGTTTACGGGCTTTATTGAGTGATTTCGGAGGTAGGTAGCAGCACGTCTCCCACCCCCACTCTTTATAATAATATTAGAACGAAGTAGTGTTCTATCAGCATTCAATCTTGCATTACCGTAAGGATAAGTGTAAGGGTATGTCTGCCACTCCCCAAAATGGATGGGTTGGTCTTATGATAATGTTTACAATTATCTTATAAAATTTAATAACAACTAAATCCACATGAAAAACTAATAAAACACTTCATAAATTTTGTAACATCAGATACTTAAAATAAATTAATAATCAAACTAATCAAATGATTTGGTTTTACCTTCGTATCTGACCATCATAAATTAATAATTTGGGTTTACCGTCGTATCTAATACTAGGGGTTGTATTCCACCCTATTTTCGTTATAGGTTTCTTGTAGATTTGCAAGGGAATATTTCGTTACCACAATTGCCATGTTTGTTACAATTCCTTAGGCTAATGGGTTTCCATGTGTGTGTTACATGATTACTTCAGTTTTTTGTTGTTGTTTCAGGGTCTTTATTTTTGTCGCGGCAGGGGTGTGTTACTGAATTCTGCTCCCGGTTGGACATTCGTTAGGTGTTTGTTTCAAGAGATTCAGAATGGAATTATTTCATATTATGCATTAGAATTCGGGTCAGTGGAGTTTGTGAAAAATACGTTAAATGTAAAAAACAATAATGACATAGTTATACTGCTTATACTCTCGCAATAATTATCAAATGTGGATTTTGTTTTATTTCTTTTCCCAGATCTTTCGTAGCATTGGGTTCACATTTCAATTAATTGTGGGATTTCTGTGATGTCTATCCATGGTCGATGTTCCATTCCAATTTTCGGGCTTTGGTTCCACACTTTATTTTTTTATTCGTTAACATTATTTGAGCATTAAAATTTTGTGTTGCATGTCATTGAGGTAACCCGAAAACCTTGCACCCACATGGTTCCAGTTATCACGCTGGCCTCCTTGTCTAATGCCTCTCGTTTTCTAGTATAGGTGCTCTATTCCATTCCACATAGCTTTTTTTAATTATTTTCAGGATTTCTCATAAAGGTTTTTGACAGAAATGTTTAAGGCTATAGTTACCAGATTGGAACTCACATCCCCTCTAGGGTTTGATGTAATTATTCAACAGTTGTTTGAGTTAACTGTACTTGCTATTTCAAACTACACACTAGTCTATTAGCATTGATTCTGTAATACTTAATTCCCGTAATGGTACTTCTATATAAGTGTTTTGGGTTAACCCCTATATTCTTCTCTTTTCTTTTTCTTCCACAACAATGTAATTTTCATTGATATTTTCAATCATTATCGCATGCAAAAAAATTGGGTGATTTATATTATGGAATCTCATGCTATTATTAGTTCTGGTACTTTGTTTGTTAAATATATATGGAAGCTAATATTTCCATTAAAGATTTCATTACTATTCTTGCTCTTTCCTGTCTTTTTTAGCTTACCTCTATTCAACAGTTATTGCTAACATTCATGTATATAATTTCATGTGTACCTTTATTACATAGACTTGATCCTTCTCATGAGGAATATTGTTGTAAGTGAGTTTGTTGGTCAATATTTTTCTTTGAACACTTGTGGTTTTGTGTTGTTCTTACCTAATGAATAAATGTACACTCTATTTGATGTTAATTTAATTCTAGCAATTAGTTCTTCATTATTTCCTTTCCTGTTCAAATTTTTTTCCTTGTTTTTGATCTGGTAATAGTTTTTCATAGAAGACAAAACAAATATAGGTGACCGGAACACCTCAAGATGGTTTACACCCAACCCTTAGTCTGTGTATCTGCTTGGTTCTTCTTTACAAGACAACTTGTCCCGTTTGGGGAAATCCTTCCTTGAATGGACTAACTATCCATCGTGTTACTTGTTTATGTAGGATTTTCCCCATTGTTCTACTAAATATCATTAAAATAAATTCAGTCCTTTATCCTTTCACAAGACTTATTTTACAACAACTATTCCAAGAAGTAAAACTTTTCATACAACATTTCAAAGAATCTAAATATTTATCCCTCTAACAAAGTTTTCACATACACAGAAAAATATTTAAAGGATTTAATATATTTAAAAAAAAAAATTCCATTTCATTGCAGTCTGATATACTTATCTCAGATAAGTATGGCTAATGGCATCCTCCCCACCGTGAGAGGGGCAATGACATCCTCAGCTCCACCCATGCTCCTCACCAGAGTAGTATTGTGTAGTAGTTCTCAAGGAGGTAAACCTCAAGACCCATATCTACTCTCTTCTCCAATGATAGGTAGCAGAGTTCCACTGTTTCTACCAGCTCTCAGCTCTGGACACTCTCTCCTTTCATCTCTCTAGTTGTTTATTTACTCTTGCGCATAACCCCTTTCCTTCTCTAGGATTTTCCCTTTATCCTCAAGGGAAAGATAATTGCTAGTAACTTCTTAATCCAATTACTTTGGAATCTTGGAAAAATTTTACTAGCAGTTTATGGAATCATACCATAATTAAATATTTTATTCAAGAAAATAAGTTTAGTTCATAACTTTATTAACAAGCTCTTTAATCATATTTAAATTTAAAATAAACTCCAATTTCTAAATTAAAATGTCTTTTTCTAAGGAAATTAAATCTTGGTGTTACATCTTCCCTTGCTTAAGGTAAACACCGTCCTGGGTGTTTATGCCATTCAAGTGTATAACTTTGGATATGCTTCTTGGACAAATTTTTCATCTTCCCAAGTCACCTCTTCTGGGATAAAGTGTTTCCATCTCACTTTAACTTGGGTGATGGCTCACCTCCATAGCGTTATTTCTCTCTCATCGAGAATACATTGAGGTTCTACTAGGAATTCGCCGTCTAATTCGAGTTGCAACCAGAAAAATGTTTTAACTAATAAACAATCATTTATCTCCCTTAGAAATATTAATTTCCATTTCATTCCTACTTGAATATTCTGCCAGTGTATTACATGCTTCAGATCATGTACACATCTTTTCAGCATAGACACATGGAACACATTTTGCACTCATATGTTTCCTGGTAAAGCTAGCCAGTAGGCTACTAGCCCCACCCTTTCCAAGATTTGGAAAGGTCCACAGAATCGGGAAGCCAAATTCGCACATGTAGTCCACCTTAAAGTACTATTCTTGGGCCTAATTCTCACGTAAATGTGATCACCCACTTTGAATTCCTGATATGTCCTCTTTCGATCTGCAAATACTTTTTGTCTATCCTCGGTGGCTTTTATATTTTGTCAGATCTTCTTTACTTATCACTCCATTTCAGCCAACATTTTTGGCCCAAGAATTAGTCTTTTTTTTGGAATGCTCCAATTAATTGGAGTTTGACACTATCTACCATATAGGGGTTCAAAAAAAGTCATCTTTAGATATTTCTTGTATCAATTGTTGTAGGAAAATTATACTAAGTGTAGACAATATTTGCATTTCGTGGGTTGTTTCATTACATACATTCATAGCATGTCCTACAATATATGATTCAACTACAATATCTAATTCACACTCTCTGTCTGCCCACCCATCTGAGGATGATATGTTGTGATAAATTTGATTTCTGTGCCTAGTCAAGTAAACAATGCCTTCCAAAAGGCTGAGGTAAACTCTACATATCTGTCTCAGATGATTTTTTTTGGAATTCCATGTCATCTAAATATATCCCTCATGAATATGTCAGTAATTTGCACAATTTTAAAATTGGACTATATATGAATAAAATGAGCTTTTTCTCTCAGCCTATCAACTACTACCATTATAGATTCATTATGTCTCTTTCATCTTGGTAATTCGGTAATAAAATTTGGCAATATAGATTCCCACTTCGACTCCGGTGCTGGTATGGTTTGTGGTAAACTAGCTACATGATGATGCTCAACATTAACCTGCTGACATTCAAAACATTTAATCCAGTATTCAACGATGTCTTTGCGCATACCAGGCCAAAATTAATCTTTTCTGATGGATGTTAACATTTTTTGGTAACCATGGTGTCCAGAATATGAACTTCGGTGATACTCATCTAAGACGAGCTCTTTTAAAATTAGTTGATTATGAATGTATATATTTCCTCAGAAGACCAGTATTTTTTCATTATTGATGGTATAGTCTGATTATTTTCCTTCATTTTCTGTATCTTGTGTTTTCTGCCATAGAAACTGATATTCAGGATCTTTTGTTGCAACCTCTTTCACTTGTTCTCGAAAATTGAATTTCACATGATTGAAGTATATGTCATACAGATAATGCAATTTTCTATTAATATATCGATGACCCGATTTTATTTTTTTGTGATGTGATTTTTCCCAATAAGTACTGCTTCCATATTTTGAGTGCATGTGCCATTGTGGTTAACTCTAGATAATACATGGAATATCGTTGTTCATGATCTTTCAAATTCCTAGCTTCATATGCCACAACCTTTCCATCTGTTGACAACACCACTCCTACTCCTTCCTTGCTGGCATTGGTGTAAACCTCAAACTCTAAATTTGGATCTGCCACCTTCAAAAGAGGAGTTGTGGTCAACAATTTTTTTAACTTTTAAAAACTAGTTTTACATTCACTATTCCAATTAAACACTCTCCCTTTTCATTGTAACGAGGTTATGGGAAATGCAATTTTTGAAAATTATTCTCTAAAATGTTAATAATAGTTGGCCAGTCCCATAAAATATCATATGTCTGCTATGTTTTTGGACACCCTCCATTCCAAAATAGTCTTTATATTTCAGGGTCTGCTATTATTCCTTCAGCAAAAATAACATGGCCTAAATATTGGATTTGTTCATTGTAGAAATCACACTTGCTGAATTTCGCATATAGTTTATGGTCTCTCAACTTTTTCAACACTATATGCAAAAGTTCCTTATGTTACTCCATAGTCCTAGAATAGATTAATATATCATCTATAAAAATCAGAACAAATTTATCCAAATATGGATGAAATATGCCATTCATCAAACTCATGAATGTTGTTGGTGTGTTGGTTAATCCAAATGGTAAAACCACAAATTAATAATGCCCATATTGGGTATGGAAAGATGTTTTATAGATATATTCATAGTTTATCCATATTTTATTATACCGAGACCTTAGATCTAGTTTTGAAAATACAGTTTCCCCTTTCACTTGGTCGAAAATATCATCTACCCGTGGCAGTGGGTATTTGTTCCTAACAATTAATTTATTAAGCTATCTGTAATTCATACACATTCAAATTGTACAATAATTCTTATTTACGAACATCACTGTTGGCCCCCAAGGTGACACATTAGGACAAATATATCGCTTTTCCAACAATTCATGTAATTCAATTTTCAACTCTGTCACTTCAGGCACACTCTGTAATGTTCCCAAATTTTAGCCTCAAGCTAAAAATAATATTATAGTCGGCATTAGATGAATAAAATGGGTAGGGAGGCCCATTAACCTCTTTAGGAGGAAAAATAACATTCCTCATGTGAAAAGGGGAATAATAAAGCAGCTGTATTGAGCACCTACAAGTGTGAACAAGATTGGATCATCTTGATTCAGTCATATATGGCCAAGTCCATATGCACTATCTAGATACATTGTATCTCCATGATGGAGTACGCAGTTTGAATGGAGGAAAACTTGCATGGGCTAGGTATCACATATGGATGGGACCCATTGTGGAGAGGAGCACTTGATATATATGGAGAGGAGGACAGCCATTGTATTCATGCTTGGATTCTTATTTTCTTTGGTTTGTTGAGAATTTTCTTCCTCTTGTTGTTTAGTTGGGTTGTAGTGCTTTTTAGCACAAGGGTGTTCCCGGTCGAGAATCCCTACCTCATCCTCAAGGAAGGAGAGGTTCTTGAGCTTCATTTCCTCATTCCAGCATTTTGGCCAAGCTACCTCCTTCAGCTACAGTGCAGTTTCTATTTAGAGATATGTTGTGTTGCAGGGTTCCGCAAAGGAGGATCTCTTTGAACCATTTCTGGCTTGTTTTTCAATGGAGAGTTTGTATATCCATTGGAGGATCAACAAGGGAGGCTCTTGGGAATTTTTCCACATCTTGGCATTGAGCCAAAGCATCTCTACACTTTTACAGAGCAGTCCCTTGCAATAACTACATCATTTTTCAGAGAGCGGCTCCAACAAGGTTTAATACCTTGATTTTTTGCTAGTTTGCTTGGGCAAGGGCCAACCCTTCCCCCAGAAGTCTAGGAAAAGGGATTCTAATCCCTATTGTACTTATTTCAGTCATATTCATGTAATGTTGCAGTAAATTGCATTATTTTTCAGACTGAATATTCATATCTTCTTCTCTCGTACTCAAGATGTCAAGAAACCGTTGTCGAGTTATCTCATTTTGTATAAAAGAGGCTATATCTCTGTTTTTCTCCATGTATTGATGTAATAAAATCTATATATGGTATTTATATCATATTACATCTAAAAAAATCATAAAATAATGCTTTGACAGCTTCAATAATTTCTGCATCACTTAAGTCATGGGATTCGGGCCTTTTTTAGCAGTAATGGGATCAGGAGATCTATTTGACATAGATAGATTCATTTGTTTCTGATGAAATTTGGTATGTGAGTCCCAAATGACCTAATATAAGGGATTCCACCATCATTTTCCCTTATTTTTACGCAAATCTCATAAATTAACGTTTTTGGTGCTGGAAATGTTGATTTTCCCCACTTTTGATTAAGGGAATGGATCATATTCCTTGTTGTTGTATATATGATTGATGGAAATGTGATATAACACATTTTATGAGCTATATTTATGCATATAAAACTATATAATATCTTAATATATTCCTATTGTTGAAGAAATTCCTTATTTTGGGATATTTCATTGGTATCAAAGCATAATCTTGGCTCAGCCTGTGGAACATAGCCATTATGATATTCAAATAAGAAAATATGAGTAGAAATAAGACTCCATTATATGGAGGAAGAAAGGAGGATATGCTTTCAAATCTTCTTCCTAAATCTATAAAGAGCATTCATGAAGATCTCAAGAAAATAAG
The DNA here is from genome assembly GCA_034641835.2 of Pinus albicaulis. Classification (NCBI taxonomy): domain Eukaryota; kingdom Viridiplantae; phylum Streptophyta; class Pinopsida; order Pinales; family Pinaceae; genus Pinus; species Pinus albicaulis. The sequence continues at coordinate 1,471,620,587 of CM076580.1, forward strand.
AAGGGAGATGTACAGATAATCTCCAAGAGGGTTTGAATCTGAATCAAACTCCAGATTTTCATATGAGGAGTGTGAGCATGAAGCCACACACTATGTTGCAGAGTGTAGTCAAGAGCCTAGATCTATCAACAGAAAGATGAAGGATGGAGGAATGCCTAAGAGGGAAACTCTTAGTGGTTTGTTGCAAGGTTATGAATCTCAAACTGAAAGGTTTAGAGATCATCTTAATTTTTTATATTTTTCCAAGATCAAGGTGAAGGGAAGCAAGAAGGAAGATATATTTCTTCTATCTACTTTTGATGGTTCACCTGCATGTTCAACCAAAGCTTGGGTGGAGGAACTAGACACCTTTTTGCAGCAGCACCAAATTTTTGAAAATGATGCAATCGAAGTTGCAGCGCTGCATTTTGGAGGTAAGGCCTATGCATGGTGGATATTTGAGTCTTTTTATTTAAAGAATTAAAATATTTCTTCTTATGCAAGGTTCATTAAAGCATTGGTGGGAAGATTTGATGGGGAGATTTCTGAAACACATGTGGAGAAGAAAAACAAACTCAAACAAACACAAACCTTGCATGTGATGGATGAAACTATAAACTCCATTCCACTTCATAAACCCATGGAGGAGGCTGATATCTTACATCATACCTTTCTAGAGGCAAGACCTTTATCTCATATTCTTGAGCAAGGAGGTATGGAGATCCATGTTTCAAAACAGGATCCAATCATTGGGAGGTTGCCCATTCATCTTGCAGAGGTTGAGGGCAACAGCGTTGTCACATCTAGACATTATCTAGTGCCTCATGCAGAGGAAGGAGGATCACATGCTCCAGCAGGAGGGATTCTTGTATCCTTGCAATAATTTCCCCAGGATCTCATACATGGAGGTCAAAGCACAATTAGTGAGCAACATGATTATGAATCATTGCAGATGAAAGGAGAAGGTACGAAGGAAGGGAAACATCATTTGATGAGTGGCACACACCCTTCTCTATTTCAGAGAGCTAACACAAAGAGGAGGTAGACTGTACTGCATTTTGAAGGCAAGGACAAGGTTTCCTAACCATATGTTCAGTCCACTCTTGACATTGATGTCTCACTACATGGAGGCATTCCACCTGGGAGGCCACCAGATCTAACATTGATGTTCAAGACATCTTGTCTTTGGACTCACCGCTCTTGGATTTTGGAGAGGTGAAGAGTTTGGAGGAGAACTTTGGCATGGGGGATGTCAAAGTAGCATGCAACAGCATGATGAGAGCTTCACATGCCAGATCACTAGCGTTGTCTTTGGGGATGATTGATCCATATTGGAGGTCTCAACTTTTGGTAGAGTACTCCAAGGATATTGGTGCTTGCTTGATTCTTGATGGGCCTGATGGAGATGACAGATATATGGTGGATGATATGGTCATATATTCGTATGGTAGAGTCTTCTTGACTAGAGATTCTAAGCTCAAGGAGAAGCTGCTACATGCAACACATGAGGACTTATTTTCCATGCATTTTGATGTATATATTTCCTTAGCAGAGGAGTTCATTTGGGAGGGCATCCAACATGATATATTTTAGCATATGGAGAGATGCATATCCCAGATGGTGATGGAGAGGATGTCACACCCACTTCCCTACTCATTGGATGTGAGGGAGGAATTCCAATTGAGCCATTTCAGCACAAGTTCTCAAGTACATGGTGGAGGAAGTATAATTTCACATTATTTCTTGTACTTATTTACTTTATATGAGAAGCATGTTGTACCAAGAAGGATCATCCCTTCTTGAATTTTATATGATGCACTTTTAGCTACTTGTAGCATTTATTTTGGCTACCTTAATGGTGGTTTGTGGGGGAGGACACATGATTTTTGGTGTGCACCTTTGACACCTCATTGTACTTTCATGTTTTTATCTTATGAAATGATTATGGCAGAAAACAAGTGGTTGGGAGAGCACTTGTTATCATTCTTTTTTATGCAGGCAAAGTATGCACTACGCTGGCTCCATGTGTGGAACTATGATTCACTCTACGGTTGTCATTTGACAACTTGTTTTCATTGTATTTTTCTTCCGTATATTGTTGATATGTTTATGTCCATCGGAATATTTGTTTGGAGAGTGGGATATAAGATGAATATGCCCATTGGGAGTGTGATTATCCCTACTATTCATGATGTATGTTTCCGAAGGGGCAATGGGAAAACCATGATTGCCACATCACATCTCTTTTCTTCACATGGGGTGAGCCATTTGAAGAACTTGAGTGCTTGGAGGAGGCACTTCATGGCTGAATTGTTTGATGGGGTAGCTTGGGCCATTCTTGGAGGCCATGTCATTTCAGCCCAAGGACATAAAAAGCCCCATAATTACCATAAATGGAGGGAGAAACAATTTGAATGGAAGAATCTAATCTCTCCATGCAGCCCCACTACATTGCATAAACCGGGGGTTGAAAATTTCTTTGATGAGCTACTTAGAATGGCTCGTTTCATTTGGATGATTGCATGGGTGAGGGAGTCACTCATTGGGAATAATACTTCCCATGCTTTTCATCACTCCTACCTTGAGGAGGCCATGAGACAGCAAGGAGGTTTCCACTTACTCCTTCTACCTTTCCGTGATGTGAGCCATTTGGTCATGCATCTTTGGGAGGAGACATTGGAGGGAAGATTTGTTGCAAATTATCTTGAGCAGTGGTGCGGACTATTGATGAGGAGGGCACAAGAGGAGAATGGGGAGGAATTTTCCTCTCTGTATGTAGTTTCTTGAGGACAAGCAACATTTTGGAGGGGAGGATTGTAATGTTCCCAAATATTAGCCTCAAGCTAAAAGGAACGTTATAGTTGGCATTAGATGAATAAAATGGGTAGGGAGGCCCATTAACCTCTTTAGGAGGAAAAATAACATTCCTCATGTGAAAAGGGGAAGAATAATGCATCTGGATTGAACACCTACAGGTGTGAACAGGATTGGATCATGTTGATTCATTCATATTTGACCATGCCCATATGCACTGTCTAGACACATTGTATCTCCATGATGGATTGCGCAGTTTGAATGGAGGAAAACTTGCATGGGCTAGGTGGAACATATGGATGGGACCCATTGTGGAGAGGAGCACTTGCTATATATGGAGAGGAGGATAGCCATTGTATTCATGCTTGGATTATTATTTGCTTTGATCTGTTGAGACTTTGCTTCCTCTTACTGTTTAGTAGGGTTGTAGTGATGTTTAGCACAAGGGTGTTCTCGGTCGGGAATCCCTACCTCATCCTCATGGAAGGAGAGGTTCTTGAGATTCATTTCCTCATTCTAGAATTTTGGCCAAGCTACCTCCTTCAGCTATAGTGCAGCTTATGTTTAGAGCTCGGTTGTGTTGCAGGGTGTAGCAAAGTAGTATCTCTTTGAGACATTTCTGGGCTTGTTTTTCAGTGGAGAGTTTGCCTATCCATTAGAGGATCAGAAAGGGAGGATCCCGGGCATATTTCCACATATTGGAATTTATTCAAAGAATATTTTCACTTTCACAGTGCAGTCCCTTGAAGGAAATGCATAATTTTTCAGAGAGTAGCTGCAGCAAGGTTTAATACCTTGATTTTGGCTAGTTTCCTTGGGCAAGGGCCAACCCTTCCCCCAGAAAGATAGGAAAAGGGATTTTAATCTCTATTGTACTTATTTCAGTCATATTCATGTAATTTTGTAGTAAACTGTGTTATTTTGCAGGATGAATATTCAGATCTACTTCTCTTGTACTCAAGCTGTCAAGAAACCCTTGCCGGGATATCTCATTTTCTATAAAAAGAGGCTAGATCACTATTTTTCTCCATGTATTGATGTAATAATATATATATATGATATTTATATCATATTACATCTGAAACCCTCATAAAATCACGTTTTTCAAGCTTCAATAATTTCTACATCACTTAAGTCATGGGATTTGGGCCTTTTTGAGCAGTAACGAGATCGGGAGATCTGTTTAACATAGCTAGAGTCATTTTTTTCTGATGAAATTTGGTATGTGAGTCCCAAATGACCTAAGATAAAGGATCCCACCATCGTTTTCCCTTATTTTTATGAAAATATCAGAATTTAACTTTTTTGGTGCTAGAAATGCTAACTTTCACAACTTTTGATTGAGGGAATGGATCATCTTTCTTGCTGCTATATATATGATTGATTGAAATGTGATCTGACACATTTTATGAGCTATAATTCTGCATCTCCAACTCTATAATATATTAATATATTCTTATTTTTGTATAAATCCCTTATTTTTGAATATTACACACTCATTCAGTATGGCGCTCGTGATACCGATGCTACCCCTGGAATTAGTCTGATGTTAAAATTGATGTCCCAATTTGGTGGTAGTCCTGGTATGTTTTCTCGAAATATGTCTATAAAATATTGCACCACGAGTATATTTTCCACCATGGTGGTCTTATCTTTAGAATTTGTGAATCCTACTTGAATTGAATAAATTTGAAACTCGTTTATGATGCATTTTCCCAACTGAGATGTGATAATAGGATGCAACTGAGGTAGATTTTTAATTCCTTACAAATCTTGGTGTGTTTAGTCTTTAGGTTTATAGTAAATTATTTTATCCTTGCAGTATACTAGTAACCAATGCACTTCCAACCAATCCTTTCCGAGTAAAATATCATAGGAGCCTAAATATAGAATATTAAATTCAACCTTTATATGCTGGTTTCCAACTTCTAGTGGACAGTTGGAAACTTTATCATTAACTCTTCTCTTTCCCCTAGTGGCTAACTCTACCAGCCAAGGATTTTTAAACTTCGATCTCTCCAAGTCACATTTTTCCACTATCATAGGGTTTACATAGCTTAAACTAGCACTAGTATCAACAGGAATAGAAATGGGGTGGGAATACAAGTTCTATCATGGTTTGTTGGTAATCCTCTTGCCAATCCTCAGGTGCAACATTGATTCTGGGTATGTTTAATGCCATATCCCCACTGTGGATGCCTATTGCACATTAGCTGTAGTTTTTTTTCTTCCACGGTGAGGAAGTTTCTTATAATAATGCACCTCAACGCATCCCGAACACTTTAATGGTAGTTTTTGGGTCTACCCATGATCTGGTCTACTGGATTCTTTGGTGGGTCGTTCCTCTGCTGGCCACTTGGTTCTCTATTTTTTTCTTCCTTGATGTCTATTTGTTGTATTTATAGAAACAACCTTAAATTAGAAGATCTGCTACTTTTAAAGTTTAAATTACTTCTCTACCCTTTATTGGGCGGCCAAATTCGTCCAACTTCTCCTTGTAGTTTGGACTATTGATAGCACATATGTGCTTTTTGAATCATTTCTTCCATGGTATTTGGGTTTACAATTTCAATTTTATCCTTCAGATGAGTAGGTAGGCTACTCAGGCGTCATTGTACTTTCACCTTTCCATCCCTTAGATATGGCACATACCGCAATAAGGAAGTAAATTTAGTCACGAACTCGTCCATAGAGAGTTGTCCCACTCTCAAGTCATCAAACTTCTGAGATTTTTTGTCATAAAATCACTTTGTCAGATATTTGTCTTTAAATTACTACTGGTATTCGTCCCAACTCACATTTTGGTCCTCGATTCCTCACACATATTGAACTTCTTCCCACCATAATGTGGCTTTTTCCCACATTTGGTAAATTGATAAATAAGCCTTTAGTTTGTTCTTGTATTCATAGACTTGAAAATATTTATTCATGTTAATTATCCATGCTTCTACTACTTCTTTAGCTTCTCCGTCAAATTTGTGACGTTTAATTTTTCGAAATTCACCTTGCAGCTCCACCTTCTCCTTTTTTATCTCTTCCTTGTTGGAGACATTTCAGGACTCTGCCCCATTATAAAACTTATTATTATTACATCGTTGGGTTTTCCTGCCTTCCAACTTATCATTTGCTTGCTATCGTTGTTCACCTTCTTCACGAGTATCTTTTTCTGGGCTCGGTTGAGCTATCCCTTGATTCAGTTTATCTCAAAGTCTTTTAAGGATCTTCTCATGTTCTTGCATCAACCTCTTATTATCACTTCTTATTTGAACCATTTCCTCTTGTAACTATTCCATAGTACCAAGAAGCCTGACGGTTTTTCATTTTTGTTCCTCGAGAAATCTACTGGTTTGTTGATGTCGTTCTACACTCAGTTGTACCCACATTTATGGATTAATTTCTTGGTTAGGTTGGGGTGAATTTCCCCAGTAGTCCTCATATTTTGATGTACAAAACCTCTCATCATTGCACTTTTTCAACCCCTTCTTCCCAATTAATGTGAAATTTTTTACACACAATAAATGTTATTTAGGTGACCCTTTTAGGTCCCAGCGTTTTAACGTTACTATGATACCACCTGTAGCTTTTAACCATAAACTCTTGCCCTTCATTTAAAAAAAAAATTACTTCTAGAAGATAATCCTAAATTATTACTTTAAATAAATCACAACACATGGTTTTCATTGAAATGCAAACATACATACTTACCATGTTCATAATCTTTATCTAAATTATGTATCATCCACTAAGTTATACCATCTCAGTCTTTAATGCTAAACGCAACATTTCTATACATATTTATATATGTGTTTACTAACATTATGCTTAATTGAAGTCAAGAGATTCAGAATGGAATTATTTCATATTATACATTAGAATTCTGGTCTTTAGAGTTTGTATAAAATATTTTTAACATATAAAAATATAGTGACATAGTTATATTGCTTATACTCTGGCAACAATTATTAAATGCAGACTTTGTTTTATTTCTTTTTCCAGATTTGTCGTAGCCTCAGGCTTCAGATTTCAATTAATGGTGGGAAATCTACAATGTCTATCCACCATCGATGTTCCATTAAAATGAACGGTTGTATTAATTCCTGGGGTGGTCAAGGTATTTCCCTACCCCCTCGAACCCTAACCAATTATCTCACTTGGTGCCACTTCTGACAGCCTCCTCTATGCAACTCTGGCACAACTTGGTTTCCTTGTTGGGGTTTTTTCTAATTGGTATGATGACGGTACCTCCTTCTCATGTCATTGCTTCCTGCCTGAGTTTTATTTCACCTTGATGCCTGCTTACTATATAGTTTTTTGGGGTTAAGGGTTTTCTCACTCCTCATTTTCATAGTTGACATAGCCATGATATCTTTCCTCTCATTCAAGCTATGCATTCCCTGAATTGCAGTCATTCCGTGGAGATACCTACCATAGAATTCGTCAATGGAAGCACGCCCTCAACAACCGATACAGGTGAACATTTTTTTATTTGTTTTCATGTATTTAAATTCTTATCTCAAGTTAAACGGATAATTCTCTCACTCTGTCTTGTTTTAAATTTCACTACTATTAACTGGTGCGAGGAGCTTGCCACCCATATACCATCAAGGTAAATTATCCGTTGCTTCCAGTTTTGGGGCTTTCGTTCCACACTCTATTTTTTTATTCATTAACATTCTCTGAGCATTAAAATTTGTGTTGCATTTCATCCAGGTAAGCCTGAAACCCTATGCCGACACAGTCCTGGTTATCGCACTAGCCTCCCTATATAATCCTTTCATTTTCCACTATATGTACTATGTGTCATTCCGAGTAATTTTTCTTAGTTATTTTTAGGATTTCTCATAACGGATTTTGATAGAATTATTTAAGTCTATAGTTATGATATTGGAACTCACATCCGCTCAAGGGATTAATGTAATTATTGAAAATTTGTTTGAGTTAATAGTACTGGATATTTTAAAATATGCACTGGTCTTTTAGTAGTGGTTCTGCAAAACTTAATTCCGGTAAGGGTACTTCTTTTATATTAGTGTTTTGGGTTAAACCCTCTATTCTTCTCTTTTCCTTTTCTTCCACATCAACGTAATTTTCATTGATATTTTCAATCATTGTCACATACAAACAATTTTGGTGATTTATATTATGTACTCTGATGTTATTATTAGCTATGGTAGTTTATTTGTTAAATATATATGGAATATAGGCATGCAGAATCGGCTAATCCGATACTTAGTCCGCAGTATCAATAATGTCCATCAAGATTGTTCATGAACACCCTTATTCGGTTAGTATTTTCATCAAATATTTCATTACTATTCTTTCTATTTCCTTTATTGTTTAGATTGCCTCTATTCAACAATTACTCCTACCGTTCATGTATAAAATATCATGTGTACCTTTATTACATAGGCTCCTGCCCACGAGGAATATTGTTGTAACTGATTTGTTTGTCAATATTTTGCTATAAATACTTGCGGATTTGGGTAAATACTTCCTTGAATGGAATAACTACCCATCTTGTTATTTGTTTACTGTAGGAGTTTCCCTACTATTCAGCTAGATATCATTAAAATAACTTCAATCTTTTATCCTTCCACGAGATTTATTTTACAATAACTATTCCAGGAAGTAAATTTTTTCATACAACATTCGAAATAATCTAAATATTTATCCCTATAACAAAATTTTCACATACACAGAAAATTATTTACAGGATTTAACTTATTTAAGAAATCATTTTCCATTTCATTCCACATTGGTATACTTATCTCAGATAAGTAAGTCTGATGGAATCCTCCCAACCGTGAGAGAGGCAATGAAATCCTTAGCTCCCTCGTGCTCCTCACAAGGGTAGTATTGTGTAGCAAGTCTCAAGAAGGTAGATCTCAAGACCTCTGTCCAGTCCCTTCTCGAATGACAAGTAGCAGAGTTCCACTGGTTTCTACTAGCTCTAGAGACTCTCTCCTTTCAACTCTCTAGATGTTTCTTTTCTCCTGCATAGGACCCCTTTCATTCTCTAGGATTTTCCCTTTACCCTAATAGGAAAGCTGAATACTAGTAACTACTTAATCCAACTACTCTGGATTGTTGGAAAACTTTTAGCATTAGTCTATGGAATCATACCATAATTAAATCTTTTATTCAAGAAAATAACTTTAGTTTTGAATTTATTAACATGCTTGTTAATCCTACTTAAATTTAAAATAAACTCCAATGTCTAAATTAAAATGTCTTTTTTAAGCAAATTAAATCTGTCTATTGCACATCTTAATTGAAATCAATCTAAAACTATTTTCTTCTATTGTTCTTATTGTTACACCTATTATTTCTTTTCTATTACCATGTTTGAATGTGAAGTGATTAAAAATGTTGATTGATGGAAAATGGGAATAATAAGAATGTAGCCAATTACAAATAGTTTACATTTTCAAGAAGAAGGCATTTTGGGTAAGTGAACATTTTATTTAGGACGAAAATTCAAGTATTGTGTTGACATTTGAATTACTCTAACAGAGAAGTCAATTCACGTCAGGAATGCTTTTTATGTCCTTACAATGAGAGAGACAGTATATGTTTTGGGGGTGAAATAGAGATATAAATGGAGGGTGGGAGAGGGAATAAGAGAGAGACAAATATATGGAGGGAGGAAGAGATATATATATCTATAGAGAAGTGTTAGAGGGATAGAGCGAAGGGGAAGAGAGATATGGGAGTGGAAAAGAGAGGGAGGGAGAGAGATAGAGATATATGGAGAGAGAGTGTGTATGTTTGGGTGGTGAGATAGAGAGAAAAAGAAGGAGAGACAATGGGAGATAGAGTTATAGATGGAGGGGGTATAGATGTGCTTACACTGAAATAAATGCACCTATTAATCTAATTACTTTGAAATAATTTACATCATACATCTAGTTGCATCAAATCAGAAATCAACGTCTACAATAAAATCAATGTATCTAGTTCAGATTATAAATCAACATATACACTAAAATAAAGGCATGTAGTGCAAAAATAAAAGAGGATTAGAAATGAAAATCTACACTAAAATCAATGCATCTACTACAAGCAATCAAATAGGATTAGAAATCAATATCTACACTAAAACCAATTGCGAAATGTGCGAAAATTGTGAATCATTTCACGGCAATTTATATTGACGCGAAATGTGTGTTTTGTAGGGGGCTCCACAAAATTTTCCGGCCGACGGAGAATTACACAATAGTTCGGCCGAACTTTTGATAAGAAGTTCGGCCGAACTATTAAGACGTTAGTTTTAACGACTCGTAAGCGGAAAACATAGTTCGGCCGAACTTGGACTAAAAGTTCGGCCGAACTAACGCGTCACCAATTACGCAAAACCAGGCTCTGAAAATGGTTCTGCAACATTGGACTGATTAAACTCCATGAAAGGTTGTTAATTAACTGTCGAAACCAAGACAAGCATTTTCAGAATTGAATCTACTTTCAGGAAATATAACTTTTATGGAATTTCGTAAATGTTTATTAATTTTAATTATTTTTCTAATAAAATGAGTGCAAACAATTTCTAAGGGTCATTGTGATTCAATGAAATCAAAATTTTGTATCTCCCAAAATACATTGTAAAAAAAATTGAAAAAATTATGGGGCATTACATTGGTCCGTTGACTCTAATGGGTAGCTTTTATATTTTTAGTTTATAACTTATATGTTAAGAAATTTGTTGCCACGCGAAACATATCAAAAATACGCAGTTTTTTGTATTGGACCAGTTCAAAAAATTCTAGTAATTATGATATGCATCCATTGGCTTTGTAAATATGACGAAAACAAAGTAGACTCTGTCTAGATTGTTGTAACACATTTTTTTTTTTCAAAAACACAAATTTTCAATGAATACAGCATTGCGACATAACATGACTTCTTATGAATCCTTTGATTGTTAAGAAACACACACTCAAAGAAATGATAAGTTGACATATCAAATCTGCATAAAAAAATTTCAAAAAATAAGTAATAGAAAGCTAACAAAATTTCTCACAACTTTTATTTTTATCGTAAAATGAAATTCTACACAGAAAAATTGTTATAGTTTGCAGAAAGTTGAAGAACCGAAAAAAATGAAAATTTTTTCTCAAAAAAGGGCAAAAAGTGTAACCCAGCTTCACATTTTCACCCCAATGCATCAAGTGCAAGCAATCAAATAGGAGTAGAAATCAACATCTATATTGAAATCGATGCATTTAGCATAAGATATTAAATTGGATTATAATTCGACATCTAAAATGAAGTCAATGAATATAGTGCAATTGATAAAAAAATATTATAAATTAATAACTACACTAAAACCAATGCATCCACTACAAGTGATCAAGTAGGGGTATAAATCAACATCTATAATATAATCAATGCATATAGTGTAATGTATTAAATATCATTAGAAATCGACATCTACAAAGAAATCAATCCATCTAGTTCAAGGGATCAGATATTACGATTAAAAATCAATATGTACACTGGAACCAATGCAGCTTGTGTAAGTTATTAAATAGGATTAGAAATCAACATCTACACTATGATCAATGCATGTATTGAAAATGATCAAATACGATTATAATTCAATAAATACATTGAAATCAATACATCTATTTTAGTAAAAGACCAAAATATTCATGACTTTCTAGATCTAACTTTTACGTATCTATTTGTCTATTTATGTCTCTTTCTTCTTCCCTCTCTCTCAACCTTCAATTCCATTTATATATCCCTCCCTCTATCCTTCTCCCTCTCCCCCTCCCTCTCTCCTATGTCTCTCTCTCAACTTTTATCTCTTATGTCTATATCCCTCCCTCTATCCTTCTCTCTCCCCCCTACCATCTATATCTATACCTCCATCCATCTGTCCTTATTTGTCTCTCTATCTCATCCCCTTAAACACATGTCACTCTCTCTCTCTCTCTCTCTCTCTCTCTCTCTCTCTCTCTCTCTCTCTCTCCATATCTATCACTCTTACTCCATCCATCCATTTTACTCTCTATTATTCCCTCTCTACCCCCTCCATTTACATATCTATCTCCTCTTGTCTCTCCTTCTGACCCCCAGAAAATACTCTCTCTCTCTCTCTCTATGTATTTCTTCCCCTTGAAAATCCATCTCTCTCTACTATCTCTCTTACTTCCTCTCTTAATCTATCTCTCTCCCCCTATCACACACACACTCTCTCTCTCCACCCCCAAACTCTGTCAATATCTCCCTCTCTCTCTCATTATCTCTCTCCCCCTCTCTCCCCCCTCCATATATATGTATCCCTATCTCTATTCCCCATATTTTCCTATCTCTATCCTGTACTTTTGTCTCCCTTCCATCATCTCCTCTCTCCATCATTCCATATTCATCTCTCCCTTATCATTTTCTCTCTCTATCTACCTATATCTCTTAATTTATTTGTTCTCCCCTCCCTCTCTTTCTCCCTTACAACTAAATCTCTCTCTCCCCCCCTTTCTCTCCTCTCCCTCAAGTCCTCTCTATTTTCCTTCCTCTCTCACCCATTCTCTCCCACCTCCATATTTCTTTCCCCCCATCGCACACAATCTCTCTCTCTCTACCCTCCAACTTTGTCACTATCTCCCCCCCTCTCTCTCCTTCTCTCTCTTCCCCCTCCATATATATGTCTCCCTATATCTATCTTCATGTTTTTTCCCTCTCTCTATCCTATCCCTTTCTCTCCCCTTCCTCCTATCCTCTCTCCTTATTTGCATGTTCATCTCTCTTTTATTAATCCTTCTCTCTCTCTCTGTCTCTCTCTCTCCCTCTTTCTCTCTTCTTTCTCAAGTCCCCTTTCTTTTCCTCCCTCTCTCTCCCTTTATCTCCAACCTTCCTTTGTCTCTCATCCCATCACACACACTATCTCTCTCCATTCTCCAACTCTATCACTATCTCCATCTCTCTCTCTTTCTCACTCTCCCCCTCTCTCTCCCATCCATATATATGTCTCCTTGTCTCTCTCTTCCCCTTATTTCCCTATCAATATCCTCTCTTTATCTCTCCCTTCTCTCATATAATCTCTCCCTAATTCCATCTTCATCTCTCCCTATCTCTCTCCACCATCTCTCAATATCTTTGTTCTTCACTCACTCTCTTCCTCTCTCCAAATCCATCTCTCTCTCTCCCCCTCTCCTCCTCTCCCCCACTTCCTATCTCTTCCTTCCTCTCTCTCGATGTCTCTCTCCCCCACTCTATTCTCCCTCCATATAACTACGTTTTTCTTAAATATGATCCCATTGTATTTTATTTAAGAAAGTATCTAAATTAAAAAAAAAAAAACATAATTGGTTTTAAAATATTAAACATGTATTTGGGGTCCATCATGTCAGAGAAAATACAATAATAAAGAACTTAAAATAATCATGCACTATATTTCCTCTATAATTTCTAGTCACTTTTATTTATCTCTTTGCTTGGATATTTGGTTTAAATCCATCTATGGTGGTTTTTCATAATATTATTTATATTATATAAATTTCACATTTGTATATATAAAAGTATTCTACTTTTTAATTTGCTAAAACCTCAATTGAATCTCTATGGGAATAGTTTTGTTAGTCATGAGGATGGTGGGTTTTGATATACCTCAAAAGTAATTATAAAATTAAATGAAATTAAAGTATTTGTAAAATATTTTGATTTTGAAATAAATTATGGTTTTTGGGCGTATTGATAAACCAATGGCCATGGTATTTCCCATGGTATTGTAGTAGAATAATTAAAAGATTAGATCCATAACATAATAATAGAAAACCTAGATGGCCCATGGTATTGGTAAACTATGATATTATCCCATAGTATTATGATTTTTTCCCCTCCTCTCACTCCCTCTTTCCCCCTTCTCTATCTTCCTCTTCTCGCACAATACCCATGATATTGATATAACCGAAGGGATCATTTGTACCTACCATTGATAAATATATAAGAATAATAATAATAATTTAATAATTATATTAATTAATTAATTATATTAAATATATAATATTAAAAAAACAATTACAAGAAAATTATTATTATTATTATTATTATTATTGTAATATTATTATTATCATTAATAAATAATAATAATACTAAGATTATTTTTACTGTTAAACGTTGCTATTATTATCAATTAATAGTATTCCTAAAGAATAAAAGAATTATATATATTAAACAATTAAATAATTATTAAATCCAACGGAATAATATTAAACCAAAGGGATAAAAATTAGAGATCCAAGGAAACAATAAACCCAAGGGATAAATATTATAAACCAATGCATCCAGTGCAACTGATCAAGTGGCTCCTTCACGCTCCTTAGCCTCCTTATCTAACTGCAGCTTGCCTTCTATTTCAGTGCTCCTTTGTATGAGTGTTGCTCACAAATGGATGCTAAAAACACTCGTCTACACCCTTTATTTATATCCAATAAAGAGTCTCCAATGAATCATGAAGAGACACATCTATTAGAGTGATTTACATCAAACCTACATCACGTGACAACTAAAAATTAATTTTTCAACTTCAAAAATTCATTTCTCTCTAACAACAACTCGGAATCGGATGATTCTCATTGCATTGGAATCGTATCGTTGAGAACTATCATCCTCATCCATCACATGTCGATTTCTCATTATGATTTTGTCCCAAAAATCGTTGGGTTAAAACCCCCACATTCGGGTTCCAAGACCACAAGCTGCCCTTGTGGTGCTTTGTCCTCCAAACCCTAAACACTAGGGATTGGAGTAACTCCCAAGCTACACAAATCAACACAAATCTATGACAATGTTGGAATTTCACAATCTATTTTAAATTTGTATGAAAAGAATATGGAACATGTGAACGTGAACTGTAATAAAGAAACTAAACACTTCAAAATTTTATGGCCTTTGAATAATCTGGAATATGAAAGGACACCTCCTTCTCATATCAAAAACTTGTTTTGTGCTTGTTTTTGAAATTTTTTTCTCAAGGTCTGATGATGGCATTGGGAAGTGCACATTGAATTTCTCTATATGTATTCATCTTTTCTCTTTCCATGGCTTCATTATTTTGTCGTAGTTGATGGGATTTTGTCTCAATCTAAAAGAGAGGATTGTTCTGAACAAAAACAAGTTCACAATGACGCTTAAACTATTGTAAGTCATCTCCCTGAAATTGTGACTTAAGCTGCAAGAAATGAATCTTTTCCTATTAATTATATAAACAAATTTGAATATCAACAACATACGCCTTGTTTATTTTTTCCATACCATCAACAGTGGAATGAATTAGGCTATTGAGAAACTCTAATGCATCACTAATTTTAGCTATTTTTAAAAAAACTCAAGCCGAGCAAAGAGAACTTCTTGCAGGATTTCAATTAATGAGTAGAATGATACCAATTATCAAATACACTAAAGTGTACATAACTTCAGGGTTTTCAAAACACACACAAACTTCAACAGTCCAACCTAGAAGCATTCAATGTGACTCAATGTTCAATGCACATATAAGCATCACCGTTCGAAGCTCATACTAGAAATTATGCATGGAGATAGTGTTATAACCAACAGAACAACGTTATATGAAGCACTCAACACAAAGAGTAGCACAGAATCAACACTTGACAAGTCGGCTTCATAATGCTCAATGCATATAAACAAAGATGTCATATGACATATGACATAATAGTTTTTAAACAAAGCACATTATTTCAATCTTCAATACATTTAAATAGCCCAAGCCACAGTGTCAAATTGACTTTGAAGTAGATGCCAGATACACTTTTCCTATGGAAAAGTATGGAAAATATGGACAATGGTGTTTCTTCTCTGATATCGCCCTTGCTAGCCTTGAAATGCAATGCCTACCTGCAAGTCGTAATCCCAAAACGTATATAGATGTTGAAGAGTGTAATATTTTTTAATTAATTTGAGCAAGAAATTAACCATATACAAATTAGAGGAGACCAAGGCTGAATGTCTTGAGTGAATTCCCTTCAAATCCCCAATTGATGCTGAAACCACAACTTACACTAAAACAAAATTCATGCTCATCGCACCAGGAGATTAAGAATCAAATAAAAAATGTTAGATACAAAGGTCGACTATTCAAAATTCACATTGACCAAATCATTTTAATTCTCCCTAGCTTCCTTTACATGTAATTCCTTCAAAAAATTAATTGAGCATACTAATGATAATATTGGACCTACATACATAATAAAGATATTAAAAAAAAAAGTGAAGGATGAAAAGTGTAGCACTCTATCAATGTCTGTGGTAGTTATTGTTATTGATAATCATGGGAGTAGTGTTGTGGAAATGGAAACCGGTAGTTATGCAGGGGATGGAAGAGGAAGGAGAGGTAAATACTAGAGAGTGGGATCATGTCCATTATTGAGAAAAAGGGTGGTCTACCTGCTGCAGAATTTGAATTAGAAGACCAAATTCTCAATACAAAGGACTTTATATTGTTATCAAGAATTGTTGAGGAGATTATATCAAAATAAAATACTTTGGGTCAGTACATTATATCAATGAAGGAGGAGCTATGTGGAATTCATGTAGAGGACGAGGCTACAAGATCAGTATGGCTTACTACCAATCTTACAATATAATTGGATGAGACACTCGAAGTTTACAATGGTATACACTATGCGAAAAAGTAATGCATAAATATGAGAACATGTTTAAATGTCTCCATTTTCATAACAAGTCGTTGTTTTCATGAAGAAAACCTCCACGCAATTTTTTTTTTGAGTGAAGCATGAGTGCTCTACATGTGCAAAATTTCTTGTATATATGGAAAATTCTTGAAATAAATCTATGATTGTTGGTTTGACAAATCCACAGTGTTGGGAGTCTCATGTCCTCTAAATTCACGGTTGTGTTGGGGTCTGTCATATGCGCTCAATGCCAAGGAATTATGTATCAATCAATGGGAGCACAAGGAAAATTGCACTGAGTAACAATGATGAGGAAAATAATAGTGGAGGCATTTCAGCCTGAGTAACTATATTGACACCATAAAAATAATGTATGTATATTTTGGAAAAAAACTATTTTAGTCACTCGCAAGGGGAATTAAGCGGAGGTTAGATTGTCAACACAACGTTGAAACATTATGAGACACCACCCAATGCACTCTGAGCATTTAAAAAAACCCTTATAAAACAATTAGCATATGAGAGAATTTAATACATCTTAAACTATTCACAAATAGAAGAAAATCCAAAGGTGAGGTTATAAAGTTACCATAGAATAGCAAGGCCACTAGTTTGAAGAAGACCGCAGAACTAGTGGTTCAAATTTGAGCAGGGCAAGTATTCGCCTGCTTGGATACCATGTTAAAAACATATGTGGAATAGGCATAATGTTAAATATACATGAGAATTGGATTCAAAATACTAATGATATTCACTTCTAATATATTATTGAGACTCTTAGATTCATATTCCAAGGCCTTTTGGACTCCCTTTGACTGTTCAACTTCCACACCATAACCATTAATGGATTAGGTGTCCAACAGAAATAAATCTCTATTTAACTAATAAAACCAATGCTTTCTATAATATATTAACATTTTTTATATGTTCTCTCACCTGTATCCAGAGGCCACTAGATGTTACCAAGAGAAATACCCATAAAATATGGTTGAATAACTTTTGATTCTAATGATAGCATCTTGAGAGATATTCTCTGTAGATAGTATTTCTACAAACCATAGACTGTACATCAACATCCGCCAAAAAGAAATCATTTCAACCAAGGAAATACCACAGTAAAATGTCAATATGCATTCAAATGGAAATGGAAACTCTTCTTGGGTGAATGAAGATATAACTATATGGTAATACTTGTAGACAAGGTAGTTATTAAAAATGAAATCGATTAAAAATAAAGAAAGTAATTTACTAGTTCAATTTTGAGATAATTTAAAATGATAAAACAGACCATCCTCAAAAGAAAGTTGAGAATTGTCTGAATAATTAAAATATGGGGGGCGTGACACCTGACTTGCAGCCTGTGTTAGAGATCGTATCCTCAAACCACATAATTTTTTTAATTTCATTCATGCCATATGGACACATGTGTCTCTGAAGAGTGTCCATTCTGCACACAGAAACGCAACCTTATAAACCTACTGCTATGGTTTCTATTGAAAAATCAACTAATTACAAATAATTTTGCAAATTTGAAAACACTATAAATTTTTGTTTAATATCATAGAGTTTTGATAAGGTTCAAATACTTGTAGTTTTTTTGTTTAAGATTGTGCAACTTTGATAAGTTTCAAACAATTGTATTTGTTTGTTTAAGATAATGCAACTTTGATAAGGTTCAAACTAAATTGTAACATGTAGATAGAACAATCGAGTAAATTCGATTATAAAATTCAGGGGTTTGAATTCAAGTTGATCACTAACCATTTTGTAATTCAATTATTTCTCAGTTAAAATGAAGCTTATTGCATCGAATTAAATTTATATTCTATAGGTATCCTAGTCTCACTGGCCTTATCCAAAACTAGCAAATAAACACTGTTTATCTTGAAATTAAGCCAATTGGGTGTGCTACTCTAAAGAAACTAAAATCTTATTCCACTATTCAGTTTTCCCTAACTACTTTAGGATGAAGAAACTAAAAGCCGTGAAGCCTCCAATCGATTGAAAATACACAAATATTTCAAGAATGGAACCTTGATAATGCATCATCAGCACACAAGATAATTCATTAAGTAGTGTAATTAGTGCTACAACAATAATCGTACATCAATTATACATTATATTTTCACAATAACATTTAATTTTGTTGAATTCAACGATTATGTGCATGGTAAAGACATATAATTTGGTGGAAAAATTAAGGATGGAAACTTATTTTAAAATTTAGAAATCTTGGCAAATATTACTGGTCCTTAGTATGCAAATTGTAAAATGTTTGGATTTTGTTTTGTAAAAGTATTCATATTTCAGTGATTTTATATAATATTTATAGTTTTCTGGCAAGTTCTAAGGTAATATAATTTTGTACTATAAAATTTGGGTGAATCATTTCAGATAAAATAGAGATTGGAGATTTTTTTTTTGGAAAAAGGAATGGAAAAGTAGCCCACTTATAAATATTAGCCTCTAAAATTTATTTTAGTGTAATTATAGCTTTAACCCTATCATTAAGGATTGTTTATCTTTGTGGTTTGATGATCAGGTGTGGAGATGACAAACCTCACTTTCAAATTTGTTCGTTTTTTTTCATTGGGTTAGTAAAATAAAATACATGCCTTACACATCGGATGTATAAATAATAAGAGAAATGCATGCAATATTGCACTAGTTAACACACCACACCACTTGAGAACATACAAATTTTTACTTTGAGTTGGGGAAATTCTAGGCTCAATCATAACACCCTGCTTATTAGGCACCCGTACTCGGTATGGCTTGGAAAATAGATATTGGTTGTTTATAATTCTAAATTTAATACTTATTTTCTTATAACTCTAAATCTAAACGGATCAAATCTTTCCTAGTGCAAACCTATCCTTGATTTTTTTTTTTTCCATTTAAAAAAAGTTTTCATCTCGAACGTTTTGACCCCTCTCTACTCATGATAGATACATAGTTGAGATGGATTTTAGTTGGTATTATTTTCAAATGGCACATCTCAAATCCACATGGAACATGGATAAATTATACATTTCCCTTGCATTGGCCTGTAGAAAATGAAACTTGGTGCAATGATTTTTTGATTGTCGCAATTTTATGGTTTATAGTTTTACTAATAACAACTATGATAACATTGTCCCAGGGGAAGCTCATTTGGTGATATATGTAATGAGAGTCCTGAGGAAACAGATAAATACAAGGTTCAAATCCTTTGGTTGAAACCCGGTTTAAAGAGAGGAGGACACACTATAGGGGGGTTTACTAGTAGCTATCTGTAGGGTGGGTAGTTAGATCTCTCTGTCATACCAAAAAAAAAACAAAAATTGTGATGAGCTTCGAAATGTTATACACAAACTTAGCCCCAATTTTCCACAAAGAAAAAATCATCGGCAAAGCCATTTTGAAAAAGGGGTCAATGATAAAATCCCTTTAATCTTAGACATGGCACGCTTATCCATACGAATGTTGAATCATCCGATCTGTGAGATGAGAATATTGTAAAATATCTAATATGTCTATGGGGATAAAGGGATCCAAAAAATGTAAATCAAATAGATGGATGCCCCCTCTAGAAAAGTTCCTTTCAAGGTATTAAGAAAAATAGTCATTTCCAATAATGAATGAATGCATTGACCCCAACCCTAAATGTGCAGGGGTAATCAATAATATTTTTCAACACAGAGCAAGACCAAGTCGTATTGAATCATTCAAGTGGACTAGAATATTATCCCTCCTCTCCTAAACATGATTTTAAATTCCTCAATTATACACAAAATATTTATGGATTGAATGGTGGCCTGAACTATGATCAGTCAATAAACCTAAATGGAAATCAGAACTTCCACAATGAGACGGATTTAAAACACAAACAAAAACAAAAAATATGGGTGTTTTTTGTTGATTGATTATATATTATTAACGGTCTTACGTTTGGAATCGATGTTCCTCCAGTTGTGGTTATCCATTGTGCTATCTGTTATCCAATCGCTATTGAAAGAAAAAGTGAACATGGAAGAGGTGTTGAAAATAAAATGAAAAGGGGTGTTGTGTGATGCTTATTATCATTAATAATAAGAATTACCCTAGTCCTAGTGTTGAAACATGTGGGAGAGAGAAATAACCACAATAAATAAATAAGCACATATTAAAAGAGAAACAATGATAACCACGATAAATAATCTCATCATTATGGAAGGAAATGGAAAAGTACGTGAATGAGATTTGATAAAATTATTTTATAGAAATGAGGGAATTATTTTCTTCTATGAAAAAATGGAATTTTATGTCAAAATATTTTCAAATTTTAAGATATTAAACCAAGTTTTTAGGAAAATGAAAGAAACTACATTTAGTGAGAAAATCATTATTTTTCATTATTTGTTTTAACTTTTTTTAGATTTTAGAATAAAAAATTACTATTTATGGAATTTGAATTTGGATCATATTTTTTGTGAGGGATGTTGTATCTACCCTACATTTAATAATTGATTCTAGGTTACCATGAGGCTACTTTAAGGTGGTGAGCAAACATTTTATTTGCAAGGCTAAAGGACAAAGGTGGGATTCATCAAGACATGTGTGTGTGCACATGGGAGGTGTTATGCACGCCACATGTTTCATCACTATCTATAAGTGTCCCCCGTGAATACCTTTTGACCACTATCTCTAAGTATATGATATGAAATTATTTGCTAGTTAATGTTGTGCTAGTTTCGTTTCAGATATAAACTTTTCCTTGCATTGTTTTACTTATCCTTCATGGGTTCGTTTAAGAGCATGTGATTGGTAAAAATTGTACTTAGTGAAATTATGAGTTTTTCATAAGCTTAAAACAAATAATTTTAAATGACATAACAAAATAATTTGTAAACATAGCAAGAGAATATAACAAAGCTTAACATGGAGAATTTTCATAAAGGAGTTCACCCCTCCTGGGCTACATCTCCTTGGTCCAGATTCATAGTGTGACATTTGTATTAGCTTCAAGTGTGATAAAATTGTTGGTACAAGCTTCAAAACCTCTTGGAACCTATTCCAATCAGTTTATAACATCATAATCTCCCAAAAATTACTACTTTTTTTGTTGTACTTGGATCTTAGATGCTCTAGCAATCACCCCAACACCTATTGGCCATGGCCTTCAAAGATATTCAAATGTACTAAAACACTTGTAGTTCACCTTCTCTACCTCTAACACCTGCTTCATCGAGTTCCTAACATGAAAATTAGCTAGGAATGACTTTTATTGAGCTCAGTTTCGTCATAAATTGAGTGAGTTATGACCAAAAGCAACTTTGCTTCAATTTTTCCTCAAAAATTAGAGAAACTACGAGTTAAGTTTTTAAATTTTTCATTCTGCCAAGTTTGGAGCTGCCTCCGAAAATTTAGCCAGTTTAATTGTCGAGATTAATTAACATAAGCAGTATTAGCGGTGGAAAATATAGGATTAAAGCTTAACCGTGCTTTATGAGCTAATGATGTATTAACGTCATTAAGCCACACTTGAACATTAATTAAATGATTTTATTTCTGCCGGTTTTTCATTTGAACTAGCTCTTAGTCACGCTCTTCGGGTCACATGGGGAGGGTGTTTTCCTGCGGGGCTAGCCCCCTCCAACCCCCAATGGTCAGGTGGTTACAATTCAAATAGATGCGGAAGATGGTATGGGTAAGAACTACCCTGTAGGAGATATGGTCAAGAATGCATATGGCAAGCGGGAGGTCAGGGGTTCGAGCCCCGACGCTGCCATATAATTTTTCTCTAAGTCATGAATACCTCCACCAATAACTTTTTCCATCTGTCATTCTAGATCCTCCACCACATTGGTTAGTATGCCTCCAGATTTAGCATACTCCATCATGCTTGGTGGTTTAAAAACATTATAATATATATATATATATATATATATATATATATATATAGATATCTAAATAATACCACCACTAATAATAATTCGACCAACCTTAGTCCAAATTTGATATGACTTGTCATTCGACCTTCCAACTTGTCCTGCCATGGGGGGTACGTGGCATGCCATGTGGCCCTTCACCATTTGCCACCATATATAATAAAATGCCAATTTAATCAAATTTCACTTAGACTTAGGATTAAAAAAAATTCACTTCCTAGTGATCGTCGACGAATCTAGTGCTTCCACTTGGCATAGTTTCATTGGCTATTTTTGGACAATATTCCTGAAATGCTGATTGTACCTACCACATCAACACTGTACCTATTCTGGTCATCTTTTTGCCTATTTTTGAAAACGAACAATAGATGATAACTCAGTGATATGAACTTGGATTTTGATGAAATGAGTTGCGCCAGAATCCTGGTGACGAACTCTATCTCATCGTTCAAGTTTCAAGAAATTTCAAGCACTTTCAATTTTTAGCTAAAACTTGAGCCTTAGATCATTCCTTCCCCACTAGAATCCTTTTGTACCCCAAAAGACATTATCAATTTTTCAACAAGTGATGGTACAACTCCCTCACTTTTCCAATCTCCAACCATTTTGCCTTTGAAGGATTTTTACATTTGAGTTCAACTCTAAGGTATTCAACATTCCCTCTTCTTCATGTTCTGTATCTTCTGTCAAGCATGAGATATCGCTGAAGTTCATCAAGATATTCTGGAGAGAAATCATCTATTGATGATAGCTGAACATGCTCTCCTTGATCATCAAGAAAAGGAGTCTCAAACAATCTCAAATTCTCAACATTAACAACAGAATAAATTTTCATATGAGAAAGAAAATCTAGCTTGAATGCATAGACCATAATGGATTGGTTTGAGCTTTTTACCTTCCCCTTGAAATATTTCTTTGCTTATATACAACCAAACTTCATCTCCAACTTGAAATTTGTGATCAACTCGATGTTTTTCATGCCTTGCCTTGCAACTACTTTGACTCTTCTCAAATTTCTCTTGTATTGTGTGATGTACCAACTGAATTTTCTCAATGAACTTTATTGCTTTATCTATTTCACTATGCCCATCTGTAGCAATATATTTCTCAATGATAAATTCCAGTTATCTTGGCAAGTAACCAAAACATGCCTCAAATGGAGATATATTTGTGGAAGAATGTTTTTCCCGGTTGTATGCATGTTGTATGTAGTGTAGCTATTCATCCCACAACTTGGGATGCTTGATGGAATAGCCTCTTAGAAGAATAATAATATTCCTATCTACCACCTATGTTTGACCATTTGTTTCCGGACGAAATGTTGTACTATTCTTCAACTTTGTATCCATCATGTCCCATAATTTTTACCAAAAATTCCCAACAAATCGAGAATCTCGATCACTTACAATAGAATTAGGAGGACCAAAATGGATCCATACATTTTGAAAGAAAATATTAGTAGTTTTTCCAACTATAATATTTTTCTTACATGCCATTAAAATAGCCATTTTTCTGAACCTATCTAGCAAAAAATTCAAATAATCGTGACCTTTCCTTGACATAGGAAGGCCTCCTACAAAATCCATTCAGATGCTCTCCCAAGGATGAGAAGGAACTAGAAATGGTGTGTACAAACCAAACTTCATATTTCCAGGCTTACTTTTTGCACATAAAGAAAATCCTGTAATAAAATGAGAAACACATTCATTCATGCATGGCCAATAACAATACCTTTGCAGATGCGGTACTATATTGCAAACACCAAAACGTCCTACAATCAATGATGTGTGTGCCTCTCTTATGATATTGTTTATTTCTCCCTGTGGTATACATAACTTCCCCAAGAGACACAACAAATTGTTATGCACATGATAATCTAACTCTTCACTTTGCTTTCCCTTACTCAAGTTCTCATACACATCTTTAAAATCACTATCATTCACATACTATTCAATGTAACTTTCATGCATAATATAAATTTTCTTGAGAGTCATAGCTGAATTTAAAATAGGCCTAGAGGGCATATCAACTACCTTATTGTAGATTCCTTTCTTGTACTTGATAACCAAGTGAAATTGTTGTAGAAAACCCATCCACCTAAAATGTCTTGTTTGCTGCAATTTGGATTGTGATTGTAAATAATCCAATAGTTGATGGTCGGTATGGATAATGGTCTCTTTTCCCATCAAGTAATGCTTCCATTTATTTACACTTTGTACCAATGCATATAACTCTTTATAATATGTAGGATATTTATTCACAGCTCCATTAAAAGTTTCAGAATGAAATGAGATAGGCTTACCATGCTACATGAGCACTGCTCCCATAGCATAATCACTTGCATCCATTCGGATCTCAAATGGTTGTCTTCATCTGGAATTGCTAGTACCAGTGTTGAACTTATCTTTTTATTTTAAGCATCAAATTATTTCCGCTGAAACGTCCCCAATGGAATACTTTCTTTATGCTTGTCACTGCATGTAACAGTGCTGCAATGGAAGAAAAATTAGCAATAAATTTCCTCCAATATTGTGATGCCCCTAAAGAGCCTCTTACCTCAGTAATTTTATTGGGTTTGGGAAAATTAAAAATGACCTCAGCTTTGGAAGGATCAGTATTCAATTCACCCCCTCCAACTATGTGTCCCAAATATACCAATGAAGTCCTACCAATTTCGCACTTTAACATCTTAAGAAACAATCTCTCTTTTCTCAAAACATAAAGTACCTTGTTCACATGTATGGCATGTTCTTCTCTTGATTTCCTGAATATTAGTATGTAATCCAAGTAAAAAAATGAAAAATTCATCTACAAATAGTCTAAGTACATCCTTCATCACTCTCATAAAAGTAGTTGGTGCATTTGTTAAGCCAAATGGCATAACTAACCACTCATACAATCCTTGTCTAGTCTTGAAAGAAGTTTTCCAAAAGTCTTCTTCAACTATCCTAACTTGATGATAACCACTTCTCAAATATAACTTAGTGAAATACTTTCCATTTTTTATTTGATCAAGAAAATCATCAGTGTAGTAGTGGGTAGCAATTCTTTACCGCGATTTTGTTTAGTGCACGTAAATCGATACTCATGCTCCAAGTCTCATCCTTCTTTGGAACAAAAGCTATTGGAGAACCACATTTGGAGGTAGATGGGAATATGATAACTTTAATAAAAAACTCTTGGATTTGATTCTTTATTTCTAAACATTCCATTGTTTACATGTGATACATACCAATATTCGGAAATGGAACATCCAACTGCAGCTGAATCTCATGTTGAATTCCCCTCTTGGGTGGCAACCCCTTTTTTTATTGAAGCATATCGCCATGCTGACTTACCACATCAAAAAAATGAGATTTCAATTCTTCATCACATCCTTAAAAATATTCATAGTTAACGTATTCTTTTTTCTTCATTATAAGAAGCACAAAATTTTTACTTTCATTTACTAGCCTCTTCATTTTCCCTACATTAACTAAAGAGATAGTCAGTCTCTTGAGATGAGCTCTCACAATATACTCCACTCCATCTTTGATGAAATGATATTTGTTCTGATGATGGTAAAATACCGCTTTCCTGTTATACAAATATGTACTACCCAAGATAATCCCCAAAATATCAAATGGTACAAAATCTAACTCAACTTCATCAAAAATGTTTGCAGTAATAACAAATTTGAAGATACATTTCGTTTTCACCTGTAAATTTGAATTGTTAACTATCCAACCCAAAGGGTATGGTGTATGATGAGGTACAGTTTCAAGGTTAAGTTTTTTAACTAAGTCTTCTAAAATCAAGTTTTCTTGTGACCTTGTATCAAATAAGGCATCAATATTTGTATGATTATAAATTACTCTAACATGGAATAATTTTATCCTTGTATCCTCATTTGAAGTGTTATTGTGACTGTTTGAGGTACTAGAAATTGCAATCACTTCCTTTCCTTTGTTAACCATGGAAAATATCTTGGTTTCATCTCCTGAATAAGATCCAAGATCTTTTTGTGTGGTGGTAGTTGTCTTTTGTTTCCCTTTGTTATTTGGTTTCTTTGGTCTTAGTTCGGGATGTAGTTTCCAATTGTGAGCTTCATCATGCCCCTCTTTGGAAGAGTGTTTTCATGTTATTTTCTCCCCTTCTTGCTTCACACTTGCATTTTTCTTTCCCTTCCATTTTCCTCCTTTCTCTTTTCCCATACCCTTGAATGGCTTATTCTTAATACCCTCTACAAAAATGTTCTTACCACTTGCTTCAAGATGCGTGGCTTGCACACATACTTC
This sequence comes from Pinus albicaulis, assembly GCA_034641835.2. Classification (NCBI taxonomy): domain Eukaryota; kingdom Viridiplantae; phylum Streptophyta; class Pinopsida; order Pinales; family Pinaceae; genus Pinus; species Pinus albicaulis. The sequence continues at coordinate 1,471,647,215 of CM076580.1, forward strand.
ATCTAGGTTATTTGGATTAAACATGAGAATAGTGTGTTTTAAGTAGGAATGTAGACCTCCTATATACTTCAAGAGTGTGTCTTGTGAATTTAAGTCTACTCCAAGTAATAAAGCCCTTTTCCTAAAAGCTTGTGTATACTCTTGGAAACTTTGACCTTTAAGACGTATAAAGTTTTTCCAACTCATTATTGCTTTCTACATATAGGCTGATGGATAGAATTTTATTTTAATAGAAGAAATGAATTCAAACCAAGTAATGGAAATCTTACCATGGATGTGAACTTCCTCTTGTGTATTTGCCTCCCACCAAACTAATTTTTATAGGTCAATTTGGGCACCATTCGCAATGACCTGGTTAACTGAGCATCATCTCCAGGACCGATGATCAAAGGGTCTATCATTCCCTATCATCTCAGTTTCTATATGCCCTAAGACAGGAAAAAACATAAATCAAACAAGATTTTCATCAAATAAAGGCTTTTCCATGGTTTGAATCTTATTATTAAACATGTGGGAGCTCACAAACACAGGCTCTAAAGGGACTAAGTGCGTTGCATATGTAGGTAGCCCCATTCCAGGCCGCTCTGCAAAGTGCTTCCCAACATTCAAAGGTGCATTGGTCAGATTGGGAGCGAAATTCTCATTGTTTTGGAATCTCCACTTGGCCAGTGTCTTCGAGAAGGGTTCATATGTGTCAAGCTTTGGATCCAAGTGTCCATTTGACATCTACATGAATGGAAACATGTCTTGCCTATTTTTGGATTTTTATTGATTACAAAACTGCCTACAGTTCCTCTATAAATTAAACGCGGATCTAAGTTTTTGGGAGGAACAATTTGAGTAGGGAAATAGTGGAGAATTTTCAATAGAGAGTTTGATTTGTGGATTTGCTGCTGGAGAGACTTATGCTATGAGGAGACTTGGCAACTTTACTATAAGGTCACAATGAATCAGTCACTAGGTTGTAACCTCTTCTTCTATCATCAATAAAGAGTACTTCTTGTTTTTCCCTGCATGCATCCATGTTTACTTTGATTTTCCATGTTGTAAAATCTTAGTTGATGAATGTAGTTTATGCTTAACTGATTTGGCTAATAAAATTTAATATATATCTATATTATTGCATCTTCTGCTCTTTCAGTGTTATTTCTTATAGGAAGCATTCATCCATTTGAAACCGCTTGAATTTGAAGCTGTAGTGGAAGCGACAGAAAGGAGCCATTTTGGAGCGACTAAAACAAGTAAGCATCCAATCCTCTCTGTGTATCTATTTGAGTTAGGAAAAAAGATAGTGAAGTCTTTCACCTATTGTTCTAGACTAGACACCAGTCTAGGGAAGTGTAGTTTATTCGTATATTACAATTCTGGCCCAACAAATTGGTGACTCCACTGGGGATAACTTCTCTTGTTTTTCGGTGTTTTAGTCTCCGATATGCGTTCTAAATCCACCCAGTAGCTTTTTTACATAAATATTAGACTTTTTCAGAGCTTAATTTTCAAAGTTAGTGAGCCAAACAGTAGTTTTTTTTGTTTACTGCACTCAACGCACCCTTGGTCAGGGAACAGTGCTTTGCAGAGCACTATCTCCCTTTTCAGCCTGCATTGCAGAGAACTGTCTCCCTTTGGAGACTGTGTTGGCTCCTCAAAGGAACAAATCCCCTTGAATCTGACTTTATACTTTGCTTCAGTTTTGTTTGTTGATTTGTTTTGAAAATTTTGATGCTCTATTGACCACTAACTCTATATGTTTCTTCTCCTTTGACTGAAGATTTGTTCAACGTTGTTTTTAAAAAGTTTTTCATTATCATCGACAAGTTGATTTCAAAGTATTTTTTATGGTCGCATTAAGAATCGTTTGCTTTTGAAATAGGAAATTGTCGTAAAATCTTCGTTTCCTTGATAGGAGAAATTGTTGTTGAAGTCCTCATTTTTCCTTCAAAAGAGAAATTGTTGTTTGTATTCTTCATTTCTCGAAAATAAAAAGCATTTCGATTATTTAACTAGTGCACCTAGTTTCTTTTCTACATTCATAACATTAAGGAAACTATAAAGAAAAACTTTCATTTGCATGTAGAATTGTCTGCTTTTTTGCAAAAGGAACATTAGGAAATCTGCATTTAGTTTGAGATTCATTGATTTTTTTTGTTCATTGATTTGTTTGCTCTCAAATTATTTTCTCTCTTCCCTTAGTAGCTAGGTATTTCACTTAAAAAGCTGAAAGTGAAAGTTTGTTTATCATTTTTAGCTTTCATTTTAGGAATTTTATATACATCATTGTGGTGAACCTGAAAGGAAAACTGTTAAGCAAGATCAACATAAAATAAATCTCAATTTACTTAACAACACATTAGAACATTAACGATAACATTTATAAGGTCTAGGCTATAGATGTGTTCTGGCGTAGTAAAACATAGCATCTATCGTTAACTTGTATGCGATACATTCCGAGTGTGATACCTCACTCCATGTACGTAAGTATATCATAGCTCATCCAGGTACTCTCGGGTATATCGAGCGGTGTTATAGTACGATAAGTATAAAGGGGTGCTCTCATTATGCAGTTTTGCATCAGACAGCGCTAATACAGACTTGGGCCCCCACGTACCTTCGGGTGTATTTGGGAGGAAAATTTTTAGGTGTTATCCATCCATAGTAAACCGAGTCAGCTACCCTGAAATTATGATACACCGAACACAGAATTCGGGGAGATTACCTACCCATACTTCTTGGTTCACCATGAGGTATTCTACAGTTCACAGTTTCTTGGTAAACCATTTTTCCTAGCATTACCCTCTTTTTGTTTATTTGTTTTTTGGTTAAAATAAATCAGTCATCATGGAATAAAAAAATCCTTTCCCCTGTCGTTCGCGTAGACATTACTCTACTGAAATTAGTACCATCAGTACCTCTGGTGAAGCATCATATTCCCCTATACCAGAGTTGGCACAATTGTTTTCTACAAATCCCGGTTTGTTTACTATTGTCGAGACAAAGTCATCATAGCTACCTATGGTCACGATCCATCCAATCTGTGAGACCATACCTCCCGAACCCGACGTTGTTCAACTGGAACTTGATCTGGATGTATTCTCTTACAAGGGGCATTCATCATGTGCTCTAGAAAAGGGCATTCAAAACATTCTTACCAATTACATGCAATCGACCACTGAAGTTTGGGGGCAAAATCAGGTTTAGAGCTCCAAAATGAAAATGGTAAGTATGGAATGGTAAAAATGAACAATGAAACTACTTTATATAGTCATTTAATTGTTTTCAAGTTAAATTTATTTTCTATGACTATAGTTTTATTATTTTTTTATCATGACACAGGTATTTTTAATCCATTTGATGTTGTTCTGAATAGGAAATACAGCTGATGAACAGATTTTTCGTGCAGATTTATTCAAAGAATGACTTGACCACAAGGCATACTTTTTGTCCTTATTTTTCGAGCTTGGATAAAAACGAAAAAGGATTTGAAACACACTTTTATCTATTTTTTGAGCTTCGATAAAAGCAAAAAAGTAACCCCTGGAGTCTTCTTTCAACTCTTTTCAGACTCCGATAATGTGAAAAGATTTCCAAGCACTTGTCATTTCGAGCTCGTTAAAGTAAATGAATTGATATCTACTCAGTATAATTTTAACCCTTTTCTGGACTGAAATGGATTATTTTCGAAAAAGGAATACCTTGGTTAAACATGACCAAAGAGGTTCTTTCAAATATCATTTTACAATTTTTCAGATCTGAGGGACAAATTTACAAAAAAGTACCTTTTTGGAGTCCTCTTTCATCCTATTTTTCAGACTCTCTAAACATGAAAAATGACCAGCCTACCACTATCGTCAAGCTTGTTAAAACATAAAATAGTGACGGCCTTGTCGATCATGGCAAGAATCAAGTTTCATTCATCGCTAGACTCTTTAAATTATTAAATAGTGATACTTTATTTTTTATTCTCCTGAAGGGTTGAATTATAGATCAAGCAAATGTTATCCTCCTCAAGCTTGTTAAAAAATAAAGAGGTACTGGCCGACAAATGACCAGGGAAAATTTGGGAAAAGCAGGAAAAGTTTCTTTTTGGTAGCAAGTCGCTCTTGAACATGACACTTCTTTCACTCCATGTCTGTGACTGTTTGGGTTGGGTAATAATCTTGACGGTTCATTCACACCTATGGTTCATCATACCTTCACTTTGGTTTTGGGTCAATGCTGCCAACTCATCACAGTGTCACCGATCTGTTCAAGAGAAGTCATCCAGTGATTAAGAACTCATCCATATGAAATACTCATAAACCTTCATTTTCATGACTGTCATCCCTAAAAACTGCTATATATCAAGTCATACCCTTGTCTCCGAAATCAGTAACTCCAGTTTTGAAATAAGGTGACTTCCTGTCGACTACAAATCAATATTGAGGAATTTCACTCAGAAACATTAGATTCTAGTAACACGAGGCTTGTTACAACGTTGAAAAGATCCTCGCTTCCTGACTTTTGACTGAAAGATTTTGTTTGGCGTTCGTCATCAAATCATCTCTTCACGCCTTACGAAATGTACTAGAGTACCTTGAGAGCCATTGATATTAATGGTGGTTCTCTCACATTTGTTAACATCTTTCATTATTAGCTGGTAATCAAACGATGTCTTTCCATGTTCGATGATAAATCATATATTCGCATGGTTAGACTTGTACCCAAATGATCGAGTGAATTAGATAAGAAGACCCCAGATCTAGTTTCAGCCATCTGGGCTACGATTTCAGGAATGTTGTACACATCATCTATACGGTGACCTTACATATAGATTGTCATCCAAACATGGACCTATATCTATAGGCGATGTCTGCATCTGGGCAACATTCCAATGTAGACGAATTTCTGAATTATGTACATGTTATTAAGAAGTTTTATGTGCTCACTATGGGAATGCCTACCCTTAGAAATTATGATCAATAGAGGATTTATCATGATGTAATTTATTGTAATATTGATGTAAGTGACCGTTCCACTTTGTTTCCAGGCTGATCACAGTGTAAAGCATCTCAATCAAATGTTCTTATTATTTGGATCTCATGCTTTAGGGGGCAATTGTTATAGGTCAATTTGGGCACCATTCCCAATGAATTGGTTAACTGGGCATCATCTCTAGGACCGATGATAAAAGGGTCTATCATTCCCTATCATCTCAGTTTCTATATGCCCTAAGACATGAAACAACATGAATCAAACAAGATTTTCATCAAAGCAAGGCTTTTCCATGGTTTTAAGCTTATTATTAAACATGTGGGAGCTCACCAACGCAGGCTCTAAGGGGCCTAAGTTCATTGCATATGCAGGTAACCCCATTCTAGGCTTCTCTGCAAAGCACTTCCCGACATTCAAAGTTGCGTTGGTCAGATTGGGAGTGAAATTCTCATTGTTTTGGAATCTCCACTTGTCCAGTGTCTTCTAGAAGGGTTCACATGTGTCAAGCTTCAGATCCAAGTGTTCATTTGACATCTACATGAATGGAAACATGTATTGACTATTTTTGGAATGTTATTGATTACAAAACTGTCTACAGTTCCTCTATAAATTAAAAACAAATCTAAGTGTTTGGGAGGAATAATTTGAGTAAGGAAATGCAGGAGAATTTTCAATAGAGAGTTTGATTTGTGGAGCTGCTTCTGGAGAGACTTATGCTGTGATGAGACTTGGGAACTTTGCTGGAAGGTCACGATGAATCAGTCACTAGGTTGTAACCTCTCCTTCTATCATCAATAATGAGTACTTCTTGTTTTTCCCTGCATGCATCCATGTTTACTTTGATTTTCCATGTTGTAAAATATTTTTTGATGAATGTATTTTATGCTTAACTCATTTGGCTAATTAACTTTAATAGATATCTGTATTATTGCATCTTATGTTGTTTCAGTTTTCTTTCTTGCAGGAAGCATTCAACTATTTGAAACCACTTGAATTTGAAGTTGTAGTGGAAGCTACATAAAGGAACCATTTGGAAGCAACTGAAACAAGTAAGCATCCAATCCTCTCTCTGTATATGTTTGAGTTAGGAAAGAGGGTAGTGCAGTCTTTCACCTATTGTTCTAAACTAGACACCGGTCTAGGGAAGAATAGTTTATCCATAGATTACAATTCTGGCCCAACTCTAATGTTGCTCCTTCTAGCCTTAATGAATCCAATTGGATTTTAATATCCTCTTCTTGGAGATTTTTAATTCTACAGTAAACTTCTAATGGACGAATCCAATTATCTAGTTTTTTAGCATTAAATTCTCCATTATATGTAGTGAGTTCAAATTTCATTTCCAACTTGAGTAACAGAGACTGACCTTTTGGGATCCTGGAATGAGTATGGGTATGAGTTTTTGTAGTGGATTTGGAAGATGAAGATGGTGATGGGGATGATGATGATGATGATGGTGGAGAAGGAGGTGATTTTCCACCACTAGCTTTTGAGCTCCTCTCTTCGTCCTTTTTACTGTCTAAAGATTCTTCTCTATGAGGGTGTTTTGAACCTTCTCTAGTTTCCTTTACCATAAAAGCTTCATATATAAGTTTCACCATCCTTTGCATTTTTTTGAGCTCATCCTTGATATCATATTCCTCAAAATTTTCTTGAACTCCTTCATGGCCTGACATTTTGGCTGTTGGTTCAAGCTCTATCTTTGCAGCTTGTTTCACTTCAATCACTTAAGCCTCTTGTTAAATTAATTCCTCTTGTGATTCAAGTGTTGCCTTGAGTGTTCCTTTGGATGAGGATGATGTTATCTCAACCTTTATCCTTCTTGTCCAAAATTCTGGACTATCTATCAGTAGCTTTCCTTCTCCTCTCTCCAATCTCAATCTTGTAATCATTAGTAAATTTTCACCATTAAAAATAATTCAAGTAAAACAAGCAAGAAACCTTGTGCTCCGATACCAAATTGATATGAAATTACTTTCTAGTTAATTTTGTGCTAGTTTAATTTCATATATAAACTTTTCTTTGCATTGTTTTACTTATCCTTCATGAATTTGTTTAAGAGCATGTGATTGGAAAACAATGTACTTAGTGAAATTATTAGTTTGACATAAGCTTAAAAAGCATAATTTGAAATGACAGAACAGAAGCAATAGTAAGCACACCAAGCACATATAATAGAGCTTAACATAGAGAATTTGACAAAGGAGTTCACCCTTCCTGGTCTACATCTCCTTGGTCCAAATTCATGTGTGACCTTTGTATTAGATTCAAGTGTGCTCAAATTTATATTACAAGCTTCAGAACCTCTTGGAACCTATTCCAATGAGTTTATAACATCATAATCTCCCAAAAATGACTTTTTTTTGCTATATTTGGACTCAGGATGCTTTCGCAATTACCCCAACACTTGTTTTCCCTTGACTTCAAAAATAGTCAAATGTACTAAAACACCTGTAGATCACCCTTTCTACCTCTGTAACCTACTTCATTGAGTTCCTAGAATGAAAATTAGTTTGGAATGACCTTTACTGAGCTCATTTTGGTCGAAAATTGAGTGATTTATGACCAAAACAAACTTTGCCCCAATTTCTCCTCCAAAACTGGAGAAACTTCCAGTTAAGTTTCCAAATTCATCTTTTCATCAATTTTGACACTGCCTCTAAAAATTCCATGAGTTTAATTTTTGGGGTTAATTAACATAAGCAATATTAGTGGCAGATAAGATAAGATTAAAGTTTAACTTCTCTCTACGTGCTAATGATGTATTAACATCATTAGGCCACACTTAAACATTAATTAAACGAGTTTATTTCTGTCACTTTTTCGTTGAAATTTCTCTCGTTCACACTCTTCTGGTCACATGGGGAGGGGGTTGGCTCGTGGGGATGGCCCCCTCCAACCCCCAACGGTCGGCCGGTTACAATTAAAATATATGTGGAATATGGTATGGGAAATAACTACCCTGTAGGAGAGATGGTCGAGCGCGCATATGGCAAGTGGGAGGTCAATTGTTCGAACCTTGACCCTACCATATAATTTTTCTCTAAGTCATGAAGACCTCCACCGCTAAATTTTTCCATCCACCATTCTAGGTCCTCAGCCACATTGGTTAGTATGCCTCTAGATTTAGCTAACTCTGCTATGGTTAGTGGTTTAAAAACATTATGATATATATATATATATATATATATATATATATATATATATATATATATATATATATATATATATCCAAATAATAACACCACCAATAATAATTTGACCAACCTTAGTCCAAATTTGATATGAATTTTCATTCCACCTTCCAACCTGTCCTACCATGGGGGGTGCATGGCATGCCACGTGCCCCTTCCCCATTGGGCACCATATAGAATAAAATGCCAATTTAATATAAATTCACATAGACTTAGGAATAAAAAAAATTGACTTCCTAGTCATCATCGGGGAATCTAGTGCTGCCACTTGGCGCACTTTCATTGGTTGTTTCTAGAGGATATTCCTACAAATTTTGACTATACTTGCCACATCAGCACTATACCTATTCTGCTCATTTTTTTCAATTTTTTTGAAAATGAACAGTAGACGATAACTCAGTCATACGAACTCGGATGTTTATGAAATGTCTTGTGCCAGAATCCTGGCAACGAACTCTATCTGGTCGTTCAGGTTTGAAGAAATTTCAAGCACTTTCAATTTTTAGCTAAACCTTGAGCCTTAGATCAGTATACAAACCTTTTTACCACTATCTCTAAGTATCTAAGAGGAGGTTGTTTAAAAAACCCCCTTAAAAGTTCAAATTTTCATGACTTCAATGGGGGTCTTTCAAAAACCGCCCATAAAAGATTTTTTATAGTAGTGTTTCACTCCACTATCACTTGTAAGTTTCTATTGCTAAAGTGAGACAATAAAAAGGAATAACTTGGCTTAAATCCCACGTAAAATGAACTTGGATTAAATCTCATGTAAAATAAAATAAAGCTTTTTAAATAGAATGAAGTGTGTCTTGAAATGCGTCTTCTTCTTCAAACCCCTCGCGTGTATAGGAAAAACTAAATTTTATTTATTGGAAGTGATGATTGGTAACCCCTCTCAGAACATACTAATTGAGCCATCCTTCACAAAATTGTCATTCCACAGCATAGGTTTCAAAGTTTCTAGCATTAATCATGGCATGTGGTTATGTTTAAAAAAATTAAGTCTCCAAGCTTTAAAGGGAATCTTTGACGAAGATAGAAATTTTGGAAGTTGCAAGGTGTTTTGCAAGGTTTTTATTGATGAAAAAGATAGAAAGTATATATTTTTAATTTTTATCTATGGATGAATTTTATTTTGATTTTGATTTTTATGCATATATTTTAAATTTGTATTTATACACATATATCTCCTCCAGATATCATTGAATTTGGGTAAATAAGATAATTGAAGAGTATTAGGATTTTAATTTGTCCCAATGTTTGGTATTTGTGTCTTGTGATAAAGTATTTAAGTATTATTTATGGCTACTTCTTCATTAAGGTTAGATTTTTTTATCTATTTATCCCTAAATGTGAGTGAAATATGAGTGTATGGTTATAATGTTTATATATGATCCACCTCCATCATTGGGTAATTTTCTATCGGCTCATGGTCCCATGGGGTCATGCGGCCTGGGGTTGGGGCTAACCACTCTCCCCCGCCAAGGTAACTCTTGAATCTTTACCAGTGGTTACACACCGACACCGTGACCTAGGGCCAGGCCTCAAACTCCACCCCTGTCAGATTAGCCCTTATTTGTCTGCATGTGGCTACATGCAAAACCATGGGACTAGGGCTAGGTCCTACAACCTTGCCCCCCTCTACCAAACACCTCTCTTGTATGTTCTCGATCCTATGGGTTGTGAACATGAATAGGAGTTGGGGCTGGTCCTTGCTCATTTTCTCCATCTTACTCCATGACAGATTCTATGAGTACGATATGACCAGGTATCAGGGCTCACTGCCAAACCCTTCCTCCCAACGCACCCATACATTCTATTCAAATATAAGTGGTAGACATTATGGTTGAGAACCACTTGTAGAAAATATGGTAATGCCCTGGAGTTTGTTGTGTCAAATCGTCAATTCGATTCCCTCCAAGGCCTTTCAGCCCTCAAAATTTCTTTAGCCAATGTGAAGGTGCCACATGGTGATGTCCATTTGGGCCATGTGGAAGCTTCCCATTGGGCCACCAAAATAATTTACAACAATTAAAATTCGTCCAACTCACACTTTAGTATCAAAATTTCATTTTTCATCTCTAGAGCGACACAATTAAAAAACATAAATGACTTATTCATATACTTTTTGTACTTATTATTTGGTTATATTTTTATTCTTGGACTATAGTAGTCATTTAAGTTAATCATTATTAATTTTTCGCTTATTACCTAGTCATATATTTTATCCCTAAACTAAATTAGTCATCTAAGTTAGTAAGTTTTAGTTCAATCACTTAAAATTTCTCAAATTTAGTAGTATTTCACTTGAAATAATTGTGGTGACTAAATTTTTTATTCACCTACTCACTAATTTCATCATTATCTACTAGTGGTATTGAGAGAATTTTTGATGCAGGGGACTAGGTATTTACGGCTACAACCATACAAAAAAATATCCCTGAAGAAAACTAAAACCATAATCAATTATCTCCAAAGTACTATGGTCCTTACAAGGTGTTGCAAACAACTGGTACTATGGCATACAAATTAGAGCTTCATACTTCTTCCCGAGTGCACCCAGTTTTCCATGTTTCATGCTTAAAGAAGGTTATAGGTGACAAACTTCCAGTTCGAAAAATATTTCTAGAACATGGCAAGGAAGGAAAAAAAATATTGGAACCTGAAGCAGTCATGGAAAGAAGAACTTGATAGCTACGAAATCGATCAATTTCAGAGTATCTAATCAAGTGGAAGAAATTACCCACTGAATATTCCACATGGGAAGATGGGAATTTTATATAGAAGCATCCAAAACTACTCAAGCGTTGAGGACAATAATTTTTTGGATTACAGGGGAATTTTAGGTTGCTATATTACTATTGGAATCCCTCATTGTTGTTAGTGTAGCCCCCTGATCGTTATTGTTGTACCCTTGTAGTCCACATATTGTTATTATTGTGCGCCATAAAACCCCACTATTGTTATTGTTGTGCCCTTACATTATTATTGTTAAGTTGGCGACGATTATATTGTGACCCCTTTGACTCCTATATATAGAAAGGAGGTTTTTTCATTTGTATCATCCAATAATTTTTCACTTATGTAATGTAAAGTAGGCTTCCCCCTTGAAGAGGTTGATTTCTAAGTCGTTGATCTCTCTTTTTTTTTTCTATTTTGTGAGATAGTTTCATAAAATTTTGAAAATTTGATTAAAGATGTCTTGCACTATTTATGATGGTTTGAGTAAGCTAGATCGAGTTTGAAACAAAATGAAACATGGTCCAGAAAGTACTAAGGGTTCCAACCTTCAGCGAGGGGGTAGGATCTTCCTTCCAATATGAGCGAGTAAAAGAGATCAAGTGGTTGTAGCTCCCTTATACTTAGTGTTGTAAAATGAGTGGAGGTTGTAACCTTTGATGGGTATGTACCTGCGTGCTAGTAATAGTTTTCGCTAGTAAAAGATGTAATGAAGCATTCATTTATATAATAAGAAAGAAGACAAAGACGAAAACAACGATGATTTTCTCCCACATTGGATTTCCAACTAAAATATTGATGTCCATATGTTTTGATGTGTTTCTTATGTGTTGTGATTTATCTTTTCGTTACTGCATCGTAAATGGATAATGAACTAATAATGTGATGATTAAGTTAAACATCTTATTAAAGTTATGAAAGTTAAGTAATCTGGATATACATAGGTTTAACTCACTGAAGGAGCATACAAACATGGGTTGTATGAATAGCAGTCACATAAACATGTTGTTTTTCTGAATAACAGTGAGGTAAAAAATTCTGAATATGAAATTGAGCATTAAAGTGAATTAAAAATACTAGTTCAAACCCCCCCCTCCCACCCCACCCCCCCCCCCCCTCCCCCCCAAGTAATTTTCCTAACAATGTTGGATCTATCCTTATTCTATATGATTACTATTAATGCATGGAAATTGTTTATGTAACTAAAAAAATGAACATGGCTAGTACCTTCTTACTTTGTTGAAGTATTGAGAAAAAATGATGCATGTCAAAATTGAAATGCATCCTTAGTATATTTAAAAAGATGTTTTGTAAGTAACATGATTTTGTGAAGGGTATGGTTGTATAAGATATGACTATGAATCATGTTGCTAGTATGATTAACTAGGATTAGGTTAATGGAAGATTGGTGTTGTAATTAAAATTTTGGAAACACAAAAACTAAGAACTAGGGAAAGGTAAAAGGTTTACAATGTGACTTGTGATTGCAAATGTGCAGGTATAATGTTCAACATTATGCACACATGAGTTGCAATATTTGCGCATAGAATATATAATGGTGTTTTTCTAAAATTCATGTTTGATTAGTATGTCATAAACATTAAATGAACAACATTGTGAGACATGATATTTCATTGATGATTCTTGATAATTGTTAGATTTCATGGGACACCTTGGTTGAAGGTGAAAAGCATGAGGATGTTTGGGTGGGTAAGGCGCAAAAAATATCAAGGAATCATGAGATGATAGGAATCATGAGTTGGTAATTGAAAAATATTCAAGGAAACATTCAATGATAGTAGAAATTTAATTTTAACTTTTATTTTTATAGTTAATATTTTATTTTAATAAAGTAAAGTGCATATTCACAAGAAACGTTAAGGAAAATTGGATCATGATTTGTATGGGAGAAATCCAAGCTATTTGAAAAATTATATAAAGTGGCAAGGGCCATGAGTTTTAATTTCAAAATGTAAAATGCAACCTAAAATAGATATGATAGGGAATATAATGGAATAATCCCTAGGAAAAAGTGTTGAGGCTCTTCTACATGCTATGAGGCCTGGGAGGGGAAGGCTAAGTGTAGTTGAACTAGAATAAAAAGGAGGCTATTAGGTGATTAAGGAATTTAGAGATGAATGTATAAGAAATATTTTATGATTATACTATCTATATTTAAATAAGGTTGGATATAGCCTATAGGGAACTTGGGTGGTGAAAGGTATCACAACTATGTTTTATAAGAACAAGACTAGATTTGTCCAACAAAGTAGTAGTACCAAAATTGTCGATGTATTTAGTAAGGGATAATAAAGCATACACCTTGTGTATTCATGAATTATTTAATAATTACTATGATTAGATAATTCTATGTGATATGAGTACTATGAAGAGGTACTATACTAAATGGTTGAACCTAGAATTATGTAAATGATTGATAGTTAGAAATGTGGAAATTGAAAATAATGTGATTGCGATTGAGGAAATACAAACTAGATTCCTTAGTTAATATGCCACTATGTACTAGCATTAGGATTATAAATCACCAAAGGTGATTTCTCTCGGGATAATAAACCACTCTTACAGTGGTTTCCAAAATTGATAAACCACTTATAATTAAAATATTGCGTGGAGTTGCCATATTTTCCGAGAATATTGGAAGCTTATATATATATATATATATATATAGAGAGAGATTATGAAATGAAAAATAGAATAACATCAGGGACATTGTTATTTTTAAAGGGGGGGAAGTATGTAATATCCCTAGAATCTAAACAATAAATTTTGAAGGTTGACTAGTCGTTTTGAATTTATGACAATAATAATAGAACATAGAAAATATATTAGATTAAAAGTAAATGCATGGAGGAATTAATACTTTGTGAATGATACATTAATGTGTTAAAGAATAGAGAATTTGACCTTCCACATGGATAATATAGAGTTAATACACTTCATGTGCTCCAAAACTAGAGTTGAATCTCTAGCCATCCACTAAATGCACAAAAATTTAGTGCCCATTTTTAGATTGGAATCAAGAATTAATTATGTAGTTGAGAACTTCGTAGAACCCCCACTTGGTACAAGAATGGTATGCCACTACAAAATCACTCACCATAAATTCTATATTTCAAGGAATACATGATTTAGGTGGGTGTTCTTACTAAACATAATTACATGATCTCATTCAATCGAAGCCCGAGAAGGAAGAAGTTGAAGCGGGAGACATAAAAAAAAATTCTTCCATGTTCATACTGATCTAGGTGGATCAACACAAACACTCATCTTCAGAAGGATTCAAACTCATCAGCACATGGTTTGATGATGAAGTGCTTGACGATATGTATCCAACATCACAAATGGAACATCAAATGGACATTGTATGTGAATTCTATGCTCTGTTGAAGTTTTTTCAGAAAAGAAAGGTCTAAGGGAATTGAACCCTTGACCTCCAAATATAACAACGACTGCATAAAATCTGGCTAAAAAAGACATCTGGAAATAAATTCATGTTTAGAAGGGCATATGAAGTTGTGTTATGTTTATAATAAAGTTGGTTGGAAAATTAAATGGAGGACAAAGCCCGCTATAGTTGGTGGCTCTACGACCCCTAACATTAACACCATATATATCACGTTACACAACGCGGATAAGATTTATATATGTGGGAGGTTTAGGTGTAACAACCTTATCATAGAATAAATATTTATCCAAATGGCGCATGATGATGAGGTTTATACAGCACGAGGATAAGGTTTTCAATATTATCATATCATATATATATTATACATGTACGTACATGAAATATGATATGGGCCTAAAACAGGGTCGAGAGGAGTTGAACCTCTTACCTACTCTCCCCCACTCAACTATTTAAACCATTGCGCCCAACCTCTTTTTTGTAGAGTGTAACACGATTTTTTTTTATGAGTTCTAGGAACCAGTATCGCACCAAAGTTAGCAAACCTTCGTTAGAGTTAGTGGATTGCTTGAGATTGGAAATATTTCTCTAGATTTGGCAGATTTGCAGGTGGAGATTGGCTTTTGGAAGGTCAGAAGGTTACCTAGTCAAAATATGGTCAAATTTATACTCAAATTTCATGATTTTTTGTCTCAATTTCGATTTTGTAGTCCTTTTTTGCATCTAAACCTTTGATTTTGAGGTCATTGTTGTAAGTGCATTTGAAGCCTAATAACAACAGTTTTTTGATTGAAAATCATCATGAAGATGTAGCCAAGAAGGTTCTGGTGAACTTCGTAATCAAATATTGTGTTAATTTTTAAATTTTTGCTCATATTTGGCTTTATGTTTTGTTATTTATGTTAATTCACAATATTATCGATCCATTGAACACATTAACATAAATGGAATTTTAAGAATGTTTGTAAGATCTCTTTGAAAATTTGATCAAGTTTTTGTATCAGAGCATCAGGTTTAATGAGGCCTGACAATGTTGAATGATTACAAGGCTAAAGCTAATGCAAGGAAGAGGAGAACTTTTTTCACCAAAATCGGAGATTGGAAGGATTTTTCAAAAGAAAAATATGTTCGAAGAAGGAGTATCATTGGGATCAGAAGCTCGATTCTTGGACTCATTCATGTGATTCAAAGCCATGGTTGAGGATATGTACAACAAATTTAAAAAAGGAAAAGGTGTGAAGACTTCAGCAAAGGCAGAAGCGAGAACAACATCAAAGCCTACTCCTCCACCTTCTCCTCCATCATCTTCTTCTTCTTCTTCAAAAATCCTCTCCTTATTCAACCTCATCTTCTGTGTCTTGTAAAAAGAAAGAGAAAAATAAAGTTTCTACTTTGATTAATCTTGATTTAAAATTTGATTTGCCAATTTATGATGGTGAATTAAATGCTGAAAAATTATAGAATTGGATTAGACAAGTTGAATTCTATTGCAAGATAGATAATATAGTGAAGAATCGACAGAAGGTTCAATTGGAAAGTTTAAGGATTGAAGGAACTGCACTGGTATGGTGAGAATGGAAAAATCAAACTGATCTTCAAAGATATGGCAAGATTATTTCATCATGGAGTGAATTTATTTCTACTTTAAGGAATCAATTTTACACTTTAACCTATGTTCAACTAGATATGATGAGTTGTCAAACTTTGCGTCAACTTAAAGGTCCAAATTTTAAAATCCATACACAATAATTTCGAAAGCATGCATTAATGTTAGGTATAGTGTTAGACTCTCCAGAAACATTTTTGAAATATATTAGACGTCTACATAGTTATTTATGGCATACTATTTGATGTTAAATCCTACTATCTTAGATGGTGTTTCAGTTCAAGCCACTCACATAGAAGCTAGAGGAAATAACAATGAATCTATACCTTCATCCAAATCTACAGAAATTAAAGACAAAGGGAAAGGAAAGAAAAAAAACGAAAAATACATCAAAAATTAAAAAGGAGAAAGTGACCTGCTCACATTGCTAGAAAGAGGGTGACGATGAAAGTCATTTCTGGAAGCTTCATCCAGAGCTAAAACCAAAGAAATTCAATAAGGAGCGAAAGAATGTTGCATCCACATTCAAAGACTCAGGATCAGATTCGGGAGACGAAACGAAGGTGATAGCGATGGGCATTAAAGGTAAACATCCTATTGCTAGTACAAGCTCTTCTAATGTTCATAATGAGGAAAATGATGAAAAGAAAAGAAGAGAGTTCTTTCATATTAGAGTAATTGGTAAAGATAAAATAATTGATACTTTGTTTGATAGTGGGTCACAAGTCAATTTTATTTCCGAAACTCTTGTTAAAAAGTTGGCCATTATAACTACTTCTTGTCTAATACCATATCCATTAGGATGGGTTTGTGACAAAACAATACTTCAGGTAACTAAAAAATGTAAACTTCATTTTTCCATAGGCTCACAATACATGGATGAGGTAGAATTAGATATAGTCCCACTTGATATACATGGAATTGTACTTGGTAGTCCATTTTTGTATGATAGAAAGGCTATTTTCTATCAAGAAGAAAACAAATATTAGTTAACTAATGATGGAGTAAATTACACCATGAGAGCTCATAAGTTCAAATATAACTTTTCACTCATAAACTCAGGACAAATCAGGAGAATAATAAATTATAGAAAACAATTCATGTTTATGGTTGTAAATTTAAAGGACATTGCAGATTCCAATGCCTTCAAAGGATGTCAATCCAAATTGAAAGAAGATCTTGTTAAAGTTATTTCTAATTACAATTATTTGTTTCAGGAGTGTACAGGTCTTCCTCCCAAGCAACAAATTGAACATGAAATTCAGTTCCAACAGGATGTTTCTCTACCTAACATTGGAATGTATAGGTTATCAGCATTAGAGAAGGAAGAAATAAAGAAGCAAGATCAAGAACTGCTTGGTCAAGGTATGATTTGTCCAAGCACTTATCTATGTGGTTCACCTATCGTTTTGGTTCGAAATAAGGACGGTTCATGGAGGATTTGCATCGACTTCAGAGCCTTGAACAAGATAACAATAAAGAACTGTTATCTGCTTCCACGTATTGATGACTTGTTAGATCAGTTGAAGGATGTCATATATTTTACTAAGCTGGATTTGTGTAGTGGATATCATCATATGAGAGTTATTGAACAAGATATTTGGAAGACAACTTTCAAGACCAAGCAGGGACTCTTTGAATGGATTGTCATGCATTTTGGCTTGACAAATGCACCAGCTAGATTTATGTGCATCATGAATGATATATTTAGGCCATTCACAGATAATATTGTATTTTACATAGAGGATATTCTTGTGGCTAGTAGAACTTGAAATGATCATTTAAAGCATGTAAAGAAGGTATTAGTTGTCCTAAGAAAATAAAAATTATATGTAAAAGTATCCAAATGTTAATTTGACAGAACTTCATTAGCTTACTTAGGATATATTTTAGGGAATGGTGAGTTAATGATTGACCCTTCAAAGCTTGAATATGTTGTAAATTGGCCATGCCCAAGAACTGCTATAGAAGTTAGGATCTTTTTAGGTGCAACGCAGTATTTGAGAAATTTTATTGCAAACTTCTCCCTTATTACAGCTCCTTTGCATTCTTTAAACAATATTAAACAACAATGTCATTGTGGAGGCAAAGAACATAAATCCTTTGACACACTAAAATAAAAGATAAGTACTGCATATGTATTGGTATTTCCAAATTTCCAACAGCCGTTCGAGATGAAAGTACTATGCCATGGGATTTGTGTTTATCCAACACAAAAGACCTATATGCTTTCATTCTAAAACTTTTACTTTAGCAATAGCCAACTATCATACATACAATAAAGAATTATATGCACTAGTTCAAAGCGTAAAGAAGTGGAAACAATGTTTTCCTAGTAAAGAAACAATAATTCACATAGATTATCACCCACTTCATTATTTTCATTCAGAAACTAAGTTGCAACAATCAAGGCATTATCGTTGGATGGGTTTTCTACGACAGTTTCATTTAGTAGTCAGATATAAGAAAGGTGTACATAATAAATTTTTTGATTTATTATCAAAACCAATCATCAATGCATCAACGGTTCTTAATCCAATGCGGTATCACATGAAGGATATATTGAAAAATATGCTAATAATGAGGATTTTAAGGAAATTTATGAAACTTTAATAAATTGCAAGTAAAGTCAAGAATCTCATTATCATCTCCATGAAAAAATTTTATATCATCTTGGAAAATTGTGCATTCCAAATAATGAAAGAGTTCATTTTAGAAGAGAAGCCCATACTCCTATAATTGCAGGACATTTTGGCATCAAGAAGACAATTGCGCATCATAAATTATTTTGTTACTCACCAAGAATGATTGATAATGTATCAAAATATGAAAAGGGATGTTCTACGTGTGCTATTAGTAAACCTAGTAACAGAAAGTTTGGAGTGTAATATCGATTTCCTATTGCATCTCATCCACGGGAAAGTATTTCGATGGAATTTGTAGGAGGATTACCAATGTCTAGGAGAAGTCATGACTACTTATATGCATTAGTGGATAGATTAAATAAAATGTGAATTTTTATGCCATGTACTAAACAAGTCACAATTGAACAAACATCTAAGTTGTTCTTTGAAAATGTATGGGTTCATTTTGGATTTCCCACATCAATTGTATCTAATCAAGACACCAGAATTTTTTGGTCAGTTTTGGTCAAGTTTGTGGGCATTCATGGACACAAAATTGAAGAAGAGCACAACATTTCATCTGTAGATAGATGGATAGAAAGAGGTAGTCAATATAAGAATGGTTCAATTGCTTCAAGGATACAAAAACAAGTATCTAAAGCCTTGGGACAAACATATACCTTACATACAATATGCATACAATGAAGGAAAGCACTCTTCTACTCAGCAATCTCCTTTCGAGAATTTTTTTGGGTATTTACAAAAGTCTCCTTTGGAATTTATTTTTGGCAAAGATGTTGTAACAAGTAGGCGAAGTGAGAAGGACAAATCTAGTCTCTTCATCAAACAGATTTAGTTGATACAATAAGCAGTCCAAGAACAACTCGAGAAGAGTCAGGTACAATACAAACCAAGAAACGAAAAACATAGGGTGGATCATAACTTCAATGTGGGAGATAAAATTTGGTTATACATCAGCAAGGAAAGACTTCAACGTGAAGGAAAAATGTTAAAACCAATGACATATGGTCCTTTCAAGGTCTTCAACAAGACTAGTAATAAAGTTTTTTGTTTATATTTTCCACCATACATGCAAATTTCTTTCGTTGTAAATGTGGAAAATTTGCGCCTTTATGAGCCTTCCATGATATATGATTAAAAATCATGAATTCAAGTACCGTCCATAGAAGAATTCACTCCATAATACATGAATGAACTTCTCGAGGATGTAATTTTGGACAAAAGGGTCAGAAATTCAAGACACGAAGATCTAGAGTAGCTGTGAATCAAGCTCAAAGGCATAAATACCACCAAGGCTCGATGGATAGAAACAAGGAGAGTGAAGGAGTCATATCCTCACTGGTTTCCAAAATAAAACAAACTTTTGGTGGTCCAAAAGCTTCTTACTGGGAAGGAGTGATTAGGGTGGATCAACGCAAATGATCATATTCAAAAGCCTTCAAATGTGTCAATGCATGGCTTGATGATGAATTTCTCACCGGTACGCATCCAACGCCACAAAAAACATGTGAAATAGACATCGTATGTGAATTATATGCCTCATTGGAGTTTTTGCAAAAAAAACGGGTCTAAGGGAATTGAACCCTTGACCTCCAAATTTGGCATCGAATTCATGAAATCCGGCTAACCAAGAAATATGACAAGAAATTCATGTTTAAAAGTGCATATGAACTTGTGTTATGGTTATAATAAAGTTGGTTGGAAAATTAAATGGGGAACAGAGCCTGCCATAGTTGGTGGCTCAGTCACCCCAAACCTTAACACCATATATATCATGTTACATAGCACGGATAAGATTTATATACGTGGGAGGATAAGGTGTAACAACCTTATCATAAAATAAATATATATCCAAATGGCGCGTGATGATGAGGTTTATACAGATCGAGGATAAGGTTTTTAACTTTATTATATATATATATATATATATATATATATATATATATATATATATAGATAGATAGATATACACATATCTGCACATAAAATGTGATACGCACCTTGAAACTCAATTAAGAGGAGTTGAACCTCCGACCTCCTCCTCGCTGCTCAACTATTTAAACCACTGCACCAAAGTGCTTTTTTGTAGAGTGGAGCACAAAATTTTGTTATGATTTGCAAGAACCATTAATGCACCAAAATTAGCAGACCTATAGAGTTACTGGATTGCTTGATATTGGCGGAATTTCTCTAGATTTGGCAGAGTTACAGGTGAATACTGGCTTCTGGGAGGTCCAAAGGTCACCTGGTCCAAATATGTTCATACTCAAATTTCACAATTTTTCATGCTGATTTCGATTTTGGAGTACGTTTTTGAATATGAACCACTAATTTTGAGGTCATTTTTGTAATTGCACACTTGAAGACTAATAAGAGCGGTTTGCTAATTGAGAAGTAGCCAAGATAGGTAGCCAGGGACGTTCTAGTGAAATCTATAATCAAATAATGTGTTATTTGTTTATGTCTTCTCAGATTTGGATTTATGTTTTGTTATTTATGTTAATTCGCAATATTATTGATCCATTCCACACATTAACATAAATTGAATTTTAAACATGTTTGTAAGAGTTTTTTGACAAATTGATCACATACCAATTGTCACATCGCATAGGAGTATGCAAAAAAAATTGGCCAAAATCATTCATTCCTCTTATAATACCTACTATAACTACCTTGGAAAGTTCTATTCCAAGAACTTAAATACTTAAATATAGGAGCGGTAAGTGAGTGACTTGTAATTTGCAGCCAAAGTTTTAAATTTTTTTTATCATATGTAAAATTATTATTTTTCTTATTTATTAAGAATATTTTCTCCATGGGCCTATGATTTGTACAATGGTAGTTGGGAGCGAATGAAAATTTATTCAATATTCTCATCTGTGGTAACTAGCCGCTTATTTTTGTAGTCTTTGTCTATATCATTTCTAAATATAATATAGTTGTGGTATATTAATGCATTCAATTTTGCATTCAAAAGAATAATATAGTCATGGTTTTATTAATGCATATGATTTCTCATTTACAACAATAAATAGCTAGGATTTTATAAGTGCAATGCATTTATTTAATGCATTTGAAATATAAACAACAATAATAACCTATTTTTATATTATTTTCATATATTATTACATATTTTTCATATCTTATTGCATTATTTACATCTGAGTGCATTCATGATAATAATAATAGTTTTTATTCATATTTATAAACATCATTTTGTATTAAAACGAACAAGTAGATTGATACCCATGGTTTTGTAACAAAACGAGTAGCTAGGAATTAATACAATGTTTTTCTGAATTTATATCCATTATTTTGAATTTTATGAAATGCAATAATAGTATGGTTTTTCAACAGTAATTATAGTATTTCATCTGTTAAATGCAATAATATATATCATTCCATATTTAATAATGCATTTAAAAATAAAATGTTACTTGTAGTTATGAATTTTCTTGTATGCATTTGCAAGAGAGTGTTTTCATGTAAAGACTTTTAATATGTAGAATAAAAATGATAGCTAAAAGAGATTGAATATTTGGGATGGAGAAATATATATTTTCTCACATTTTGATTGGAAGAAAAGTCATAATATTTTAGGTTTTGATAATCTGATGTTGCAATAATTAGAGGAACAACTTATGAAAGATTTCATGGAAGAACTTAGTATTAGAGGAACAAGAAACTTAAATTAAGGTTAGATGAATTAGAATTATCATTAGTTAGGCAATTATAATTAGCATTATGTATACATCATTTTAAATATAAATATAATTTTTAAAGTGCATTTAAAAAAAAATTAAACATTAAAAATAAAGTTTTATTTTTTTTGGATTTTTTTAATTTAACAAAAGGTGATTTATCATAAAAGCATAAATAAATAAAACATATTTTATTATTTTAGTTATATATATATATGTGTTTGTGTGTTTGTGTGTGTGTGTGTGTGTGTGTATTTATTATTAAATTGAAAATAAAATTATAACCTTTTTTTTAAGGTCGATTCAATTATATTATCTCCTAAAATCATATATTTCAATACATCATTCATCCATCCACTCTTAACATGTTTTACGGTAGATGGTCTTAGTCTTTCTAATAGGAACCATATGATTTTTACCACAAGCCTATCGGATGATTTTTCCAAAACTTTAAGAATCTTGATAGTTGTAACATCAATACGGTATCTTAATCACAATACAAAAAAACCACTTGAAAACAATAGACAACTAGGAATGAGAAGAGGTCGCAGGTGTCAGACCTTTCACACTTGATCTTGGAGGGGATGGTGTGGCATTAATTCAATGGATATGTTGTTTCATTTGTGCCATATGTACATCCATTCTCTCCATAAAAAACCTTTTGTTTCTTTGCTCACTTTTCACATGTGAAAGAATTGAAAAGACATTGCACTTTTTAGCATGCCACCAATTTTCATTTGTTAGTAGAGTGGAAAGGCTAGGTAATTAATGATAAAATAAATTGTGGGTAACTTTTTTCTAAAAATTCAAAATTTTCAGAATTTCTCCAAATTAGAATGACCGGATAGGTCTCATTGCAAGGAACAATGCACTTTTTTCGCTAAAAACGGAGTCTGTATGTGAAAGTTAGAGCCTACTCTCCACTTGACCAAACATGAAAATTTAAAAACAAAAATTCAAACAGGGCCAAAGTTGTCAATTTCTTGGTCAAAAGTTGTTTTTCTCCAGCCAATAGTGTGCTGACAAGTTTCAATTTGTAAGTGGCCCAAATTTCTGAGCACATTGCAGTTTTTGGTTGGTTTTTGAAGAACCAATGGGATCAGGACAAATGGCTAGCTCGAAGGCCACCATGTACCCCTCCCAAAGACAGAATTTTGGCTAAGCGTGGTCGAAATTCAATTTATGTGTTGGGGAAATTTTTTTATATGGTGGTTGGGAGGAGGTCGGGCTCGACCATGTGACCTCCCCCACACCAATGCACAACCTTACCATTACACCCACGCCTTAAGTCTTATTATGTATGGGGATTGAATTATATTTGAAGTTTCAAATAGGTTTGGGCAGAGGTAAAAAGGGCCATCCATTACCACATGACCTTCCAACCAAGAACGTCGGTAGAGGCCATTACTAATGGTGCAGATTGCCATTAAATTTTCTTATTTAACCCATAACCATGCTTAAATGTACGCTTATCCATACATAATTGTGGGTTATGTTAAATGTGCATTTAGCATTAAACCTCAGTTAAATGCACACTTGTCTTTAATTAATCTCCAGTTTAACTTAAGCGTGGATTAGCACTAATTGGCATAGTTCACCTTTTTTGGTAGAACTCCCAAATGTGGCAGAGTTAGAAAGAGTTTCTCCAGATTTTGAGGGGTTTCCTAAGCCAAAATTGAGGAAACCATAACTGAGCATTATTCGACCAAATTGGGCTGAAGAAGAGTATATCCTAGATGATTTTGACATTCTGAGCATGTTGGAATATGTTTCATGAGTTGTAGAGGACTGTAAGCAACACTTTTTCCATTTTGAGATCATATAGAGGCCCAAGCTAAGGTACTGAAAGAGGCATAACCTTTGCCAGAGAGTCAGAATTCGATTCAGTCATAACCAAAATAGGGGTATTTGGGGTGTCCCAGATCCATTGGAGAAGGTTTGAGAGACATCAGAGCTCAGCAATTGACTTTATTTCATATTTTTGATTAGTTAATCAAATAGGGCCATGCCATTGAAGCAAGTCCATGCAGATGTAGCCCAAGAGTGGTGAACTCTGTTATTAGCTCTATGTAATGTGTTTTCTGTGAATTATTTCTCTGCATTTACCTATTGTTCATGTGTTTTTAAAACTAATTTATCTCATTAATTTCTCATAAAAGACACACAAAATTTGACACATAAAACCTCTCATAACTTGCTAATTGAGACGATCCTTAAGCACAAATTTTACTTAATAGTGGTGAGGAAGGTAGCACAACAAAACTAGTTTGTCCATATTTATATCAAGTTGGTATCACAACACAATTTAGCTCATTTTAGCCCAAGTTTTTCTCACGCTTTGCCAAGGTTAACTAGAGAATTAGCTATTGGTTTTGTATTTGTGCAAATATAATTTAACTATGTGCAGGTTTATCTATGTAAGGAAAAGTTAAATATTGAGGAATCAACTATCAAATAACAAGAAATAATATTTCTATGAATTACAATTGTTATGGTAGTTTCATCCAGCATTGTTTCTAATCCATCTTCCTTGGCAAGACTCTTTGATAAAGAGATGTTCCAAAATTTCTTCATCATGAAAGATATCGTGCAAGAGTTGGTTCAAGATAGGAAGGAGAACACTATAATTCAAGATCAGTTTATTTCCATGAAGGAGGATAGGCAAGATCTTCTTGAAAGGTTGCATGTTGCAAAGGAAACCCTAGCCAAGTATGTGCATGAAAATGAGGTATGCAATTCAATTTTATCTTATATTTCCTTACAAGATGAATGTTTTGGTGCTTTTGAAAGACACACTAGAGGAATAGGGTCCAAATTATTTATGAAGATGGGCTATGAAGGTAAAGAATCAGGGGAACATGCACAAGGCATAGTTTAACCAATTATTGTTGAGGAAATGCCTGGGTATTTGGGTCTTGGTTATATAAAACATTATGGATAATGATCCAAAGTGAAGGAGGGACATGAATTTTTTCCAAGAAATACTTTCATTACATTTTCATTACCCCAAGCTTGTTAAGTTTGTGTTCATGAGGAATGAAAAATTCTGAAACCCAGTTTGCAAGAAGATGCTCATAAGCTTACAACTAATGAGAATGGAAAACAAGAGGGTGTTGAAAGCTCTAAAGTCATTGAATCCATTGTTGGTATTCCAAAGAGAGCCACTACCTTATCAAATTCACCTCCTCAAGAATTCCACTATGATTAACATGGAGGATCCTCACATAAGATTTGGAGAAATTTTACATGTTCCTTTTGTTGTTTGAATAACCATATTGTTTCTAGGTTTTGGAAGGAGATAGCCATGCACAGGAAATATTAAAAACAAAGGATATAGAAAGACAAAGCTCCATTGGATAATAAAAACCATGTTGAAAATAAGATGCAATTATTTTTCACTCACTTCCATAAGCAGGGTCATCTTGTAGACAAGTGTTGGAATTTGTACACAACAAGTCATCCACAAAATTTGAAGAAGGTGTAGAGAGAGACTGACAAGAATGGAAAAGAGGTTTCCATAGTCGATGTGGTGAGGATGATACACACGATGAAGTGCAAATGAAAGAAGCACCATTGAAATGGTTTTGGAAATATATGGTCAGATTTCTTAACCAATTAAGGCCTTGCATTTCTTTTCATGATTCATGCAAATCTTTCCTTATTGATGAAATTATTTTCCAATTGAATACACTTCTTTTGTCTTGATAGTATGCTGTATATTACGCCAGGAATTTGTTTGAAAGTGGAGTATGTTGACCAAATTTTCTCCAACATCATCAAGGTTGAATTGGGTCAAAATTTGGTCATTTCAGCTCTTTAAGTATTTGTACATACCAATGGTATTCGTGTACTTGTGAATGTACTTGTGAGAGTGTTGAGAATTGTATACATGCATGAGAGTTTGTACGTGTGAACAATGGAATTTTTGATAAGTTTCATTGTATTTGAACGTGAATTAGTGATGGTCTTGTGTTGGTCGATTTCTTTGTTTATCATGTGTGTTTCTCAACTTGAGAATGTTGATCATTTTCACATGCATGAGTGCCGAATTATGTTGGTCGATTGATTGTTACATGCATGTGATATCAACTTGGAAGACTCGATTTTTCCTCCAAAATGAAAGGGATATGTTGACGAATTGTTTCATGGGAGGTGACATTATTTTTTTGGGGGAAAAGAATCGTCAAGTTGTTGTGCATGCTTTTGTTTGACTTAAGAGTCAAAATTTTGAAGCGAAACCCATCAAAATATTACAAAGATTTTTTTGTGTGTACACCAATATGTAAGAATACATGGAGATGTTCAAAGTATGTGAAATTCATTTCTTTGAAGGAGAAAATGGAGGAGGTCGTTAAGTTTTATTTATTGCATGATGTGTTTCAAGATTAATGGTTCTGCTTGTGACAAGATGTCTCAGGATTTTGGAAGGTCCACTCTTGAGAGAGAGGCTCATGATTAGCCTTCATTCTGAAATCATGGCATGAGAAACATGTCAATGAGGGAGGATGATGGAGTCAAGGAGTGGAAAGTGGAAAATATGCCAAAAATTATGCAACCAAACAACAACCATTGTAGACCATTCGATGTGTTGACACCAGGAAGTGAAAGAGATGGCGAATGAATTCTTCGAGATGTGGAATTTGGAACTGTGGAGGTAAAAGGAATGGTAATTTATTTTATTGTGATTACTGATATTGGAACTCATTGTTGTAGTTAACTCAAATGGGCTTAACTTGGAAAAGTGGTTTCCAAGGAGAATCTTGCATCGAATGCATGTGTGTGCAAAGGAGGAACAAGATTATTAGTGGGAAGGCCATACATCAACTTTCCAAGCATCAAGGGATTGGTTTTGTACATCAAGGCATTTAATTAGTCAAAAATAAACTATCAAGTGTTGGATTGGGTTACCAGCAAAAGGAGGACATTAGTTGAAGTGTGAAGCCATTTTTCAGGGCAAGGCATGTAAGTGAACCAAAGTGGTTGTCATGGAGATTTTTACAAGTAGAATCAAGTTGATATAACTTGGGAAAGAGAAGAGTATTTAGCTCTCATAAGATAACCAAATTTTTTGGGTCCAAAAGCCTATCAGTGGAAAGGAGTGATAAAAAACTAAATTGTGGGGGGGGGGGATGCTAAAAATTCAAAGTTTTTAGAATCATTCCAAAATTGAATGACCGAAGAGGACTCATCACCAGGAACCTGGTGCACTTTGTTTCCTTGAAAATAGATTCATTATGTGAAAGTTAGAGTCTGTTCTCCGCTTGGAAAAACATGGAATTTCCCCAAAAAAAAAAAGTCAAACAGGGTCAAAGGGGTAAATTTCTTGGTAAAAAGTGTTTTTTCTCCAACCGATAGCATGCTGAAAAGTGTCAACTTGTGCGTGGCCCAAATTCCTAGGCACATGGATGTTTCTGTTTGGTTTTTCAGGAACCATCGGGATGAGGACACATGGCTAGCCCGGAGGCCACCACGTGCCCCTCCCAAAGGTCAAAATTTGGCTAAGTGTGGAAAAAATTCAATTTATGTGCTGCAGAAAGTTTTTTATAAGGTGGCTAAGAAAATTTCAGGCTTGACCCCGTGACCTCCCCCACACCAATGCACGGCCTTACCATTACACCCCACGCCTTAGGTCTTATTATGTATGGGGTGCGAATTGCATTTAAAGTTTCAAACAGGTTTGGGTGGAGGCAAAAAGGGCCATCCCTTACCACGTGACCTTCCAACCATGATAATTGGCAAAAACTATTACTAATGGTGTGGATTACTATAAACAGCATTGTTCTCATTTTCAGCTCATAGAGAGGCCCAAGCCAACGTACTGAATGAGGCATAACTTTTTCCCAGAGAGTCAAAATTGTACTCATTCAAAACCAAAATATGCGTATTGGGGGTGTCCTAGAGCCATTGGAGTAGGTTTGAGAGCCATCAAACCTTAGGAATTGACTGAAATTAATATTTTAATTATTTAGTCAAAGAGGGCTAAGCCATTGAAGCATGTACATGGAGATGTAGCCCAAGAGGGGTGAAATCTGTTATCGGCTATGTGTAATGTGTTTGGTGCGAATTATTTATCTTAATTTAATTATTTTTTGTGTGTTTTTTAAACTAATTTATCTCATGACTCAATCATAAAATACACACATACTTGACATATAAACCCTCTCATAACTTGCTAATTGAGAGGACCCTTAAGAACACATTTTACTTAATACTTATGAGGAAGCTAGCACAACAAAAATAGTTTGTCCATATTTAGATCAGTGATATTGTTTCTTCTTTCCCTTGTTGTGGCCACGGTGTGGAACCCACTTTCCTATATCCTTTATGAGCTCTAAGTAAGATAAGGTTTTCCTATCTCTAAGTATCATAGTATCAAGAATGTGCAATTCACTTTGTATTCCCGACAGTACTGCTACTTGAAATAGCTAAACAACACCTTGGGCTTGATGTGGTAACTATTATAGCCACGGGGACAAAAAATTTCCTTGTTCCTCACCCCATTGGGGGGGAATTATAAAAATTTTTAAATAAATTGAAAGTAAAATAAACTAACAAAAAATACATAAATGAAATATATATATATATATATATATATATATATATATATGAAATATATATGAAATATACAAATCCATCTCATTATTAATCATTAATCCTTATTATTTATCTGTGTGATTTTTCACTCGCCCGGTGCATGAGTGTATGGAAACCCATCTTCAGTAGGCATCCCTCTAGCTTATAATATATATTTGAAGGTAGTGCTAAGAGACCCTCGTAGGAAACCATAATCTATTGTATTGCAGTATAGAAATTGCTAAACTAACAAGGTAAAAAAATTGTTTGTTTTGATATAGTGTATGCCCTCTATAGCAAGTCTAGCTGAAAATTCCCTCCAATTTCCTGCAAGACCAAAAAAATAAAAAATATATTATCTATAACATAAACAAATATTTTGTATCAAGAATACCACCCATGGCTAAAAATTATGCTCCTTTATCTAAAGGTTGTATCGAGTTATATCTACCATCATTTACCTAAAGGTTGTATTTAGCTATACGATGTTTTGAAATTGAAATTATTTCTATGATCATACATACCACATTGGCATTGATTCTTCACAAGAGTTACCAGTCTCTCATCTAATAGATCAAAATACCTTGGAAAACCCTTCGAGTTTTTGTACTTCAATGATCCACTCTTCACTCGCACTCTCTTGTACTTCTCCATATTTGTGGTCATGCAGAATGTGGTGAGGCTACTCTCTTTATTTAATGCTCTCTCACACCCTTGGTGGTGGGAAAACTACCGAAGACACAACATTCGTTGTTCCTCAATCCCATTGAACAAAAAATATAGATCCTTCTTTCTCACCCCATTAGGGAAAAACATCATTTTTTTTAAATGAATTGAAACTAAAATAAAATAGAAAAATTATAGAAATTATACCAATGGTATCAATCCGATCATGAAATGTACTAAAACAAGATAGTGA
Source organism: Pinus albicaulis (assembly GCA_034641835.2). Taxonomy (NCBI): domain Eukaryota; kingdom Viridiplantae; phylum Streptophyta; class Pinopsida; order Pinales; family Pinaceae; genus Pinus; species Pinus albicaulis. The sequence continues at coordinate 1,471,676,984 of CM076580.1, forward strand.
ATCCTTCAACAACATTTGCGGAATATAAAACACGATGCTCAATCACATGCAAGTAAGAGAAAGAAGTTAATAAATCACACAATACAAGATATTTCATCGGGAAAGCAACTTCTCAAAACCCCTCTCTTTATATTGTATAATAAGCCAAGGAATCATGAAAAAATACAATGCATTGCGCTGCATGTGATTTATTAACTTTTGCAGTGTCTTGTTTGCAATAGGACTTCTTCCCTTTCCCATTCTTTGCCTTACTAGCCAAGGCACAATTTTCCTCATCATCAATCTTGGATGAGGATCCCTCCCTGGTATTCTGCTGAAACTATTCTTGTACCAAATTAAACCTTAGTCGCTCCCACTTTGGTAACTGATCCCTCCCATTTACAGAGTCATGGTAACTATGAGAGCTCTTGGGAAGGCCTCAAAGTACTAGGATTACCAAGTCATCATCAGCTACAGTAATCCCAACACTTCCAAACTCATCTCGACATTGAGTGAACTTGGTCAAGTATTTTGGATTGTGTCGCCCTTCTCCATTTTGAATTTCCTAGGCTTGTCCTTGAGTGCCAATTTTCTATGGTCACTGCTGCTTTGAAACAAATATTTCAAGGCCTTCCACATAGCATATGGAGTTTCCTTTCCATGGTTACTTGAAACAATATGATCTTGCACTCCCTCTAATAACATCATCCTTGCCTTTGCAACATTCTTCCTCCATGCATCATGTTGCACATCATCTGCCTGATTGGGTTGAGGAATGAACTCCTTTAGCCCGTTATCCTCCAATGTTGTCTCCATCATTTCCTTCCATGCAATATACTTCAAATTTCCCTAGAGTGCATATTATAGTCTCAAGCTAGTGAAAGACATCTCGGTCAGCAGTTGGCTCTAAACAATGTATCTGCAAATTTGAATATTGTTCAACAAAAAATCAATTTCTTCTCCATAGTTGTGATTCCTTATCCTATAATATCATGTAGAAATTAAACCAATGGATTCAACTATATCATGTAATGTACTAAAACAGGATACTGGATGCTTCTACAATATTTGCGGAATATAAAACATGATCGCTCAATCACATTCAAGTAAGAGTAAGAAGTAAATCAATTGCACAACAAAATTTATTTCCTTGGGAAGTAAACTGCTCAAAATCCCTCTATCTCTATTGTTAATCAACCAAATAATCATGAAACAATACAATGCATTCTTTCTCACAAAAATCTCTTACACTCTACCAATCGTCTCACACTGATCTCAAAAAAATTGGACAAACAAATAGCCAATTCCTTGCCTTCCTTCAACCTGCCTTGATGACACAATTCCTAGGCAAATAAATCCCCATTAAATAGGAATTCCAACATTCATTGACTGCAAAATCTATCATGGGCATTCAGTGCCTTTATAAATACACCTTGGTAGTTCGCTAATAATACAATTGATAGTTATCTTACCTTTAACCTTTGTCTCAACTGGGTCTTCATCAAAATTTACATGCATTAAACTAATAATAGAAAATTAATAGTTATCTGATAGATCATTACTTGTGAATTAAATCTAATTTAATTCACTTGACCTCTCACTAGCTCATCACTCAGTTAGAACTCGTTAAAATGATTTTAACTCAATTAATTTGAGTTAACTGATTACACATGCACCCCACTTAGTGCATTAACTCTAGCTGGACCCCAAAAATATTAGGATCACTCTACATGCCTCATATTAGAACTCAAATTGAATTTTTTGAGCTAAATCAATCATCATGACTTATTTAACTAATACAAATTGTTATGAGATAAGGGTACAATTTATTGTCTAATTTATTTAAGTGAAAATTAAATGAGACACACATTTTCTTGTTTATTTTCAACAAAAAAAATACATAAATGAAATATATAAGTTTTTTTTCTTGTAAGATTATATTTTTTTACCTCACACAATCAAAGTTTCTAGTACATCGTTCATCCATCAAGTTTTTTGACAATATGCCTATCAAGTAAGTTGCACAAAACTGCAAAAAAATTTAATAATTGCAACATAACTAGAATGTCTACTACATAATTATAACACAAAAAACACCATGACTTGATATAAGAGGCCTCATACAACAAAAAGTCAACAAACCTAGTGGAAATAAAGTTGCATGCATGTCCATGTATAGGGGTGGCCACCCCATCCCCACCATCTTATGTAATTTATTCATAAATATGGGGGGCTCCACAACCCATGTAGTTAGTCTCCTCTAAACACACTCCATCGGAAATTTATTTATTTTTGAAAATAAGTCTAAATTTAAAATTTATAACATAAGATTTTGTATCATTTTAATTTTTTCACATGCCCGTATACAATTTGGGAAAAACAAAACAAATTTCCTAATAAATTTTGTTTTAATACATTACCAATAATAATGCAATACAATAATGTATTCTAAAAATTAAACTCCTACAAAATAAATTAATAATATATTTTACCTATTAAACTTCTATAAAATAGTTTATATTTAATAGAATAAACTATAAATCTTCACACTATTGTATCCGATTTTATCTATTCCAAGCTTCTTTTGTCATGGCATTTGCTACAATTCCTCAATGTTTTATTTGGAATAAGGGATATGTTGCAATATCACACAACCCTTCTCGTGCTTGAACATCTCGTAACATTCTAATGTATCAAGCTTCTCCCCATTCTTCTCCCAAGGAGTTCTTGACTCTGCAGAACTTCATTCCCTTATTTCGTCCCCTAACTGGGTTACCATATCCAGCGAATACACCTGCATGTTTAGCTACTAATTCATGTCCATTGTCAATTAGTTGGCCACATGGATGAGTAAATATTCCATGCTTAGCTAAAAAAATATAGTTAATTACACTTGCTAAATTATTTGTATGTTATTTATTCATTCTTAAATAAATATAAAGAATCATAACCACTTACCTTCATATAGAACTCGAACTCCTCACTGCCTGTTTCCATGTCTACAGCTATAGGCTATCGAGTTGAAGTCCTTCATTGTTAGGGGCTACAAGTCAAATTTCATCAATAATTGCTACTAGATTTCCAATTTATATAAAAAAAAAACAATACAATGATTTAATTAAATAATAATATTTTATAAATATTATTATTTAACAATACCTTAATTATCATTTTTAGGATGATTTAATTAACCAATATTATCTTATAAATATTATTTTTTAATAATATTTTAATTATCATTTTTAGGATTTAACTGTATTAAGTAAGCCATTTAACTATAACCATTTCCATTTAAAAATTATGAGAAATTACTACTACCTCTCATAGAAATAGTAATAAATGAATGACTTACTTAAAACAGTTGAATTCCAAATATGATATCTAATATAATACATTGCTAAAACCCTTAATACTTGAATATCTCAATTCATAAACCTATCTTAACTATATCTAAATATCTTAATTTTAATCATTAAACCTTATTATTTTTAATCATCAAACCTTATTTAATGTACATGCGGGAATAGGTACGGGCCCTTTAAACCAGCATATGGTTACCGATATTGAGTAAATTATATATATTGGAAGATAACGCTAATCTCTACTCTGGAATCGCAATCAAAACCTTCTCGATTGCAATCTAGGGATTCATGCACTGGTAGGCTAATAAAATTCAATGTTTTGATAGCATGGATGAACTCTACAACACCTACAGTTACAAATGTCAAATAATAATTTTTAAGATAAAAAAAAATATTAATATTATTCATTGCGAGTATTATTCATGTAATAATGAGTGTTAAGTATATTATTCAAAAATAATGAAAAATTAGTAAGTTACCACTATTGAAGAGCTTTTTATAATTCACTATGTTATAAAATATTTCAGCAGACATTGACCTAGATAATTCAAAAAGAATTCAATAATTAATAACCTGTTGAAGCCCCGAAAATCGGGTCTACAACAAGGGGGATACCAACCCGGTCCGGACCTTGGTTGGCAGTTCCTTTTCCGTTTGGTGTAGTGGTTTCAACTGGGGATAATGGGACCAGTTTCCCAATATGTGTGTGTGTGTTGAGAATTGATATTTCCTTTCTAAAAGTTCCTAAGTGAAATGCTTTTATTCTAATTCTAATCTATAACATGCAATTGTACTCTAATAAATAGAAATATCTAATTCTAAACTAACCTGGGATGTAATATTTTCTTTATGTGATCTAAAATGATTTCAAATAACAATTGGTAATAAAGATCATTCAACTATTATAAGAAAAGAATTCAATAAAGATAAACCACTTCGTATAAAAATTTAGACGAAACAGTTGTGAAAAACATATCACATAATAGGCTACTCATATATTAAGCATAAATAAATAGCTATCACCGTACAAAAGTGTCAAATGATAACTCAAGCATTCAAGCATTAATATATAAACAACTGAACATAAATATCACTTTTAACACAGAGGCAGAAATAATTAAGAGATAAAAGTACCATTTATAACTAGTTCTACTCATGAGCTTCAAGCAATAATGACTTATCTCTTCTTAATCCAACATTCACTAAGAGTAAAAAATTGCAACATCAGTAGTAGATATTAAAAATGGATATCAATAAATCTTGTTCCATTCATTCATCAAAACCTCCTCGGAGGGTGCAAAAGTGCATGTTCTGAGGACAAGTTTTTGACAAATTTCAGGACCCTTCTCTAAATGCATGAGAAGGGTTTAAATACTACTAACTAAATATAAAAATAATTTATTACAAAAATATAGGATACGATTTAAATGACCATCCTCTTTTTAGGCAAAAAATAAAGAAAAACTAATACTAAATCTAAAATTAAAACTTAACAACTAACTACTTGTGAATTTGTTCTTTGAAATTGCAAGTATTCAGCATTGATTTGAGAAGAGTAGGCTGGCCGACTTCAGATTTCAATTGTCCTGTGAAAACGAAATTGGCAAGAGCTGGAGCTATCTTCTAGGTAGAATTGATGATACATTTGAGAGTCATGCATTGGCTGTGTGGTTTTACCAAACATGCCCAGTAAGAATCCCAATTTAAATTTGTTAATCTTTTAATAAATTCTGCCTTTTCTTGAGCCTTTTGTCTCCAGTCTATTTGTAGTTGCTGTGCTTTCGGTAGGTATCCTGGAGTAGTTTCAGAGATCATATTTGCCTCGTGCAAATTTTCATTTATGCAATCAATAATTTTGCTTGCTGCTGTGGCTACTTCTTCCGCTGCTTTCTCTACTTTCTTGATTTGTGCATCCCAATTATTAAAGAGCATTACTTTGTGATTGTCATTGATTATTGGTGCACCTGCACTTTTCCCCTCCTCTATTTCTTTCCAAGCTAAATAGTTAGTAACTCTTTTATCAATTAAATCATAATCATGTCGTAAGTCTACGACATGATTAGTGATTTTATCACTTTATTCACAATAAGAGTTCCATTGTGATATTCTTTGGCATAATATTTCCTGTTGCTGCAGTAGTTGGTCATTTAAAGAAATAGACTCTGTGATAAATTCTGTAAGCTTGGGATCACCTTTGTGCATCTCTTGCACATCCTGTAGCTGTTTCTCTTTTTTATCCAAGCTATTCTGATATCCTATCAGCATTTGTTGGAAGTCTTGCTGTAATTTTTCAAGTTGTTTCTGCGCTTCATTATTGGCATTGACTTGTTGCAGTTGTTGTTGCAGAACCTGTACTTGATCTTCTTTTTCATTCAATAATTGTCGTACTTCAGATGCTTTATCAATGGCTGCAGAGGCATATTCTCTTGTGATCTGAGATAATTTGGTAATATTTTCAGTTGGATCAGTAGTAGGATCTTGCCATAAGACATCTAATTGTTCTGCATCATAAGAGAGCGCATTTTCCAATTTTCTTTTCTTTATCTGTCTTCTTACCATTGCCTTGTGTTGTGGACTATAGAATACATCAAGAGGAGGAATTTCCTCTATTTTGAGCATGAGTTCAGAAAATGGGGTAATGGGAATATGTCCTGTTTCCAAGACATTCCTAGTTATTCCTATGACTATATTTTTTGTTGTATGTATATTACTCACAGGTGTCTGTGTGTTTTGTCCTTCAATATTAATCAAATCATTGAATGTCTCCCATTCCTTGTCTAACTCAGTTCTGACTGATGGTTGCTGTATAATGAGAGGGGGAAGATTTAACTGTGGAGAGGTTGAAACCTGTTGCTGTGAAAACTCTTTTGACTGGGCAGTATCCCTTACTGACCCTTCACTTTTATCATGATCATTGTCAGGCCTCTTAGAGTGTTCAGAGGTTTCTTTCCCGGACTTAGACTTAGACCTATAGGTACCTGAACTTTCACTGAGACTGATATTGGGAGTTGGTTCCCTTACAGGTTCCAAACGTAATTTATCCAAAGGAATAGTAGTCAACCTCCTTTCTCTGTATATTTTGAATTCTTGAAATTCTGCTAGAGGAAACCGTATTTGAGCCGAATGTAGAACCTCTCTAAGTGTGCTTTTTTCTTGGAACATGTCATCAAAAAGATCATCTTCTTTAGAAAATACTCTTATTTTGACCGCAGTAGTGAAATTTTTTACAATATCATAGGGGTCGAATGGTCTTCTTAGAAATTTGAACAAATGTAAACATGTAATATTGTTTACTTCTTTGAATGCATGACCAATATAAAATAATGAAAAGGCCCCACAGGCCACAGGAAATTGTGGCCAGATAGCCTTCTTTTTATCCTTCAAATCTTTAGTCAAACCTCCTTCTCCGTAGGTTTGATAAGCAATTTCTCGCGCCATAAGTTTGTCAGGGACATATAAAGGTAAAACATGGGGGGAAGAAAAACTTCCAAATACCCTAACATATGTAAAAAATTCTTCTCCAAACCATCTCGCAACAGGAAGTATGTCTACCTCTGCTTCAGGAGAAAACCTTGGAGCGTCTTTATCATATAACATTATGTACAGGGGAAACATGATTCCATGGAAAATATTGTAAAAATAGGGAATGAAATTTGAATCCCACAATTATTTGTGATAAACATGAATGGGTAGGGGATCTTGAGTTGTCCATTTCCAACCCATTAAAGGAAACTTAGAAACATAACAGATTGAATCCATTACATAAGCAGATAAGTAAAAAGGGGGATAAATTCTCTGAGAAATAGTTCTTTTGGACCGATAATTCAAAATAGCTGTGGCTAAGTTGTCAGATAATATCTTAGCCCAATCCACAATAGTAGCATTAACAGCAGCATTCAATAATGGTAGCCATTCAGATGAAAACTTATTAATGTCTAGCTTTCTAAAAAGCCTACAGAGCATAGCAGCAGCAAAACAATACGGAGAAGTGAGAGAACCAGTACTATACATACCGTGCTTATCCTTTTTTAGTGGTTCGTCTCTCCTTGACTAGTCCTTGGTGCATTCTGCCAGGTTTTCATTTTCTTTGGCAAACTTCTCCATGAACTGTTTGTTATAAGTCACTTGTGGCTCCGGAAAATGATACATGAGTCTTAAATCTTGTGGAGTAAATGAACCAATGAGTTCTTGAACCTTAGTCTTAAACTGTCTGTTTGTAATATTTGTGTTGTCCAGTACCCATTTAACCATGTCTGTGTATGGAATTATTTTAGGCCTCGCTGCTATCCGGTGCAAAAATGAGTAGGCTAGCTCTGTAATAGATGCTTCAAATGACCCATGTGAGCCTGCAGTGGTTGTAACCTCCATTACTCTGGGGTTCTCTTCCTCAAGTAGATTATACATGCCCTCCAAAGTAGTAATACTAGTGTCTTTGTTACAGGCGGTGTCTGTATACAAGGGAGTCATTTCTTTTTCTTCAGAACTTAGAGCCTTGTCTTTCTTTCCCATTATACTCTGAATATTGCTTTGTATAGTTCTCTGTTCTTTGCTCCTGCAGTTTACGAATTAAGTGAGAATAATGATAGGAAAAAGGTGACGGGAAAGTTTTAAATGCTAAAGACGTATAAAATATACCACCTTACGTGAGACGGCTCTTTGATCACAACAAAACCAAATTTCATTAATGATTGATAACCGATTCATTAATTAACATTAAAGCGCATAACACGGTCTCGATTTATGGAGAAAGCTTCTTCGTACAACAAGCCTTAAGGATCTGCGATAAGGCGATCTATGATTTACTTCGCAATATCGCAGATCGCAATACCGCAACATCGCAATATCGCAACATCGCAATATCGCATTATCGCAACATCGCAATATCACATTATCACAACATCGCAATACCGCAGCATCACAAAATCGCTGAATCCGAACATGTGACAATCATCCGTTAACATATTTTTTTGCGACATGCGATGTGCGATATGTGCCATCGCATATCGGTGATTTTGAGGTTTTTTAGCGTATGTTATAACATTTGAAGCACGCGATGCGATTGAATGTTCTTTTAGTGCGTAGTTTCGCATCGCGATCTCGCAATTTTTAGAATTCCTCTTATAAGGAGGAATTCACTACCTTTTTGCGATGCGATATTCCTTAAAAGATGATTTTTATTCTATGCTATCATGAAACTTAAGTTTTTTAGATTTTTCAAGGAGTATTTTCCTAAGTTTATGATAGTAAGTTTTATTGAAAAAGAATACAAGTACTAATTCATTTTTAGATTTTTTGACTAAGGGTCCCCTCTTATTTAGTATTATCACTAATACTAACTAAGGGGGATAATTTCTTCAGTCTATAACATAACCACAAAAACTTGAAAACCATAAAAAATTCCTCTCCTTAACTACCTTTTACATAAACATGAACAACCATTTACGTAAAGGGTGTATCTAGTTAGAAAGACTGTTTTGAAATTGAAATTATTTGTCTCACCATATATACCACAGTCGCCTTGATCCTTCATAGAGGATACCGCTCTCCTACTCCTCCAATCAAAATACCTCGGCAAGTAAAATTAATCATTGGTACTGGATGTGAATTATGCATTCTTCACTACTACTCCCAGGCTCTTGAGCTTCTCCATCTCTTCTCGCATGTTCTTCAGTTTCAAGTAAATGTGTTTCATGCAAGGAAAATGTTACGGGCTAATATTCGCAGGTGGGCTAATTTTCAATGTTTTTTCCGAAAAAATATTTTCCAAATTCCATTTTTTTCTAAAAATGATTCACCAAAATTTTATAATACAAAATTGTTTTACCTTAACAATCGTCAAACGTTTATATAGACTAATATAAAATCATTGGAAATATAAATATCCCTACAAAAATATCACCAAAAAATTTATAGTTTACCTATTAGGGACTAGTAATATTCGCCAAGGTTTCTAAACTTTAAGATAAATTTCCATCCTTAAAATTTTCCCTGGTTTCATGCTTTGGGTTATTGAATTTTATCAGATGTATTGACATATAAATTCCTAGGTTGATACACTAGTAAAAAAAGTATCCACCTTGGAATAGCTAATAATGGAACAGGACCAAAGTTCCAAAATGTATTTACCTTTACCATGATTAATTTTAAAATTTATTCTCCCATAAAACATGAGAAAAATGGCCGCCAAGGAAGAGGAATATGTTGAAGGATAATTGAATCTGGGATAACCCAAATCCCTCAGCAATTAAGCTTCCCAGGAAGTTAGCATACTTGTGGAACAGTGGTACAACCATATTCCACATACATGGACGAGTACACTCACTTTGAAGGTAGTCACATTTGGCACAAATTTGGAGCAACTTGGATAGCCAAGAAGAAGCAACCTGGTTGAAAATTTGTTAGGTGAAGTGTGGTGGCTCAGGCGAAGACTCCTATAGCCTTAAACTGGAAATCAATTCACTATAGAGAGGATTTAAATTTTCATATTCTTTGTATTTATTAAAATCATTTAATTAAGGTAATCTACATCATTGGTTCCATGGATTTGGTAGAGATGTAATTAAATGCCATTGAGTGGTGATCCAGAGAATGGATCAGGTTAATATTCCATGACCTAGTAAATAAAAGGAGGGAAGATTCTACTCTTCTATGAAATAGAGCCCCGTCCGGTTACTCCCTTTGGTGATGGGACACTTCCTATCCAATTCCCTGCCTCCCGTCGGCTTCGGGGTTCCATCTTGGCTGGTGGGCCCCGTTCCCCTCTGTCAGCTACCTCTGCCACCCCACTCCCCTCCCTGCTATATAGAAGATATAATGGTGTTTTTCTAAAATTCATGTCTTATTACTATGTCAGAAAAATGAAATGAAAACCATTGTGACACCTTAATTGAAGGCCAAAATCATGAGGATGCTTGGGTGGTAAGGCCTAAAAATTTTGAAGGAATCATGAGCTGATAAGAATCATGAGTTGGTCATTGAAAAAAATTCAAGGAAACATTCGATGATAGTGGAAATTGAATTGTAACTTTGATTTTTATAGTTAATATTTTATTTTAATAAATTAAAATACAGATTGAGAATTAATGTCAAGGAAAATTGGATCATGATTTGTATGGGAGAAATCCAAGAAACTGCTGGAAAAATGAAATGAAGTGGCAAGGGTCGTGAGTTATACTTTCCCAAGGGAAAATTCCACCTAAAATAGATAGCATAGGGAATATAATGGAATAATCTCTATGAAAAAGTGTTGAGGCTCTTCTACATGCTATGAGGCATTGGAGGCGGTGGCTAAGTGTAGTTGAACTAGAATAAAAAGGAGGCTATGAGGTGATGAAGGAATAAAGGGATGCATGTCTAAGAAATATTTTGTGATTCTACTCTTTGTCTTTAAAGAAATTTGAATACAAATTATAGGGAACTTGGGTGATGAAAGGTTTCACAAATAAGTTTTATAAGAACAACACTGGATTTGTCCCAACAAAGTCATAGTACCAAACTTTTGGATGTATTTAGTAAGCGATAATAAAACATACACCTTTTGTATTCATGAATACTTTAATAATTACTATTATTAGAGAAATATATGATCCATAAGTACTATGCAGAGGTACTATGATAAATGGTTGCACCTAGAATTATGTCAATGATTTATAGTTAAAAATATTATGATTGAAAATAATGTGATTATGATTGAGAAAATACTAACTAGATTCCTTAGTTAATACACCATTGTGTATTAGCATTAGGATTATAAACCACCAAAGGTGATTTCTCTCGGGATGATAAACCACTCTTACAGTGATTTCCATAACAAATAAACCACTTATAATTAAAATATTGTGTGGAGTTGCCATATTTTTTGAGAATATTGGAAACTTATATATATAGATATGATGAAATGAAGAAGAGAAGAACATAGGGATGATGTTATTTTTAAGGGAGAGTACGTAATATCCGTAGAATCTAAAATATCAACTTTGAAGGTAGATTAATTTTTTTGAATTTATGATAATAATAACAGAACGTAGTAAATAATAGTGAATAAAAAATAAATGCATGGAGGAATTAGTACTTTGTGAATAATACATAAATGTGTTAAATAATAGTGCATTTGACCTTCCACTTAGATAATATAGAGTTAATACGTTTGATGTGCTCCAAAACTAGAGCTGAATCTTTAGCCATCCACCAAATACACAAAAATTTTGTGTCCATTTTCAGTTTGGCATCAAGAATCAATTATGTATTTGAGAACTTCGTAGAAACCCCACTTGGTACAAGAATGGTATGTATCTACGATTTCACTCACTTGGGTATACTTACTAAACGTATGGTATATGATCTATGTGGGTATGCTTACTAAACGTAATGAGATGATTTCATTGAGTCGAAACTCGAGGAAGGAAGAAGTTGAAGCACAGAGTCATCAAAGAAAAATATTTCTTCCATGGCCATATCAATTGTCGCATTGCTTAGGAGTATGCAAACAACTTTGGCCAAAATAATTCATTCCTCTTATAATACCTACTACAACTACCTTGGAAAGTTCTATTGCAAGAACTTAAATACTTAAATATTGGAGCAATAAGCACGTGAATTGTAATTTGTAACCAAATTTTTAAATGTTTTATTATTATACGAATGCATTTTTATTCAATATTCTCATCTGTGATAACTAGCTGGTTAATTTTGTAGTCTTTGTCTATATCATTTCTAGATATAATATAGTTGTGGTATATTAATGCACCCGATTTTGCATTCACAATAATAATATAGTCATGTTTTTATTAATGCATATGATTTTGCATTTACAATAATAAATAGTTATAATTTTATAATTATAATGCGTTTATTTAATGCATTTGAAATATCGATAAAATATACATGCTTTTATAATTGTATGCATTTATATAATGCATTTGAAATATAAAAAACAAGAAAAACTTAGTTTTATATTATTTTCATATATTATTACATTATTTGTATATCTTATTTCATTATTTACATGTTTGTAATAGCTAGCTTATTCCTAACTGATGACTATGATATGTTGTTAACACATTAAGACAATTATTGTTACTTTTGTTTTATTTTTTATTTTTTTACAATATATTAGGAGAAGAAAATTAATCTTAATTAAATTAATTATGGAAGTGAATTCCATAAAAGAATAACAAGATTGATGGTAAGAAGTAATTCAAGAACTGAGAGTTAGTTGAACAGAATCAGTTCAAGAGTTAGCCACCTCTGAGGTTAAAGGCATAATCCTAGTGAGGTTTGGGGGTGATGTTTGGTAACTAAGGAAGGAGAATTTGTAGACAAGAATTCCCAAACTAGTGCTAACTAGTGGAATACTCTGATTTTCTGAAAAATTGTCTGGATTGGAAGACTCGACCGGACTGTCTTGAGGTATCTCCATAATTTTTTTTCAACTCTCAAATCTCAGACTTGGAGCACGGGGGAGAGAAGAGGACTTGATTTCCTCTCTTGAGGTAGGGAGGAATAAAATCAGTCAGTGAAATTGTAGAACATATAATTTTACTATTAATGCATGTTCAAAGTTATTTAAACTGGAAAGATTTAACCAGAGTAGAAGTTTGGAACTGAATTGATTATAGTGTTTAAATTTTCTGTGATATGTGAGGTTATAAATATGATACTATCTAGACAAATAAGAATAGACTAGTGGTAGTTAAATTTATATTGAGAAAATGAAAGATATAGGAAACCGTTAGCTCAGTGCCCTCCAGCAGAAGGCTCTGAGTTGGTCGTTTCCTGCTAATAGGGCAACCACGGATAGAATGGTCCAACCATTTAATTTTAAATGTAAGGAGAACTATGTGTGAATGTAGGTAAGCCTAAAGTGTTTCCTGAAAGTGGAATTAAAAACAAATTCTCTAATTTTTACTTCTAAACTTGAAAAAAAAAACATTAAACACAAAATCTTTCTTTGATAATATATTTGAATAGCAGAGCACAATTTAAACACCAAAGTGGAAATATGAACCAACATCGAAAAGATATAGAGAATATCTTTAAGCATGAATATGCATTACATGTTAAATTACATATAAGTCACTATATACGTGATTTATATATTTGTATACCAATATTACAATATTAGAAAACATTAAGCAACCTAAGAATTCAGAATAACCCCATAGAGAAAATATCGCTCATTGGGATTCTCACAAAGAAGAACAAATTACAATATTCATTAAGAGTTCAAGAAAATTTACAAAAATTAACAACGATATATGCAAGGGTTAAACCCAGAAAGAAGCATATCTGATTCAAATAGCCAAATCAGGAAATGTAACAATTGTTTTAATTCACAAAGTATAAAGAGCTACCAGAGAATTTATAATAACCCACAACTGTAGAACCGGACAAAATCCAGGCTTGGATTTCAACAAACATAATTATACAGTAAAAAAATATTCAAGTCTTCTAAGAAAATGGTGAAACACCAATGTTACAAATACTAGTCAGCATGGGATATAGGGTATTAACCATAGCGAGAATTAACAATACCTTTTGGATAACATAATTGAACAAGAATCAAACCCTTATCGACTATTCACCGTCTTCCAGCCGAACGATTTTCCTGAGACCAAATGGTTTATGACAAGAGGTACCTATTAGAGTCAAAGGATGTTAGAGAAGCTAATAAGAAAACTTCGTAGAAAACACCCTTGCAAGAGTAGTAGCAAGCAAACCTGCAACCAAATATTTTAGAAGGGTATTACTAAGGAGCCCGACGTAATTCTGAAAGGACTTAAAGAATGAAACAATATTATATACAGTTGTAGAATATCTGTAAGAATTTTAACAATGAAGACACAAGGAGCACATCCTGCCAGAAATGCCTTGGAAGATAAGATTACTAGAAAACGCTTCAAAACAATCCAAGGAAGATTACTTGTGCAAACAATTAAGGGAAAAATAGTAAAGTTTAACTTAGTGATTATGGGTTTGTCATGGGAAAAAAGGATTTCATATGTCAAAGCCATAATATTAATGTGGCTTGAGGAAGGGAAGGTAAGTTAAAAAAAAAAAAACCGAGAATGAAATCCCTGACAGCAAGTTGTAAGAAAAAAAAGAAAAAAAATATAAATTGTAAGCCTGTGTAAATTTTGGAAAGATTTAAAGTACCATGACTTGGCATGTGCCGCGCAGGAGGGTTATGTTAGATAAACGCAGTGGAAAGAATTTTCAACTAGAAAAAACTTGTATAAGCTTACCATAAAACTAGCTACCAAAGTAAACCTGCCAACCTCGGAGGAACCCTGTTGGGTGGTTGCAGAGGCGAAGAGGCTCTCGCGAGGAGCAGGAGGTGGAAATGATTTAGAAACAATGAAAGCAGTTATGGGAAGGAGGTTCATTACCATAACCCTAATTCCTTGCCACTGTCAGATCCTGAGGAGTTTGATCTAGGGTGGATGATGCCACACTTGTCCTCCATAGCAGTGCTAATCTCAATAAGTAAATTGAATGAGCCATAATTCCATACCAAACACACTGTGCGGCAGATATTGATATTCAATACTTATTGATAGCGATGTGTACATTTGTATTAAGATTTATTTCAGTTGATTAGAAATTCCGACAAAAGATTTTCCCGAGAGGTCAAGACATGAAATCAACCATAGTAGGTCGACTATAGTTACATACGGTATATTTACCAATATGGGAATTATAAATGATACAGATGTATGTCATGTATGGAGTAATCTTATATCATTTTAAATGCTGCATAATGGTGAGTTATATGTAGGATTCTTAGGTAGTCATGAATTTTTAATATAAATTAATTAAGTTTTGAAGGCAAGTAGAGATAAAGGTTATATCAAGTAAAAAAAATTGATGTTTGTCACAAGTGGTATCAGAGCAGCGTTAGCACACTGGGACCCTATGGGTCAACTAATGTTTTAAATTTTTGTGTATACTGATGAACGGAGAGAAAGAAAAAAATTATACAAGAGACATTACGAGGAGGGGCCAAACGCAACAACCACCCCAGAATATTGGGGAACCACAACCCCCATGGGAGGTGAATCATAAAATGTGGGTACAGCTGAGTGTGGATCAGCACCAAAAAATAGGTAGACTATTGGAGGAGTAACAACACCAGACCAGCATTCTGCTAACTACGGTACAGAAGTTACAAGAGGAAATGGAGAGGGTGTGAAATGATAATACGTGTTTGATGCAAGAATAGGAGAGGATATTAAAAACCCTCTCAGACAAACAGAATCAAGGAATTGAACAACCCAACACTGATAGGGGCAAGAAGGAGTTGGGGCGATTCTATCACAAGAGTGTAAAGTAGTTTCTTACAAATCAAAAAAACTAAAAGAGCATGAGTAGCGGTACTCAGCTTATGATTTGGAGCTGACAACAATGGTGCATGCACTCCGGGTATGAAGGCACTACTTGCTTGGAAAATTATTTATACTAAAAAATCATCATAGCATCTTAACCAATTATTTTAAGCACGTTGATCTCAATTCTCTCAAGGCAAGGTGGAATGCCTTCCTGAGGGAGTTTGACATTGATATTGAGCATCTGAAGCGTAAGGAGAATAGAGTAGGTGATGTGTTAAGTAGAAAATTGCATAGTGTTTATGAATTGTACTATAATCAGTTTGAGTGCAAATTTTTGGAGGAAATGAAAATGAAATCTGAGAAAGATCGTGAATACCAGTTCATGTGGCAGCAAGCAGAGGAGTTTAGAAAACAAGGAAAATCTGTCGATTATGAAATTAATATGGATGGGTTGCTAGCTTTCAAGAATAGGATTTTTATTCAAAACATATTAGAGCTTAAGGAAATAATCCTAACTGAGCATCATTGAAGTAACTATTGTGGACATCCTTGGTATTAGAAGATTCTAACAGCAATTAGGAAGAACTTCTTATGGCCATGTATGAGAAGAGATATTGCAGAATATCTAAACAAGTATTTAATGTGCGAGCAAGTGAAAGTGGAACACCGACACCCAGCCGGATTGATGTAGCCCATACTGGTACCTGAGTGGAAGTGGGAGGTGATATATTTATACTTCATCACTAGTCTTCCAAGGTCAAAGAAGAAAAATGATTCTATTATGGTAGTAGTGGATCAGTTAAGCAAAAAAACACACTTTATACTAGTGCATTCCACATATAAGACAGTGCAGAGAGCAGACGTATTTGTGCGTGACATATTTACACTGCATGGTATCCTAAAGACTATCATATCTGACAGGGACGTGAAGTTTACTTCAGCATTCTAGAAAATTTTGTTTACCAGATTCGGAACTTAAATTAATTTTAGCACTGCCTACCATCCATAGATGGACAGACAAATGGAGCAAGTAAATCATATTTTGGAGGATATGTTACTTATGTATGCAACGCAACAACCAACTTGGTGGGAAGAATATTTGCACCTACTGGAGTTTTCATACAATAACAGATATCAGGAATCTCTTAAGATGAGTCTGTTCGAAGCCTTGTATGAACAACAGTGCAGAACTCCTATTAATTAGAGTAGCCCAGAAACCAAGTTGATCCTTGGACCAGAAATACTAGCTGAAATGGAGGCAGAGATAAAGAAGATCCGACAGAATTTGAAGGTATCTCAAGATAGACAAAAATTGTATGCAGATAAAAAAACATACATATCATGAGTTTGAGGTGGGAAACCATGTGTATGTAAGGATCAAACCAAAGAAAAGCACTTGAAGGTGGGCCTCTTGTGCTAAGTTGGCACCAAGGTTTTGTGTCCCTTTCCAAATATTCGAAACGGTAGGACCCATGGCTTATCGATTGGAATTTCCCAGTCATATATATGTACACAACGTCTTTCATGTATCGTTATTGAAACAATACATTCATGATCTAAAGCACATAATCCACTGGCAGATTATTCAAGTAGGATATGAATACCATTGATTTAAATGGTAAAATTTGTATGGAAAAAACTAATTCAAGTTCGTTGGCCATACAATTGTCGCATTGCTTAGGAGTATTCAAACAGATTTGGAAAAAAGAATTCATTCCTCTTAGAATACCTACTACATCTACCTTGGAAATTTCTATTACAAGAACTTAAATACTTAAATATGCGAGGGATAAGAAAGTGAGTTCTAATTTGCAACCAAATTTTTAAATTTTTTGTTATTATACAAATGCATTTGTATTAAATATTCTCATTTGCAATAACTAGCTACTTAATTTTGTAGTCTTTTTCTATATCATTTCTAGATAAAATATGGTTGCGGTATACTAATGCACCTGATTTTTCATTCAAAATAATAATATAGTCATGGTTTTATTAATGCATATGATTTTGCATTTAAAATAATAAATAGTTAGAATTTTATAATTATAATGCATTTATTTAATGCATTTGAAATATGGATAAAATATACACGCTTTTATAATTGAATGCATTTTTATAATGCATTTGAAATATAAACAGCAAGACCAACTTAGTTTTATATTATTTTCATATATTATTACATTATTTGTATATCTTATTTCATTATTTACATGTTTGTAAGAGTTGGCTTATTGCTAACTGATGATTATGAAATGTTGTTAAGACATTAAGACAATTATTGTTACTTTTATTTTTATTTTTGTTTTCTTACAATATATTATGAGCAGAAAATTATTCTTGATTAAATTTATTATGGAAGTGACTTCCATTAAAGAATAACAAGACTGATGGTAAAAATTAATTCAAGAACCGAGAGTTAGTTGAACAGAATCAGTTCAAACAATTACACACCTCTGAGGATAAAGGCATAATGCTAGTGAGGTTTGGGGGTTTTGTTCAGTAACTGAGGAAGGAGAATTTGCAGGGAAAATTTCCTAAACTAGTGCTAACCAGTGAAATACTCTGATTTTCTAAAAAATTATCTGGATTGGAAGACTCGAACAAACTGTCGCAACGTCTCTCCAGAATTTTCTATCAATTCTCAATGCTCGGACTTAGAGAACAGGGGAGAGAATAGAACGTGATTCCCTGTCTTGAAGTAGGGAGGAACAACATCAGTTAGTGAAATTGTAGAACATATAAGTTTATTGTTAATGCATGTTCAAAGTTATTTAAACTGGAAATATTTACCAGAGTAGAAGTTTGGAACTTAACTGATTATAGTGTTTAAATGTTCTCTGATACGTGAGGTATTAAATATGATACTATCTAGACAAATAATAACAAATTAGTGGTAGTTAAATTTATATTTAGAAAATGAAAGATACAGGAAACCGTTAACTCAGTGCCCTCTAGTAGAAGGCTCTGAGTTGGTTGTTTCCTGCTAATAGGTAAAACATAGACAGGATGGTCTGGCCATTTCATTTTAAATGTAAGGAGAAATGTGTGTGAATGTAAGTAAACCTAAAGTGTTTCCTGAAAGTGGAATTAAAAACAAATGCTCTAATTTTAATTCTAAACTTGAAAAATAAACATTAAACACAGAATATTTCTTTGAAAATATATCTGAATAGAAGATGATGGTTTAAACACCAAAGTGGAAATATGAACCAGCATCGAAAAGATATAGATAATATCTTTAAATAGGAATATCCATTACATGGTAAATTCCGTATAAGTCACTATATACGCGATTTATATATTTGTATGCCAATATTACAATATTAGAAAATAGTAAGTAGCCTAAGAATTCAGAAAAACCCCATAGAGAAAATATCGATAATTGGGATTCTCATGAAGAAGAACGAATTCCAATATTCATTAAGAGTTCACGAAACTATACAAAAATTAACAATGGTATATGCAAGGGTTAAACCCATAAAGAAGCATATTTTATTATACAGAGTGAAATAGTCAGATGAGGAAATGTAACCATTATTTTAATTCACAAAGTATATAGAGCTACAAGAGAATTTGTAATAACCAACAACTGCAGCACTCAACAAAATCTAGGCTTGAATTTCAACAAACATAATTATACAGTAAACAAATATTCAAGTCTGCTAAGAAAATTGTGAAATATCAATGTTACAAATACTATTCAGTATGCCATGTAGGGTATTTACCAGAGCGAGAATTAACAATCCCTTTCGTATAACAGAATTAAACAAGAATCAAACCCTTATGGACTATTAACCCTCTACAAGCCGAACGATTTTCCTGAGACCAAATGGTTCACAGCAAGAGGTACCTGTCAAAGTCTGAGGAGGTTAGAGAAGATAATAAGCGAACTTCATAGAAAACACCCTTGCAGGAGTAGTAGCAAGAAAACCTGCAACTAAAGATTTTAGAAGGGTATTAGTAAGGAACCCGACGTAATGATGAAAGGACTTAAAGAATGAAAAAATATTATATAGAGTTGCAGAATACCTGTAAGAAGTTTAACACCAAATAAAAAAGGAGCACATCCTGCAAGAAATGTCTTGGAAGATAAGATTACTAGAAAATGCTTCAGAACAATTCATGGAAGATTACTTGTGCATACAAATAAGAGAAAAATAGTAAAGGTTACCTTAGTGATTGTGGGTTTTCCGTGGGAAAGAATGACTTCATATGCCAGAGCCAAAATATTATTGTGGCTTTAGGAAGGGACGATATGTTAAAAAAAAAAACAAACCCGAGAATGAAATCCTTAAAGCAAGTTGCAAGAAAAACAAGAAAAAAATTATAAAATGTAATCTTGTGTAAATTTTGGAAATATTTAAACTACCATGACTTGGCCTATTCCGTGCAATAGATTAATGTTAGATAAACGTAGTGGAAATAATTTTCAACTAGAAAAAACTTGTATAAGCTTACCATAAATCTAGTTTCCGTATTAAACCTACCAACATTGGAGGAACCTTGTTGGGTTGTTGCAGCGACGAAGAGGCTCTCGTAGAGGAGAAGGAGGTGGAAATGATCGGGAAACAATGAAATCAGCTATGTGAAGGAGGGTCATTACCACAACCCTAATTCCTTGCCACCATCAGATCCCAAGGAGTTAGATTGAGGGCGTAGGATGTCACACTTGTCCTCCATAGGGCTGCTAATCTCAACAAATAAATTGAATGAGCCATAATTCCATACGATATAAACAGTGCGGCAGATATTGATATTCAATACTTATTGATAGAAATGTTTACGTTTGTATTAAGTTTTATTTCAGTTGATTAGAAATTCCGACAAAAGATTTTTCTAAGCGGTCAAGACATGAAATCGACCATAGTAGGTCGACTATAGTTACATATGGTATATTTACGAATATCGAAATTATGAATGGTAAAAATGTATGTCGTGTATGGAGTAATATTATATCATTTCAAATGCTTCATAATGGTGAGTTATATGTAGTATTTTTAGGTAGTCATTAATTTTTAATATAGATTAATTAAGTTGTGAAGGTAAGTAGAGATAAAGGTTATACAAAGTAAAAAAAAAATTCATGTATGTTACATGTGGTATCAGAGCAGCGTTATCATGTTGGGACCGTATGGGTCAACTAACATTTTAATGTTGTGTGTATAATGATGAACATAGAGAAAGAAAAGAAGTATACATAAGATATTATGAGGAGGGGACAAATACAACAACCACCCCAGAATACCCGGTAACCACAATCCCGACCAGAGGTGAATCCTGAAATGTGGGTGCATCTCAGTGTGGATCAATGCCAGCAAACAAGTAGACTGTTGGAGGAGTGGCAGCACTAGACCAGCATTCTTCTAACTACAGTACATAAGTTACAAGAGGAAATGGAGAGGGTGTGAAATGATAATGCATGTTTGATGCAAGAATAGGAGAGGATATGAAAAAGCCTCTCAGAAAAGCAGAATCAGGGAATTGAACAACCCAGCACTGATAGGGAATTGCAAGAAGGAGTTGGGGCGCTTCTCTCAGAAGAGTGTAAAGTAGTTGCTTATGAATCGCAAAAACTAAAAGAGCATGAGCTGTGGTACTCAGCTTATGATTTGGAGTTGACAAAAATGGTGCATGCACTTCGGGTATGGAGGCACTACTTTCTTGGAAAAATATTTGTACTAAAAATTGATTATAGTAGCTTAGTCAGTTGTTTTAAGCAAGCTGATCTCAATTGTTGCTAGACAAGGTGGAATGCCTTCCTGAGCGAGTTTTACATTGATATGAAGCATGTGAAGGTTAAGGAGAATATAGTAGCTGATGCGTTAAGTAGAAAATCTCAGGGTGTTTAGGAGTTGTACTATAATTAGGTTGAGTGAATATTTTTGGAGCAAAAAAAAATAGAAACTAAGAAAGATCCTGAATATCAGTTCATGTGGTAGCAAGCAGCGTAGTTCAAAAACCAAGGAAAATCATCGAATTACAAAATTAATATGGATGGGTTGCTAACTTTTAAGAAGAGGATTTTTGTTCCAAACAGATTGGAGCTGAAGAAACTAATCTAAAATGAGCATCATCAAAGTAACTATTCTTGACATCCTAGGTATCAGAAGATGTTAATAGAAATTAGGAAGAACTACTTATGGCTAGGTATGAGAAGAGATATTTTATAATATCTAAACAAGTGTTTAGAGTGCCGGAAAGAGAAAGTGGAACATCGACACCCAGCTGGATTGATGCAGCCTATGCTGGTACTTGAGTGGAAGTGGAAGGTGATACCTTTATACTTCATCACTGGTCTGCCAAGGTCAAATAATAATAATGATTCTATTATGTTAGTAGTGGATCGGTTAAGAAAAGCAACACACTTTATACTAGTGCAGTCCAGTTATAAGACAATGCAGATAGCGAGCATATTTATGCGCGAGATCTTTAGACTGCATGGTATCCCAAATACTGTCATATCTGACAGGGATGTGAGGTTTACTTCAGCATTCTGGAAAAAAAAATTTACAAGATTGCGAACTCAGATTATTTTTAGCACTGTCAACCATCCGCAGACAAACGGAAAAACAGAGTGAGTAAATCATATTTTCGAGGATATGTTACTTATGTATGTAATGCAACAACCATCTAGGTGGGAAGAATATTTCCACCTAGTGGAGTTATCATACAATAACGGATATTAGGAATCCCTTAAGATGAGTCTGTTCGGAGCCTTGTACAAACGATAGTGTAGAACTCCTATTAATTGGAGTAGCCCAGAAACCGAGTTGATTCTTGGACCAGAAATGCTAGCTGAAATGCAGGCAGAGGTAAAGAAGATCTAGCAGAATTTAAAGGCATCTCATGTTAGACAAAAAAGTGTATGCAGATTAAAAAAATACATATCGTGAGTTTGAGGTGGGAGACCATGTGTACGTAAGGATCAAACCAAAGAAAATCACTTTAAGGTGGGCCTCTTTTGCTAAGTTGGCACCTAGGTTTTGTGGCCCTTTACAGATATTGGAAATGGTAGGACCCGTGGATTATCGATTGGCACTGCCGAGTCATATCTGTGTACACAATGTCTTTCATGTAGCGTTATTGAAATGATACATTCACGATCCAAAGCCCATAATCCAATGGCAGAGTATTCAAGTAGGATATGAATACCATTGATTAAAATTCTAAAATTTGTGTGGAAAAATCTAATTCAAGTTCATTGATTGTAGGTCAAACTGGATGGTGAGTTCCTGGTCGAGCCTCAATGTATAATTGATCAGACAGAAGTCATGCTCTGGAAACGACCCATCACCCATGTTAAAGTGAAGTGGAAGCACTTTGGCCCGGATGAAGCTACTTGGGAGGATGAAGGCTTTGTTTGGGAAGCCTATCCAGAATTTTTTGCTCGAGCAGAATGAGAACACCAAGGATGGTGTTCACTTCCATTGGGGGAATTTGTAACATCTGACTTATTGCTAATTGATGATTATGATATGGTGTTAATACATTAAGACAATTATTGTTAATTTTATTTTTATTTTTATTTTTTTACAATATATTATGAGCAGAAAATTAATCTTGATTAAATTAATTATGAAAGTGACTTCCATAAAAGAATAACAAGACTAATAGTAAAATGTAATTCAAGAACTGAGAGTTTTTTGAACAAAATCAATTCAAACAGTTACCCACCTCTGAGGATAAAGGCATAATCCTAGTGAGGTTTGGAGGGTTTTTTGGGTAACCGAGGAAGGAGAATTTGTAGAGAAGAATTCCTGAACTAGTGCTAACAAGTGGAATACTTTGATTTTCTGAAAAATTGTCTGGATTGGAAGAATGGACCAGACTGTCCTGAGGTCTCCCTAGAATTTTCTGTCAACTCTCAAAGCTTAGAATTGGAGCATGGGAGAGAGAAGAGGATGTGATTTACTCTCTCAAGGTAGGGAGGAACAATATCAGTCAGTGAAATTGCAGAATATATAATTTTACTGTTAATGCGCGTTCAAAGTTATTTAAAATGGAAGATTTAACCAAAGTATAAGTTTGGAAACTGAATTGATTACAATGTTTAAATTTTCTGTGATATGTCAAGTTATAAATATACTATTTTCTACACAAATAAGAATAGACTAGTGGTAGATAAATTTGTATTCAGAAAATGAAAGATACAAGAAACCATTAACTCAGTGCCCTCTAGCATAAGGCTCCGAGTTGGTCATTTCCTGCTAATATGGAAAAAATAGACAGAAAGGTCTGGTCATTTCATTTTAAATGTAAGGAGAACTGTGTATGAATGTAAGTAAACTTAAAGTGTTTCCTAAAAGTGGAATTAAAAACAAATGCTGTAATTTTTAATTCTAAACTTGAAAAATAAACATTAAACACAGAATATCTCTTTGAAAATATATCTGAATAACAGAGCACTGTTTAAACACCAAAATGGAAATATGAACCAACATCAAAAAGATATAGAGAATATCTTTAAACATGAATATGCATTAAGTGGTAAATTCCATATAAGTCACTATATACGCGATTTATATATTTGTAAGCTAATATTACAATATTATAAAACAGTAAGAAGCCTAAGAATTCAGAAAATCCCCATAGAGAAAATATCGATAATTGGGATTCTCACGGAGAAGAACGAATTCCAATATTCATTAAGAGTTCACGAAAATGTACAAAAATTAACAACGATATATGCAAGGGTTCAACCCAGAAAGAAGCATATCTTATTATACAGATTCGAATAGACAAATGAGGAAATGTAACCATTGTTTTAATTCACAAAGTATAAAGAGCTACCAGAGAATTTGCAACAACCCACAACCGTAGCACCAGAAAAAATCTGGGCTCGAATTTCAACAAACTGAATTATACAGTAAACAAATATTCGATTCTACTAAGAAAATGGTGAAATACCAACGTTACAAATTCTATTCATTATGTCATGTAGGGTATTGACCATAGAGAGAATTAACAATCCCTTTCAAATAACAGAATTAAACAAGAATCAAACCCTTATCGATTATTAACCCTCTGCAAGAAAAATGATTTTCCTGAGACCAAATGGTTCATTGAAAGAGGTACCTGTCAGAGTCAGAGGAGGTTAGAGAAGCTAATAAGTGAACTTTGTAGAAAACACCCTTGCAAGAGCAGTAACAAGCAAACCTGCAACCAAAGATTTTCGAAGGGTATTAGTAAGGAATTTGATGTACTTCTGAAAGGACTTAAAGAATGAAAAAATATTACATGGAGTTTCATAATACCTGTAAGAAGTTTAACACCGAAGACACAAGGAGCACATCCTACAAGAAAATCCTTGCAAGATAAGATTACTGGAAAATGTTTCAGAACAGTCCAAGGAAGATTACTTGTGCAAAAAAATAAGAGAAAAATAGTAAAGGTTACCTTAGTGATTATGGGTTTGTCGTGGGAAAGAACGACTTCATACGCTAGAGCCGGCATATTATTGTGGATTGAGGAACCGACAATAAGTTTAGAAGAAAAAATAACCCGAGAATGAAATCCCTAACAGCGTGTTGTAAGAAAAACAAGAAAAAAATTATAAACTGTAAGCTTGTGTAAATTATGGAAATATTTAAACTACCATGACTCGGCCTGTGCTTCAGAAGAGAGTTATGTTAGATAATCGCAGTGGCAGGACTTTTCAACTAGAAAAGGCTTGTATAAGCTTACCATAAAACTCGCTACCAGAGTAAACCTGCCACCGCCGGAGGAACCCTGTAGGGTGGTTGCAAAGGCGAAAAGGCTCTCACTGAGGAGAAGGAGGTGGAAATTAAGAGGAAACAATCAAAGCGATTATGGGAAGGAGGGTCATTACCATACACCTAATTCCTTGCCACCTTCGGATCCCGAGGAGTTAGATCAAGGGCAGAGAATGCCTCACTTGTCCTCTATAGGGTTGCTAATCTCAACAAATACATTGAATGAGCCATAATTCCATACCAGATACACTGTACGGGAGATGTTGATATTCAATACTTATTGATAGAAATGTGTATGTTTGTATTAAGTTTTATTTCAGTTGATTAGAAATTATAACAAAAGATTTTCCTGAGAGGTCAAGGCATGAAATCAACCATAGTAGGTCAACTATAGTTACATATGGTATATTTACGAATATCGAAATTATAAATGGTACAGATGTATGTCATTTATGGAGTAACCTTATATCATATGAAATGTTGCATAATGGTGAGTTATATGTAGGATTATGAGGTAGTCATTAATTTGTAATATAAATTAATTAAGTTGTGAAGGTAAGTAGAGATAAAGGTTCTACAAAGTGAAAAAAAACAGGTATGTTACAATGTTATTGCATTGGTAATAATAATAATAGCTTTTTTCATATTTATAAATATGGTTTTGTATTAAAAGGCACAAGTAGATCGATACCACAGTTTCTAACAAAAAGATTAACTCGGAATTAATACAATGGTTTTATGAATTTATATTCATTGTTTATCATTTTATTGAATGCAATAATAGATATGGTTCTATATTTAGTAATGCATTTAAAAATAAAATGTTACTTGTAGTTATGATTTTCCTTTTATGCATTTGCAAGAGAGTGTTTTCATGTAAAGAGAGTGTACTTATAATATGTAAAATTCAAATGATAGCTAATAGAGATTGAATATTTGGGATGGAGAGATCTGGATTCTCTCACATTTTGATTGGAAGAAAATTCATAATACTTTTCCAAGAATTAAAATTCATCATGACATGAGATATTTTGATGACGATAGTGTTTGCGGTGATGAAATCATGACATTTCAAGGAATTGTTGCACCGATCTCGCAATGGTTTATAACTAATACTATTTTAGGCGATGAGATCATTATATATATCTATTGTTACATCCAGAGTGAAAAAATGGAGGATGCATAGTTTTACAAGTGAAAACTTGGTTTGCTGAAATATATTGCTAAATTGTTATGGCTTGGCAATGGTGGTGAATGATGCGGAATAATTTTACTGCTGAGAAAAATCATTATAGGAGGATATTGTGCTCCAATAACTGTTGGGTAATGTATTTGAAAAACATGACATCAGGTCTAATGTATGGGCTTGTAGTTAATAATGCTTGAATGCAAGTTTATGTTTTCTTTTTAAAATCACAAAAATGAACAAGGTATGGACACCCTCGTTGTAATAGAGGGAGGGATGAACTCTCTTGCACAATATTAATAAGAAAAAAAATTGTTGGTTTTTTTCTTCCCCATTTTCAGGGTTGTTCCGATATTAATTTCTATGTCAGTCTATTTGCATTATCCTATAGTTATTATCACCTTTCATAACCTTGATAATTATCTCATTCATCATGCTTTTAGTAAGGCTTCATCTCTTGAACGATGTTAATGGTGCAATGTTGCATCAAAATGCATTATGTTAACAAGTTGCACTAATGATTATTATGTTATGCAAATAATTATTCCATTTATATGTTTAATTCACTTAATGATTATGATTACATCATTTGATTATAGCTAAAGAGTATGTGATAATTTATTCGTGGGATGCTATATTCTAATAAAACTTGTAAACATGTAAAAAAATATTCTTTATTTTGTAAAAGGTATATAGAGGGATGTTACATTATTATAAATTAATTTTCAATTAACAATGAAATTATGAGTAAATTTCCATTCTTATCAAATATCTTTTGATTTTAGATAGCTAATTTATTAAAATTTGTGTGTATTTTGTTGTTGTTTTTTTCTTCTATTTCGTTTGGGAAAGAAATTTTTCTCATTCTCAAATTGAAGATGAGAGTTAGGTTGTTGATACGTATTTATTAAAAAAAAATTAATTATATATATTTATTTAGGTTGTTGATATATGTTTATTAAAAAATATTAAATATATATTTATTGAAAACTTTTAAATATATATTTATTGAAATTTATTAAATATATTTTATTGAAATTTATTTGATTTGATACACATGTATGGATGCACCTTTTTAATATTAAAAATTCAACTTTACTTCACAATGACGACTTTACTTTTGTGAATATTTAATATGCATTATATATAAGGGGATACCTTAATTTCTAAATCTAAATCCCCGATAGTGATCCAATAACATATCATTTTATTATTTATAAAAAAAAAAAGTAAATATTTATAAATTAAAATAAGAATAATTTTATAACGAAATTTTATTAAATATTATTTAACAAATATTAAATATTTCATTATTATAAATCAATATAGGTTTATGTGAGGCCTAGATTTATTAAGCAACAAGAGGGATCAAATACCTTGAGATACAAACCTCTTTTAGAATGTAAAACTTGAAGAAAAATTTGCATCTCTGACGATTTGATCCCTCTTAAAACTTGGTAGATTTAGAGTTAACAGATATATGTGTGTGTGTGTGTGTGTGTGTGTGAACTTAACGTTGAGTATGCAAGGAAATATACATCTCCTTAATTTTGAGTAAGACTTAATGTGCCAATTAAAAAAAAAAAATTATTTTTATTATTTATACATAGTTGATATTAAAATATTGCATTTATGACCTGCAATCCCCACATTAAAATATTTTTTTTGTTACTAGTGTATTTTTAAATAAACATCCATCTCACACTAGAAATTAGAAAACATATATATCTATGGAATAGAGAATCAATCTCTCTCTATATATGTTATTAATATTTTTAAAAATGCTATAGAATAACTCTATCCCTTTCTCTCTCTTTATATATAAGAGAAAGTGAAAGTATAAGAATTTATTTACTTTTAATTGTTTTTTTTTCTCTATATAAAATTGATATAAAATTATGTTATTACATTCAAGTATTTTATTTATTTCTTACATTAAAATTTATATTCTTTTAAATAATATATTTTTGTTTTAAATACAGCATGTCAACTCCTTCATATTGAATTTTGAATCCATCTTAACCAAGGATCTATTAGAACCTAGAGGGATCAAATCTCTAGAGGTGTAAATCTATTTTTTGAGTGCAAAACTCGAGTAAATGTTTCCACATCTAGAGATTTGATCCATCTTCTGCACTTCCAAGATCGAGGGTTAAAATGAATCTGGGTAGTTTAATAGGAAATCTAAAGATTGAACATAAACATTTCTCTATACTAAATTATAAAACACTTCTTAATAGGACCAATTTTAAACAAAAAATTAAAATCAAACCCTTCTTAAAACAATTTAATTCTAGAGTAATTAAAAATTGTATCTTAAATTTACATTATATAAGTTATATGTTTTTGTATTTTATATGAATAGATGGATGTTCAAATATTAATGCCTTGCATCTCTAAATCTATATTTACATTTTCACATTTACATAATACAGTTATAATATTACCATATAAATTATCAAATAAAAAATAACATCATTATAAAATAAATAACAAATCACAATAAAAAAACACATTGAAAAAAATAATACCTAATCACATATATTATTAGCATTTACAAAAATCTTGGTAGTATATATACGATATATCTTTCCATTATGTAATTAATTGCATACATTGTACATAAATTGGAACAACTCCATAATTCTTTTCTTTATTAGAAATTCAGTAAATTTTCATGTAGTTGAAATAGATTATTATTTTCCTTTGTGAGTTGGTACTTAATGTTATAAATTTACAAGGTGATTTTTTTTCAAAAATTACCCAAAAAATCCAAAAGAAGTGAGATATAAAATGTTAACCCTTGTAAGTTGAATATATGCATAAAATAATATATTATTCATTTGGAGAAGACATAAAATAAAATGAAAGATAGTTGAGAATAAATTATCTCGAGTGAAGTCGAAATGAAAGATAGTAGAAAAAACATTATGGAGCGTAAAGTGCAATTCTAGGCTTCAAAGAAATAAAACAACTCAACAAAGGTAAAAGAAAATATAAATTTTTGATTATTATATTAATATTGGTAGGCACATTTTTATATATATATATATATATATATATATATATATATATATATATATATATATATATATATATATTACATTTTTTTTACTACCAAGACATATAAATGTTAAATGTTTATGTTTACAAAAATTTATATCTAGACATTTGCTCCTAGACTTTTGAAATTTTAACTACTTTATCTCACTATATAAAGTTGATGTAAAATTAAGATAGAAAGTGAAGCATTTATTTGATTTTTTTAATTTTTTTTTCAATTTTAATTTTTTTAAGTGTTATTCTATTATTTTTAAATGTAATTTGATGGGAAAACATCTTCTTCATACTAGGCTATAAATCATCTCTCTCCAAAAAGGGAAAAAATAAAAAAACCATTAACTCAGAAAATGAAAGATACAAGAAACCATTAACTCAGTTCCCTCTAGCATAAGGCTCTGAGTTGGTCATTTCTTGCTAATAGGGAAAAAATGGACGGAATGGTCTAGTGATTTCATTTTAAATGTAAGGAGAACTGTGTATGAATGTAAGTAAACCTAAAGTGTTTCCTGAAAGTGGAATTAAAAACAAATACTATAATTTTTAATTCTAAACTCGAAAAATAAACATTAAACACAAAATATCTCTTTGAAAATGTATCTTAATAGCAGAGCACTGTTTAAACACGAAAATGGAAATATGAACTAGCATCGAAAAGATATAGAGAATATCTTTAAACATGAATATGCATTACGTGGTAAATTCCATATAAGTCATTATATACGTGATTTATATATTTGTAAGCTAATATTACAATATTATAAAACAGTAAGCAGCCTAAGAATTCAGAAAAACCCCATAGAGAAAATATCGATAATTGGGATTCTCACGGAGAAGAACGAATTCCAATATTCAATAAGAGTTCACGAAACTGTAAGAAAATTAACAACAACATATGCAAGGGTTAAACCCAGAAAGAAGCATATCTTATTATACAAATTCAAATAGACAAATGAGGAAATGTAACCATTGTTTTAATTCACAAAGTATAAAGACCTACCAGAGAATTTTCAACAACCCACAACCGTAGCACCGGACAAAAATCGGGCTCAAATTTCAACAAACTGAATTATACAGTAAACAAATATTTGATTCTGCTAAGAAAATGGTGAAATACCAAGGTTACAAATACTATTCAGTATGTCATGTAGGGTATTGACCATAGAGAGAATTAACAATCCCTTTCAAATAACAGAATTCAACAACAATCAAACCCTTATCGACTATTAACCCTCCGCAAGCCAAATGATTTTCCTAAAACCAAATGTTTCATGGAAAGGTGTACCTGTCAGAGTCGGAGGAGGTTAGAGAAACTAATAAGTGAACTTCACAAAAAACACCCTTGCAAGAGAAGTAGCAAGCAAACCTGCAGCCAAATATTTTTGAAGGGTATTAGTAAGGAACATGACGTAATTTTGAAAGGACTTAAAGACTGAAAAAATATTACATAGAGTTTCATAATACCTGTAAGAATTTTAACACCTAAGACACAAGGATAACATCCTACAAGAAATGCCTTGGAAGATAAGATTACTGGAAAATGTTTCAGAACAATCCAAGGAAGATTACTTGTGCAAAAAAATAAGAGAAAAATAGTAAAGGTTACCTTAGTGATTATGGGTTTTCCATGGGAAAGAACAACTTCATACGCCAGAGCTGGCATATTACTCCGGATTGAGGAACCGACAGTAAGTTTAGAAAAAAAAACTAACCCGAGAATGAAATCCCTAATAGCATGTTGCAAGAAAAACAAGAAAAAAATTATAAACTGTAAGCTTGTGTAAATTTTGGAAAGATTTAAACTACCATGACTCAGCCTGTGCTGCACAAGAGATTTATGTTAGATAATCGCAGTGGCAGGACTTTTCAACTAGAAAAGACTTGTATAAGCTTACCATAGAACTAGCTGCCAGAGTAAACCTGCCAACGCTGGAGGAATCCTGTAGGGTGGTTGCAAAGGAGAAGAGGTTCTCGGTAAGGAGAAGGAGGTGCAAATGAAGACGAAACAATCAAAGCGGTTATGTGAAGGAGGGTCATTACCATACCCCTAATTTCTTTCCATCTTCGGATCCCGAGGAGTTAGATCGACGGCAGAAGATGCCTCACTTGTCCTCTATAGGGATGCTAATCTCAACAAATACATTAAATGAGCCATAATTCCATACCAGATACACTGTACGGGAGATGTTGATATTCAATACTTATTGATAGCAATGTGTACATTTGTATTAAGTTTTATTTCAGTTGATTAGAAATTATAACAAAAGATTTTCCGGAGAGGTCAAGGCATGAAATCGACCATAGTAGATCGACTATAGTTACATATGGTATATTTACAAATATCGAAATTATAAATGGTACAGATGTATGTCATTTACGGAGTAACCTTATATCAATTGAAAATTTGTATAATGGTGAGTTATATGTAGGATTATGAGGTAGTCATTAATTTGTAATATAAATTAATTAAGTTTTGAAGGTAAGTAGAGATAAAGATTGTACAAAGTAAAAAAAAAAATATGTATGTTACAATGTTATTGCATTGGTAATAATAATAATAGCTTTTTTCATATTTATAAATATGGTTTTGTATTAAAAGGCACAAGTAGATTGATACCATAGTTTTTAACAGAAAGAGTAACTCAGAATTAATACAATGGTTTTATTAATTTATATTCATTGTTTTGCATTTTATTGAATGCAATAATAGATATGGTTCTACATTTAGTAATGCATTTAAAAATAAAATGTTACTTGTAGTTATGATTTGCCTTTTATGCATTTGGAAGAGAGTGTTTTCATGTAAAGAGAGTGTACTTATAATATGTAAAATTCAAATGAAAGCTAATAGAGATTGAATATTTGGGATGGAGAGATCTAGATTCTCTCACATTTTGATTGGAAGAAAAGTCATAATACTTTGGGTTTTGATAATTTGATTTTCCAAGAATTAAAATTAATCATGACATGAGATATTTTGATGATGATAGTGTTTGCGGTGATGAAATCATGACATTTCAAGGAATTGTTGCACCGATCCCACGATGGTTTATAACTAATACTATTTCAGGCAATGAGATCATTATATATATATATCTATTGTTACATCCAGAGTGAAAAAATGGAGGATGCATAGTTTTACAAGTGAAAACTTGGTTTACTGAAATATATTGCTAAAGTGTTATGGCTTGACAATGGTCGTGAATGACGTGGAATAATTTTACTGCTGAAAACAATCATTCTAGGAGGATATTGTGGTCCAATAACTGTTGGGTAATGTATTTGAAAAACATGACATCAGGTCTAATGTATGGGCTTGTAGTTAATAATGCTTGAATGCAAGTTTATGTTTTCTTTTTAAAATCTCAAAAATGAACAAGGTATGGACACCCTCGTTGTAATTGAGGGAGGGATGAACTCTCTTGCACAATATTAATAAGAAAAAAATTTGTTGGTTTTTTTCTTCCCGGTTTTCAGGGTTATTCCGATATTAATTTCTATGTCTGTCTATTTGGATTATCCTATAGTTATTATCACCTTTCATAACCTTGATAATTATCTCATTCATCATGCTTTTAGTAAGGCTTCATCTCTTGAACGATGTTAATGGTGCAATGTTGCATCAAAATGCATTATGTTAACAAGTTGCACTAATGATTATTATGTTAGGCAAACATTTATTCCATTTCTCTGTTTAATTCACTTAATGATTATGATTACATCATTTGATTATGAGTTAAAGAGTATGTGATAATTTATTCGTGGGATGCTATATGGTAATAAAACTTGTAAAAGTGTAAAAAAAGATACTTCATTTTGTAAAAGGTATATAGAGGGATGTTACATTATTATAAGTTAATTTTCAATTAACAATGAAATTAGGAGTAAATTTTCATTCTTATCAAATATCTTTTGATTTTAGATAGCTAATTTATTAAAATTTGTGTGTATTTTGTTGTTGTTTTTTTCTTCTATTTTGTTAGGGAAAGAAATTTTTCTCATTCTCAAATTGAAGATGAGAGTTAGGTTGTTGATACATATTTATTAAAAAAAAATTAAATATATATTTATTTAGGTTTTTGATATATGTTTATTAAAAAATATTAAATATATATTTATTGAAAAATATTAAATATATATTTATTGAAATTTATTAAATATATTTTATTGAAATTTATTTGATTTGATACACATGTATGGATGCACTTTTTTAATATTAAAAACTCAACTTTACTTCACAATGATGACTTTAATTTTGTGAATATTAAATATGCATCATATATAAGGGGATACACCTTAATTTCTAAATCTAAATCCCCGCCAGTGATCGAATAACATATCATTTTATTATTTATAAAAAAAACAATGTAAATATTTATAAATTAAAATAAGAATAATTTTATAACTAAATTTTATTAAATATTATTGAAAAAATATTAAAGATTTCATTATTATAAATCAATATAGGTTTATGCGAGGCCTAGATTTATTAAGCAACAATAGGGATCAAATACCTTGAGATACAAACCTCTTTTAGAATGTGAAACTTGAAGAAAAATTTGCATCTCTAACTATTTGATCCCTCTTAAAACTTGATAGATTTAGAGTTAACATGTGTGTGTGTGTGTGTGTGTGTGTGAACTTAATGTTGAGTATGCAAGGAAATATACATCTCCTTAATTTTGAGTAAGACTTAATGTGCCAATTATAAAATATATATATATATATATATATATATATATATATATATATATATATATATATATATATTTATTTATTATTTATACATAGTTGATATTAAAATATTGTATTTATGACCTACAATCCCCACATTAAAATATTATTTTGTTACTAGTGTATTTTAAATAAACATCCATCTCACATTGGAAATTAGAAAACATATATATCTATGGAATAGAGAATCAATCTCTCTCTATATATGTTATTAATATTTTTAAAAATGTTATAGAATAACTCTATCCCTTTCTCTCTTTTTATATATAAGAGAAAGTGAAAGTATAAGAATTTATTTACTTTTAATTGTTTTTTTTTGTCTATATAAAATTGATATAAAATTATGTTAATACATTCAAGCATTTTATTTATGGCTTACATTAAAATTTATATTCTTTTAAATAATATATTTTTGTTTTAAATACAGCATGTCAACTCCTTCATCTGGAATTTTGAATCCATCTTAACCAATAATCTATTAGAACCTAGAGGGATCAAATCTCTAGAGGTGTAAATCTATTTTTTGAGTGCAAAACTCGAGTAAATGTTTCCACATATAGAGATTTGATCCATCTTCCCCGCTTAATAGGAAATCTAAGGATTGAACATAAACATTTCTTTATACTAAATTGTAGAACACTTCTTAACAGGACCAATTTTAAACAAAAAATTAAAATCAAACCCTTTTTAAAACAATTTAATTCTAGAGTAATCAAAAATTGTATCTTAAATTTACATTGTATAAGTTATATGTTTTTGTATTTTATATGAATAGATGGATGTTCAAATATTAATGCCTTGCATCTCTAAATCTATATTTACATTTTCACATTTACATAATACAATTATAATATTACCATATAAATTATCAAATAAAAAATAACATCATTATAAAATAAATAACAAATCACAATAAAAAATCACATTGAAAAAAATAATACCTAATCACATATATTATTAGCATTTACAAAAATCATGGTAGTATATATTGGATATATCTTTCCATTATGTAATTAATTTCATACATTGTACATAAATTGGAACAACTCCATAATTCTTTTATTTATTAGAAATTCAGTAACTTTTCATGTAGTTGAAATAAATTATTATTTTCCTTTGTGAGTTGGTACTTAATGTTATAAATTTACAAGGTGAATTTTTTTCAAAAATTACCAAAAAAATCCAAAAGAAGTGAGATATAAAATGTTGACCCTTGTAAGTTCAATATATGCATAAAATAATATATTATTCATTTGGAGAAGACATAAAATAAAATGAAATATAGTTGAGAATAAATTATCTCGAGTGAATTCGAAATGAAAGATAGTAGAAAAAACATTATTTACGGTAAAGTGCAATTCTAGGCTTCAAAGAAATAAAACAACTCAACAAAGGTAAAAGAAAATATAATTTTTTGATTATTATATTAATATTGGTAGGCACATTTTATATATATATATATATATATATATATATATATATATATATATATATATATATATATATATATTTTTTTTTTTTTTTTTTTTTTTTTTTATTACATTTTTTTTACTACCAAGACATATAAATGTTAAATGTTTATGTTTACAAACATTTATATCTAGACATCTGCTCCTAGACTTTTGAAATTTTATCTACTTTATCTCACTATATAAAATTGATGTAAAATTAAGATAGAAAGTGAAGCATTTATTAGATTTTTTTTTTTCTATTTTAATTTTTTAAAGAGTTATTCTATTATTTTTAAATGTAATTTTATGGGAAAACATCTTCTTCATACATGGCTATAAATCATCTCTCTCCAAATAGGGAAAAAATAATTTATAATTGAAATTTAATAATAACTTCTTTTGATATTATTATAAGTTTAGTTCAATGATAATAAGTTATTATATATTGACTAATAACAAATCAGAATATTAATTAAGAAGAAAATTATAATAATTATGTCAAATTTTGATACTAATTATTAGTTGACAACAAAGTATTCAAAGCTAAAAGAGGTAAATACTTTTCACTCCACATGACTTATATCTTGAGAATGATATAATAACACTTCTAATCTATTCACCAAACAAATTATATATATATATATATATATATATATATATATATATATATATATATATATATATATATATAAACATTAGACATTGTATAAGATAAAACAAAACTAATGTTGGGTATTCATAGTAGTCAAATCCTAAAGCAATTACCATAGTAATAATACTTATAGTATAAGTAGATTTCTATAGTCTTACTTTAGCAACGACAAATAAAAATAATAGATCTTGAGATATATTATATTTTATAATTTTTTTTGTAAATAAACACTTATTAAGTGCTTATTTCAACTAATTATAATTAATACAGTTAGTTGGTATATGATTGAATCTATGTTAATATATTTTGATTAAAATTCTTTACAAAATTTTCCCAAAAACGGGCTATTATTGAAGTAAATTATATGATATATAATAACTAATTTTTTTTAAATCAATTCTAGCCATCATTTTAGTGATTCTAGCAATTAATGCCTATGGGGTATTCATTAAACGGTGATGAGGTGGGTTGTTATAGCACTCATCACAGGTTCAATTCGCTTCTAGGTGATGTATCTGGACATATTGTTGAAGATGGAGTTAAAAAAGAAGAAGTTGAAAATGGAGTGAAAAATTCCCCCAGATGCAGGTGGTTCACAGCTTGTCTGACCTCCATGTGGCTCACCACATGGCGCACCAATGCACCCCTCCCTTGGGATGCACACTGCTATCAATTTTTTCGTGGGCGGGGACTTAAATTCCCATGCGCCACCTTAACTCATACATACCCAAAAAGTTGGATAATTACTCCTCTGGTCAGTATGGTGATCTATATTCTCACCCCACCTTTTTCTTTCCATCCCTCCTTGGTTGTTATTCCTCCGCTCCTCCTGCTTCAGCCTTCTTCGGCTCTGGTGCGGCATCTTTGGGCCCCTGCCTCTACAGTTGCACCTTCGTCTTCACAAGTTTCATCTGTGTTGGCCATAATCTACGTCGCCATTGCCAGCCCAGCTGTAGAGGGGGAAGAAGAATCCCCTCGTGTCCTCCCCTGCCCATGGGTATCGCTTT
The DNA here is from genome assembly GCA_034641835.2 of Pinus albicaulis. Classification (NCBI taxonomy): domain Eukaryota; kingdom Viridiplantae; phylum Streptophyta; class Pinopsida; order Pinales; family Pinaceae; genus Pinus; species Pinus albicaulis. The sequence goes on from CM076580.1 coordinate 1,471,714,454, forward strand.
GGACTTGAATCCCCCGACCTCTTGGGACCCCGTCGATCTGTTTCCTCCCTTCCCTGTGCCTGCTCTGCACTTTGACCCCCTTATCCCTTCTGCTTTTCCTTCGCGTCCTCTGGATGCACCATCCTGCTCCCGTGGCAAGAAGCGTGCCCACAAATCGACCTTTTCGGCTATGCCGCCCTTCCTTCCTCGTAAGCTCAAGGCGTTTCCAGTGCAGCTAGCCTCTAGCCCCTCTTCAGACGATGATGACTTCAGGCCTGATGAATATTTGCAGATGCCAGGGCTCAGTTTATCGGACTCTATGAAAGGCAAGGAAACTCTCCAAGCTTTTGGTGCATTGGACATTTCTACTTCTCTGTAGGATGCTGGTCCTCCAGACATTCACACAGAAAGGCTCAGTCTTCCACCCTCCCCTCGCGAGCAGCATAAAGACATTGATCAGCTGGATTATGGGTACATCTGCTGCATCCTCGAGGAGGATTCTCCATCCAGCAACGAGCATGGATGCCCTCCCTAGCAGGTCTTTGTTGAGCTTCTTAGCGTGCAGGATTTGGATGCATCTCTTGTTTGTCTTTTTAGTCTCTATTTGTACAATGTTAAAGGTTGGTTTCCCGCCAAGGGCAGCCTAGTATATTTGGACTATATTGGTCAGTTTCCCCACCCGGGGCGGTCTAGTTTTGACCAGCAGTTTTCTGAACTATCCCTTAGTCATGGATTTATCTATGGCTGAGGATGCAACATGTAAACTTTATTTGATGATCTAATAGAATTAGTATTACTTAGAAAAAAAAAATGATTCTAGCAATTAAATTATATTATATGATATATAATAGCTAGAAAAAAATTAAATCAATTCTAACAATCATTTTAATGATTCTAGCAAGCATTTCAATTCATTATTGTAATTTTACAAAGCATTATGTAAACAATAATATTATTGGTTCAAATTCCCTGTGGATCAAACCAACTAAATAAAGAAAGAAAATAAAATATTAAATAAAAAATGGATTTTAAAGAAGTTATATTATTTAAATTTCTATAATATATTTTTTATTTTTTAATATTTTTCAATTAGATAAATCTACACATCTCAATTTTATTATAATAAACAATTTGAATATAAATTATGAACATATTTTTCAAAATAATATTAAATTTAATTTGTATAAATAGGAAACAATAATTAGTATTTAAAAGGTATTGTGTAATATTTATAATAAAATAATATTATAAAAATTATAAAATGTTTTTGATAATGGCTAGTAAAAGTAATAACACATATGAAAGATTTCATGGAACAACTTAGTATTAGAAGAACAAGAAACTCAACTTAAGATTAGATGAATTCAAATTATTACTAGTTAGGCAATTATAATTAGCATTATGTATACATTATTGTAAATATAAATATAATTATTAAAATGTGTTTCTATTTTTTTTAAATAATTAAGCTTTAAAAATGAAGTTTTTTTTTTGGTTTTTTTTTTTAAATTTAAAAATAAAAGGTGATTTATTACAAAAGAATATATATATATATATATATATTAGAAATATATATATAAATTATATTATATTATCTCATAAAATCATACAATTCAATATATTATTCATCCATCCATCCACTTAACATATTTTATGGTTATGGTAAATGGTCTTAATCTTTCTAATAGGAACCAATGTTTTTTACCACAAGCTTATAGAATGATTTTTTCAAAACTTTATTTAATTCTCTCTCACACCCTTGGTGGTGGGAAAACTACCTAAGCCACCACATTCCTTGTTCCTCACTCTCATTGAAGAAAAATTTTAAATCCTTGTTTCACACTTCACTAGGGAAAAATTGTAATTTTTTTAAAATGTATTGAAACAAAAATAAAATAGGAAAAAATACATAAATGAAATATATGTCTTTTTTTGTAAGCTTATATTGTATTACCTCACACAATCAAAGTTTCTAGTACATTATTCATCTATCATGTTTTTTTTACCGTATGGCTATCAAGTAATTTGTTCAAAAGTGCAAAAAAAATTTAATAATTGCAACATTAGTAAAATGTCTTTTTTTTGTGAATTTAGTAGTGCCTTGCTATTTTCTATTTATATGTAAAAAGCAGGTTACAGAGATAGAAAGTTTGTGGCCTCAACCTGCCCATAGGAAACTAGGTCTATTGGCCACCTTAACGCTTTAAAAGTAAACCAAAACTGGAAAAGTTTCATTCTACTCCTTGTTTCATGCAATATTTGACTATTAAGTCTATTATCAAAGTAACCATTTGGACTTATAGTCCTATGCAGAAAGCCAAAAAACATGCTATAAAAGTAAAAAAACTTCTTTCCATCTGAGGATTCAATTGGGGCAAGATCCTTTGCAGTGGATCCTGGCATATCATCTTGTTGCAGTACTTGGATCTATTTCTCCATTCTTCCAATACGATCATCATTTCTGCCTATGCGGTCAGTGGCTTCGTACTGAGTAACCTTAATGTGTTGTAGCTGGATATCAATATCGTGAAGTAGTTCTATCATCTTTGGTTGTGGCTTCTCAGTGTTAGGGTGAAAGATTTGCATTGCCTCGGCTAATAGACATTTAACAATCCAGTATGTATGAACTGTTTGATTAAAAAGTGACAGGCGGCCCCTAGTATTTTGAGGATGAGTCACAAAGTCCAGGATCTCTGCCTCTGCATCATTGTCATCCTCATTCTGTTGTATTTCTCTTTCCCAACCTTGTATTTCCTATCTGACTTGTGAGGAGTTGCCAAGTGAGTATGTGGTTGAGAGGTTCAGTAACACCTCTTCCTTTTTCTTCCTCCCCCTTTTCCTGTTCTTCTCTATTGGTTGTGCCACCTTCTATTTGCATTTTTCATTAGTATAGGCTGAGTTTCTTGTTTGCCTCTTTTCCATTATGAACTGAATGAGTAGCCTGTGCTCTGGAATGAGAAAAAGCAAATAAGAAAAGAAAAAAACAGTTAAACTTTGTAATTTTTTTCCCATAACAGCTTTTGGATGATTGTGAAGCTCTTCGTCTTTAGTGTGAAGGTTGGTGGTATCCTTAAGAATCTGCTGAGCCCAAAAAAGGTAAAGAACCTAGTGAAAAGCCAAGCGTTTACAACCAATTAAGTCATGACAGAGCATTTGAACCCAGTGAAAACCCGAGCGATGACCAACAATCAAGTCCTGACAGAGCATGTCTGGATAGGTATGAGGTTGAGATAGTGTATAACACAAAACACAGTAAGGACAAACTCGTGATCCCATAAGAATAATCCCACATGCACATCCCAGCCTAATCTTGTAGAGTTGGACATTAAAACTATAAACCGTAACTTGGAAGCAAGGTTTAAATCTGAAAGCCGGATAAAGTAAGCTGGGGTTATAACTATATCCCTGAATGCTAAAGCCTGCATTTCTATCAACGCTATGCATCTTAGAAAAATCTTCCATGCAGCTTTTCATGCTGAAAGTAAAACAATTATGACGCCTACTGACATACAAAGGGTAATATTTGAACTTCGTAGGGAAGGGGTCACGAAAGAAAGGCTGAACTGAATTTAACTAGACTAATACAAACCAAATAGAACATCTAAAGAAAGGACTCCCTGACCTCTTCCTAACTAGAGACATTTCCCCATTTTTAGTAATGAGCGGGGTTTTAGGAAGGAAATGTACATACCCGAGAAGAACAAGGAGCTTGGTGTTGATGAGGGCTTCTACCTTCATTGCATGCATTTGTTCGTTCTCTGCAACTAAGGATTTGCTCCCTCTGATATGCCTTCTACCTGTCTTGATCAATTTAATGGGACTGCTGTTTCCCTTTTCCAACTTTGACATCCCAAGCTGTCTCACCCACCCTTCCAACTTTTCCTTATCCGTCACTTGCTCCCATGAGATTACGCTGGGTAGCTCATACTTACGGTTCATTAATATGCATGAGTTGAGAATGCCACTTGGCCTGGTGTATGGCCGGCAGGCTTGTCTAATGATCACCTCGATCGGGGGACAAAAGTAAAATGTCTACTACATAATTATAACACAAAAAAATATCAACAATCATAAGTTCACCATGACTTGATATAAGAGGCACCATACAACATAAAGCTAAGAAACCGAGTGGAAATAAAGTTGCATGCATGTCCATGTATTGGGGTGGCCACCCCATCCCCGCCATCTAATGTAATTCATTCTTAAAGGTAGGGGACTCCACAACCCATATAATTAGTCTCCTATAAACACACTTCATCACAAGTTTATTTATTTTTGCAAATAATTCTAAATTTACAATTTAGAAATAACATAGAATTTTGTATCATTTTAATTTTTTCCCATACCCATATACAATTTAGGAAAAACAAAACAAATTTTCTAATAAAAGGTTTTTTAATACACTATCAATAATAATGCAATACAATAATGTATTCTAAACATTAAACTCCTACAAAATAAATTAATACTATATTTTACCTATTAAACTTCTATAAAATAGTTTATAGTTAATAAAATAAACTATAAATCTTCACACTATTGTATCTTATTTTATCCATTCCAAACTTTTATCATGGAAATTGCTACAATTCCTTAGTGTTTTATTGGGTATAAGGGATATGCTGCAATACCACGCATCCCTTCTGGTTCTTGAATGCCTCATAACATTCTAATGTATCCATCTTTGCTCCCCTAATTGGGTTGCCATATCCAACCACTACACCTCCATTGTCAACTACTAATTCATTTCCATTGTCAACTTCGTCACATTGACTAGTAAATATTCTATGCTTAACCAACAAAATGTAGTTAATTAAATGCTGTTAATTACACATGCTAAATTATTTATATGGTATTTTTTTTTAAAGACAATGTAAAGAATCATAACAACTTACTTCCATATAGAACTCGAACTCCTCATTGCCTCATTCGATGGCTACATCTATAGGCTGTTGCATTACTTTTAATTTGAGAAGTGCTTCATTGTTACCGGGTACAAGTCCAATTTCATCAATTGTTGATGGATTTCCAATCTATATTAAAACAAAACAACACAACGACTTAATTAAACAATATTATTTTATAAATATTATTATTTGACAATATCTTAATTATCATTTTTAATATTTAAGTACTTTAACTAAGTCATTTATCTATGATCATTTCTATTCAAAAATCATGAGAAATTAATAGGTTATAACTATCTCTCATAAAAATGATAGTACATAAATAACTTTATAGATGAATAACTTACTTAAAACAATTGAATTTCAAATATGATATCTAATATAATACACTAGAAAAGCTCCTCGTACTTAAATATCTTAATTCACAAATTCATCATAACTATATCTTAGTTTTAATCATTAAATCTTATTATTGTACCTGTGGAAATAGACACCGGCCCTTTAAACCAGCATATGGATACCGATGTTCAGTACTCAACCCTCTAGTGTCTATTATATATTGGAAGATAAGGCTAATCCTCCCTCCGGAATCGCAATTATAGCCTTGTGGATTGCAATCTAGGGATTGCTGCGCTGATAGGCTAAGCAAATTGCCTGTTTTGATAGCGTGGATGCGCTCCACAGCACCTGCAGTTACAAATGCCCAACAATCTGCAAGATAAAAAAAAATACAATATACATATATATTTTTTTAATATTATTAGATGTAATGATTACTCTTTTGTTAATGTTAATGTTAGTAAATCTAGATTTAGATATTAAGTATGGTTAGATATTATATAAATTATTAATACTGTTTATGTTTTGGTTGACATGCTTTGCATTTAAATGGTCAAGGGACCTGATTTTTCTATGAGCAAGTTGAGGTCTAAATTTTTGTACGTCAAGAGCCTTGGAGTAGTAGTGAAGAATGCATCATTAAATCCAGTACAAGAATTTGAGTTGCCAAGGTATTTTGATGGGAGGAATAGGGGAGCGGTATCCTCTGTGAAGGATAAAGGCGGCTGCTGTATGTATGATGAGACAAATAATTTCAATTTCAAAACAGTGTTTATAACTGATACAGAATTTATGTAAATGGAAGTCAAGGAGTTGGAATTTTTTTACTCGTAATAATTAGGTGGTTAGTCTTTGTATATAATATAATAGATATTACCTTTGGGATTTAATTGTGTTAATTCATTTACTTATGACAATTTTCATAATAGATAGTAGTTACTAAGTAAATGAATTAACACAATTAAATCCCAAAGGTAATATCTATTATATTATATACAAAGACTAACCACCAAATTATTACCAGTAAAAAAATTCCAACTCCTTGAGTTCCATTTACATAAATGCTGTATCAGTTATAAACACTGTTTTGAAATTGAAATTATTTGTCTCATCATACATACCGCAGTCGCCTTGATCCTTCACAGAGGATACCGCTCCCCTACTCCTCAAATCAAAAGACCTTGGCAAGGCAAATTCTTCGCTGGTACTGGACGTGAATGATGCATTCTTCACTACTACTCCGAGGCTCTTGAGCTTCTCCATCTCTTCTCGCATGTTCTTCGGTTTCAAGTACATGGCTCTGAATTCTTCGTTACTCAGATCCGCAAACTAATTCAATCCAAGTCTGTACGTTAGATTTATTTTATTCACAGAGTCGATGAATTTCTGGGGGAGCGTTGCCGAAGAACCCAGTTATGATACAGGGCTCGCAGACTTTCTTCAGACTCGAGGTCTTTGTCTGTAAATCGAGGAGACTTGCGGGCTGCATTAAGTGATAAAGCCCACAAGGCTGCGAGCATCAAAAACAGAAACAGGGCCGCCCTTGCCATTACGAAAGAACAATAATTCACACAAGTATGCGCACAAATAATGTGAATTGGTGGAGATAAACCCGAAGAGGATCTCGTTATATAGTAACTTGAACTGACTGTAATCCAGTGATATCATTAGTGGCGTGCAATCGTTATTGGTGAGCGCACGTTGGTCCAATTGCATATCTCCATCTAATAATAAGTCAATGATAATAAGTCAATGATTGTCTTTTGGGATTTTTCTTTTTCTTTATAAGATTTTAATACAGGCAATAATATTTAATTTAACTTTGAACTTTGAATTTTATATTTCAATAGATTTTGTATCTCACTGGGGTGCAATCCAGTGACATCATTATTTGTCAGCGCACTTTGGTCTAATCGCATATCTCCATTTAATAAGTCAATAATTGTCTTTTTGGGATTTTTTTCTAATAAGTCAATTACGAAAGAACAATAATTCACATAAGTGTGCCCACAAATAATGTGAATTGGTGGATCTCGTTATATAGTAACTTGAACTGACGGTAATCCGGAGACATCATTCGTGGCGGGCAATCCGGTGACATCATTCGTGGCGTGCATATCTCGATCTAATAAGTCAATGATTGTCTTTTTTGGATTAGATTTTAATACAAGCAATAATATATAATTTATCTTTGAACTTTGAATTTTATATTTCAATAGATTCTGTATGTCACTGGAGTGCAATCCAGTAACATCATTATTTGTCAGCGCACCTTGGTCTAATTGCATATCTCCATCTAATAAGTCAATGATTGTATTTTTGGGATTTTTTGACTGTAATCCAGTGACATCCAGTGACATCATTAGTGGCGTGCAATCCAGTGACATTGTTATTTGTGAGCGCACGTTGGTCGAATTGCATATCTCCATCTAATAATAAGTCAATGATTGTCTTTTGGGATTTTATTTTTCTTTATAAGATTTTAATACAAGCAATAATATTTAATTTAACTTTGAACTTTGAATTTTATATTTCAATAAAATTTGTATGTCACTGGGGTGCAATCCAGTGACATCAGTATTTGTCAGCGCACGTTCGTCTAATCGCATATCTCCATTTAATAAGTCAATGATTGTCTTTTTGGGATTTTTTTTCTAATAAGTCAATTACGAAAGAACAATAATTCACACAAGTATGCCCACAAATAATGTGAATTGGTGGATCTCGTTATATAGTAACTTGAAATTGAAATGACGGTAATACGGTGACATCATTCGTGGCGTGCATATCTCGATCCAATAAGTCAATGATTGTCTTTTTTGGATTAGATTTTAATACAAGCAATAATATTTAATTTAACTTTGAACTTTGAATTTTATATTTCAATAGATTTTGTATGTCACTGGAGTGCAATCCAGTGACATCATTATTTGTCACCGCTCGTTGGTCCAATTGCATATCTCCACCATTACTTGTCACCGCACGCTGATGCAATTATGATCCATATATACAAAATAATGAGTTGGGAAAACTAAAACACACTCGTGAAAAAAAACATAATAATAAACCCATAAGCACATATGTGATGCATGGTCAATAGCTAAAACAAAAATAATTTTTACAAATAATTTTGTTTTGTTATATTCTTATGATGGATATATTTAAAAGTTTCAAATTCAAGTTTGTTAAATTTAATTTATGAGCTAATTTATTTGATGAAATTGACAAATCTCAAGGAGAATAGAAATATGATAATTACATAAATTAGTCTAAAATTCTATTGAAATTTGTTTCAGGTGTCAGATTATTAAATTTTATGATATGTATTGACATATAAATTCCTAAGTTAGCAGACTAGTAAATAAAGTATCAGCTTTGAAATATGTGAGTTTCTAAGAGAAAATATAAAGTCACTAATATTGAAGAAACCATATATCAGATATGTAACCTACCAAAACCTACCAAACCATTAAAACAATGTTTGGAAAAAAATTTCGAAAGTCAAAAAACCAAAGAACAAAGGCTTAGTTATTTAAATACAAAATTGCAGACATGTGATTCAAATGCATTCTTTGGTGGTGTAACATCTGGTACTATTGCTTACAAAACTTATGTTCATAAATTCAAACACAAATTCTCTCTGATTATTTTACATTTTGAGGATTCATACTGGAGTTTCACGGTTTTCCTAATCCTAACATGAATTTGGATCGTTGGACGTGATTAGAAAATCCTAATAACAAAATTGGTGTAGAGTGCATAGCTTCTCTCCGGATTGAAGATGGTTGTTGGGTCAAATAATTTTGAATTCCGGTACGTCTTATAAATATGAATTGTGAATAGCACATTGACATTTGATCATCCTTTGTTGTTGATAAGACATGCAAACATATATGAAAGTGGAAATATACGACTACAATAAAATTAAAATGCCATTGTATAACTAGATTATTTTTTTTGCTCTAAAAATTATGGAAATTCTAGCAAGATTTTAAGAAAGTTTGGCAGGGATTTTTGTAAATCTAAGTTATAGCTATAAAACATCAAGATTTAGGGTGTCTTGGAGGTTTTTGATGGTGTTGAATCCATTTCCATCATAAAAACATGATTCAAACACTACTACTCTAAGATTTCTTAATTTTTTTTTGCCCCAATTCTGACCACTTTTAACTCCACCTCCATAGACAACTCCCATTAAAATCCAGGAATGGATGCACTTCTCTCCTCTGCCTTGAGTAAACCAACCTCTGAAGAATATCTATGTTAGATTGAATTTGGGATTTTTTTTCTTCCGAGAATCCTACTATCCAATCAGAAGGGGTGGATGGCTAGTGTGATTCGGTACGTTAGTTTCCTGGAATCTGTACATTGTTTGGTTGATTTTCCAAATAGGTGGACACTTTTGTGGTCCAGCAACTAATCACCCTACCAAAAAAAGAGGAATTAATCATAGAAACTATTTGAGAAGTATGTTATTAACAACCCCTCGAGAGCCAATTGTACCAATGGATGGGCCTAACACATCTTTCTCGATCGCTGGTTCGTTGAAATATTGATAATTCCAGACAACAGAAATGAAGAGAATAAACTCCCCTCTACAACACAGAGATACTAAAAACAAAATTTTCTTGCAGACAGAGATGGCATGAAAAATGCTTTCTATTTCATTAACAGAACTTAAAACTATTACAAGTTTCTTCCTCACTAGAGGGATTCACAAAATGATGTCAATAGGACTGCTACAGACGCAGTGCTCCACAAAACAACTCTGTCTCTTAAGAACTCACAAATCAGTGCTCAGTTTTTCTCACTGTGTTTTTCTGCCTGCGGGCTCACACAGCGATAGCAGTAATACAAATACAATGCAAAAAAAATACACACATATAAGCCTCACGGGCTTTTTCACTTTATATAAGGCGCGGCGGGAGAAAAACATTAAACAAGGAGATAAAACATTTACAAATGAAAAACCTTTGCGGAACATAAAACTTAACTTAGCACGACGTACGAGTGGGGACCACATCGCAGTCGGCCATTTTTCAATTTGCGACATGCGCGATGGCGGAACAACAAAACTTGCGACGGTGCGATATGCGATGTGCGATGGCGCGGTCGCGCGATCGCATCGCAACTATTTGTGATAACATATATGGAAGAGCAACATAAAATGCGATGGTGCGATCGTGCAATGGCACGACGATCGCACATCGAAACTTTCAATGGAACCTTGGCATGGGCGGAGGGTGATATTGTAATATTGTGATGTTGCGATGGTGTGATGATCGCACGTCGCAAACATCCACATCAACAAGACACTCGACTTTCAAAACTGCGATCTGCGATTTGCGCTTTTGGCGCTTAAGTGGTAGGGACCACTTGTCCGGCCTTTTCATAACTTTTAAGTTCTCCGCATGTTTAATCAATTTCACTCATTTCTGGTTGTTGAGGACTTTAAAGCCTGAAATGACTTTCTTCATTATACCTCTGCTCCTCCATAACTTAACACTACGGGAAATCTTCATTCTTCTATGAAACGACTTCACCCATACTTCAAAATTAATTCTCCTCTGCTGTTCATGGCTACGGTCCATCAATTATTATATTCTTCCTTACGGATTTCTCCATCCTTCTTAACTGCGTGTTGCTGTACACTCACTCTCTGCTGCTGCTGCTGTACTCGTTTCTTCTGCTCAAAGGCACAGCAGATGAATTTAATATTTCAACATGGTTAGACCACTTTGTCAGTGTTGGCGAGGGTTGGATATATTTCGAAGTTGTTTATTGGAAATGCCATTATAAAAACTCCACAACTTTTTTCCAATCCGGTCAAATAACACTTACCGAACAACATGTAGAGTCAAACACCCATCGATGAGTTGGATGTAGACATGGATAGTTTAATCAAGGTCACGGTGGCTGTTGAGTAGGAAACGACTTTCTGAAGTCGTAAAAAGAAGCCTAAATCGGAGACTGTAAAGGATCACGCAGAGCTCTTACCAGAACCCAAAGCCACAAGTGATTGTGGACTGCGAAACTTCAATTTTAACCCACAAATCAAGCTGAAGCCAGAATCCACATCCCCTGGAAATGATCAAATTGGGTCGGGGTTACCCCTGCACAATATTCATATGCACCTGCACAATAGTCATATGAATAAAGGAAGGAAGAAACGGAGACAAAGGCAAGAAACCCATCAAGGTGGTGGAGGAGGTCCAAAAAAAAAATATTATACGTTGATTTATACTGGGGAAACATGGTCAAACAGAGAAAAATAACTTTGGTGGGGTGATGGAGGTTTATAATAATGAATGGATGGCATACATATGAAATAATTCATAAAAAGAAAGTTGGTCTTCACACCTTGGATACAGGGCCAAGGCCAGTACAATGGGAAATGGTTGGTTTGTTTGGGTTTCATTTTTTAAAGGAAGAAAATGAAATAAAAATAGCGGCTCTGTAGTGGGGCAAAGGAAGAGGCTTTCTAGTACTACAAAATTGGAAATTTTGTTTTGGTCGTGTGATAGAGGTATCTGACAAAACATTTATCTAGGCCAAACTACTTGGCCTCCCAATAGAATTATAGAATTATGGACAAAGATAGTGATTCGAAAAATTTCTAGTAAAACTGGAAAACAATATTATGTGGATGAAGGATATATGGGATCGCTCAACAAGAAATTCATATAGTTCCTAGTGGAGGAAGACCTATCGGGTGACTTACCAACTGCAATTCATATATTTTGGGCGATATTCTCTATCCGGTAGCGAGTAGATTAATGGGGAATCCCCTTAGGTGCCTAGAATGTCATTAAAAGGGGAATTTGTTGGCTAGTTACCCCTTCTGCTATGGGTGAAAAGGGGGTCAATAGATAGGCTTAACCCAGAATAATTGCTACCTTCTCGACAACATTATAAAAATTTACAAGGGGAATACCATCAAACAATGTCAGAGTTTGCAATAGAAGACACTATGTTTGATGATATTCTTTTGCTAAAGATAATGGGGGGCTCGTTGAAGTGCACTTGCAGCCAAAAAATAGAAACATATCTAATTGGGAAAGTAAGGAAGTGTTTATGCATCCAAATGAGACTCATACTAAGGTGAAGGATATAGTTGTTGATGTAGGAGAAAATAAGTCCAGAAAAATCTCCTTCCTCTCTCCAATATGTACCAAAAATTATCATGAATCTAACATAACGCCAATCTTAGTAGATAGGGATGTATTGGATTTTGCAGAAAATACGAGACTTGGATTGGAAGCCATATCGATAAGGAAAAATCTATTTCAAAATGTGGAACATTCATAGTGAAAGGGAGTGGACAAATTCAAGCTAAGTCTTAGGAGGAAAAAATCAACTAAATATAAGAATATTGCACATAATGGTGAGTTTTAGGCAGATTTTAATTCTTGATTCTATGAAGTGGAACATATCAAATGAATCACCTAAGAACACATCGTTTTGGGACCTTAGAGCACCATTTCCCACTCCAAACACTGCTTCATGAGAATTATGTCTTTGAATATGAAAGGGTTTTGATCTCCTAAGAAATCAGATATTTAGAACAATACATTAAAGAAAAAAAGCAATCCATAGTATTGTTGCAAGAAACAATGATATCATAAGAGAATTCCCTTGAAACTTTACCTCAAATTTGTCCTGCTTGGTGTGCTTCTTCCACAAGCTCGAATGGGAACTCTAATGGGCTCACTTCAATATGGTATCCGTCAGTCTTCAATTTCCAGGAATATTAGCCATGTGTAGGGATATTATCAACTGGTTATGGTTTGGGGACTCCCCATAGAATCTATATCATGAAGATATATGCTCCTTACAATAATAAGAAAGCATTCTGGGAATTGATCGATTCAACCGATATCCTAGACATCCACCTGATCACAATCGATGGATACTTGAATTTTACTTTGGGTGTTGGGGAAGTATGGGGCTATAGGGTTGTCTTGGATCCTCTAGAAAGTTATTGTTAAGAGATCTTGAAATGAAAAACACATAAATATGTAGCACATGTTCCTCTGTGTCCGACATGTCCCAATGAGCACATTGTGGAGAACGCTATAGAAAATAGGATTGATAGATTAATTGTGGACTAAATATGGCAACAGGGGATTAAATAATTTCTGAGATAGAAGCTCTTCTTATATGTTTTTGGTCATGATGTAATAATGTTGGAATGTCAGGTCGAACCTGAGTATTTAAAACTTCCCTTCAAATATAATCTCGTTTGGTTAAACGATATGGATTTCTAGAAGTTGGTGCACAACTCTTGGACCTATCTAATCCCTTTCAACATGGATAACCCATTTCTATATATCCAATGCAAACTTGAAAGGATGAAAACATATTTCAAAGAGAGGTTAAACAACCACAAAAAAAGAGATCAATCAAGAACTACTAGATATATAGAACGAAATTGATTTATTAATCGACCTGATTTCCGTGGGATATTTTTCGAAACAACAACAAAATTCCATTTTAAATTTGATTATTAGAAAGGAAAATATTGTCAAGCTTCAGGGAGAGGAATGCAACCAACAAAGTCGATAGGTCTAGATCAAAAGTGGATATAGGAATACAATTTTTTTACCCCAGGCTGCATCAAAGAGTTAACGCCTTAACACCATATGGGAAATCAAAGACGAAGTTGGGAACAACCTCACCTCTGCTAAGGATATGAAAAAGGAATAATTTAGATATTTTAGAAATCAATTCAAGGAAGTAGAAGGAGATTGCATCGAAGAAAAATTGGAGATGGTCAATTTGTTCCCTCACATGGTCAGTAAAGAGGACATTGTTATGATGGCCGAGCCTATCACCGTCCATGAATTGATGCAAATAGTTAAGGAAATTGAAAAGGTCAAGAGTCTAGGGAAAAATGGATGGCTTGTTGACCTACTCATTTTCTTTATCAAGCTGGTGGGCCTTGAGCTGGTCAGAATGGGTGAAGCTGCAAAAATTTCAGGGCATTTTCCACATGCTATAAATTCTATTTTTCTTACATTAATCCCAAAAAAATAAAATTATAATTCTTTTGATGAATATATACCCATATCACTATGTAATTCAATCTATAAAATGATATCTAAAATCCTTGTAAATAGAATAAAAAATATATTATCTCCTCACATTATGTTGGAGTGATTTGGCTTTTTGTCCAATAGGAGAATACACGATGTTGTTGCAGTTTCTGAAGAGTGTATGCACTCAATCAAAACTAGAAAATTAAAATCATGCTTAATGAAAATTGATCTTAAGTGGGCATATGAATCCCTAGACTGGGAGTTTCTCATTATGACTTTATATATAAAAAAATTCCCCCATAGACATGTCTATTGGTTAAAGGTTTGCTTCTCTATGAATTCTATTGTGGTACTTATCAATAGTGAACTCACTCTTTTATTTAAGATTCACCGGGTGAGTCGTCAACGTTTTGTGATCTCTCCCCTAATCTTTATTCTGGTTATGGAGGCATTCAGTAGAGGGGTAAATGCTAATATGGAGGAGAGATAGATAACTAGCTACAAGGTTGCTAGAAATTGTACACTATCCCACATATTATTTCTGGACGATGTCACATGCAGTGGGGAGGAAAAATATGATGAATGGGTGTCCTTCCACAAGGTTTCAGAAAATTTTGGCAATTTTTCTTGTCTATTCATGAACAAAATCAAGAGTGAAATAATCTACGATGATGTTGATTTAGAGGTGATTCCTGACATGACTTCAATATTTGGGTTGAAAATACGTTCCATGTCTGTTGGTTTCAAATACTTGGGGTGGAAAACATAAAAATCAAGGTTGGACATGGATATTACCAAAATTTGAAATAAATCTATCCTAAAGGGATCATAAGTGGCTTTCGCTTCCAGAAGGGTCATTATGATTAACGTTGTATTGCAAGGAATTCTAATTTTTTGGATGCATCGTTTCCAAATCTCACAGGTAATTATTCATGAGATTGACACCTTCATCTTCAAATTTCGATGGTTTGGTAGTAGACCCAATAGTAAGATTTTTATCATCCACTTAAATGCGCTCTCTAGGCTCGTTCAGTTGGGCGGATGGGGCATGCTTCATACTAGGAAGTTTAATCTAGCTCTGTTTTCCATTTGTGGAGGGTATTCAAAAAAGGAGGACTCTGGCAGAATATCAGATACAAAAAATATATCCATCAACATGGTCTAGAGGACAGGGTTGTCGTAGGGGCGCCATCTAAACCTTGCTTATCTATCATATGGTGAAGTCTCAGACATTCGATCCTATGTTTTTGTAACAAGCTTCATTGGATAGTGGGTAATGGTCAGAGCATCCATATTAGGATGAATGCCATAAAGGTTTTCCAGGGCTCTCATCTTCTTATTGCCTCCATAATCTATTTTGCAAATCAAACAAGGTATTAATACCATTGTCGATGTGTGTATGGGGGGTCATTTCCGTCCTGTTATGCCTACTTTGCCCCAGGCTTGGAAAATTGGCATTCCAAAGAATTTAGAAGGGGAATGGGAAGCCTAGTGAAAACTCCTATGGTAAGTCGACAACACTCTTTCATAGTAGAGGGACCTACTATTTTAGGCTGACCACATAAATAATGGAAGGATTTCCGCCATGGAAGTATATGCTTACATATCCTCTATCATCCAAACTTTACCATTTGCTGACTAGATAGCTCAAATGTGGGGATGGGACACCCCTTCCAAGAATAATTTTTTTGCATGGTTAAATATATACAATTGTATTATTACACAGGACACCCTAATGAAGAATGGATTTATTGAACCAAGAAGAAGCATTCTCTGCAAAACTAATTTGGAGGACTACACACAATTATTCTAAATTTCCCCTTTTGTGTTGTTGCTTGGGAGGAAGTATCATTATAATTAGGGCTTAATGTCACCAGAGATGTATCTTCCATCGTGAATTGTTTCACGTCTTGGGATAATAATGTTATTTCCTTCAGGGAAGTCCCAATATATATACAGTGGGGGATTTTGAGGGCTATAAATGAACTAATATTCGAAGGAAAAATTCCAGATATAAAATTTGTAGCCATGATAATTGTTGAATACTTTCAGGAAATTGGTCCTTGTATACCCAAGGGTAATTCCCGATCTCTTAAGATTGTTGAATTGGAAGGTATCCACCCCATTATTTATTTTTATGGGGCATCCTCAGCTGGAAGATGTGGTTGTGGTGTGTTTATGGAGATCGATCCCACATCACATTATCGTTTTTGTTGGTTTGAAGTTTTTGGAGATTACTGTAAGGTTGAAATCATCGCACTATCGGGAGCCTAACAATGTATTTCATGGCTAGGAATAGAGGGGATCATGATCGTTGGGGGTTGTATTACCTTGATACAATGGATTCATGGCATGAATTTGTTGGAGGTTCCCTGTCTATGTAATTGGATGTAATGGATCTAGACTTAAGTAATTCCATACTTGATGCCTCCTTTCTGCATGTATATCAGGAATGAAACCTTAAAGTGAGTTATTTATCCGAACATGGTATGACCATTTCCCCTAGGTACATATATTTTCAATAAATTGCTGAGGGTGAGATCTGTGGACAAGGATTTTTTCATATTTGATTGATGGCTTCCCTCGTGATATTTTTGCCCACTCCTTGCGTGTTCTCTCCAATATATCACTATGAGTGTTGGTTCCTATTGAAATTTATTTTTTTGTCACTGTGATGAATTATTGAATAAGTTTTTGTATAGTCACCATGCATGGTGGCATTATTTTTTATAATTTATATTCTTCAGTCCCATCCATTTGGAGCCATCTAGTTTGCTCTAAGATGAAATAGATTTATGTAAATGTAAAACATTTCCCCATTTTTAATGAATACATGTTCTTGGTTTTTTACTCTGAAAATAATGAGTTTGTGGTTAGTATGTTGAATTCCATGAGGAATTAGAGTGATCTAGAAAAAAACGAAAGGTGGGGACATATAGCACTATTGGAGAAACAAATATGAAGCGACATAGAGGAAATTTAAGAAACAACAAGTAGCACTAGAGTTTGAATTGGGTTCCATGGATATTAGACTGGAAAAGGTGGAGACAGATATTAGCAGGGGGGTAAATGACATCTATGAATATTAAATTACCAATGAGGAACCATCAAGGAAAAATACTAGAGAGAATTGGAATGAGAGATGCAGTCTAAGGACATTAATGTTGAATTGATGGAAGAAGCTTCTAAATCGACCCTTCAATTTTCAAATAATATGACTTCATCTTACTTTCATTAATTTTTTACAAGTTCATGTTGGTTTTAAGAGTATTATATAGGGTATATGGTAGGCATTTTCTTAGAATAGATAGTAAAATATGTCACAGACATAGACCTACTATTTTTGGCCTTTTGTAAAAAATGTCTTATCAAAACATGATGGATTTTGTAAAGGTTATAGCCTTGAATCCATACTTTTATTATAATACAATGCCACTACTCGTTCGTTTGAAAAAATAAAATAACCACATTAAAAATTAATGTAATCAACCAACAACCACTGGCAATTAGGCATTCAAAGAATTTATTTTTAAATCAAATTAAATTCAATATTTCAAGTATAAAATTAGAATATACATTAGATTTCATTTCTAGGCCCAAAAATTACATAACATTTAGAATTATTTTATAGACATCCTTACTTTTATTTTATTACTACATAATACATTCTTCCTAAACTCATTAAATGTTTTTTTTTTAAAAGACATATTGTCTATCTACTTTTGAGAAACAATAATACAAAAATAGAATACCAAGGCTTTTAAACCCTAATTTTGAATAAAAGACTTCCAGAAGTTGATAAATGAGTCCTTCCATTGAAATATTTCTTAAAAAAAAAAACCTTCCTACAATACAAAAGTTTATTTTATAACTAATTATCCTCGGCCAATGTGTTAAAGTGTCTAGAAACATTAGCAAGGATAAAACTTCAAATCTCCTCTTAACATGTGGAAATTTATTCATCATAAATTATAACATCAAGTTGTTATAATACTAACCTTAAAACCAATTTTAAACAAAAATGATCAAGTGGAAAATGACTTCAAATCAATAATCCATATTGTGTTAGGGGTTAAAGCGTATCCATAGGGAAATTGTTATGGAATGTCATAAAAAATGAGGTTCTATGGAAAATTATTCTTATACAACAATAAACCTCTCTAAGAATTTTCTTGGATAGATTATCAAGGAAAGGAATATTAAGAAAAATTTTCCAAGCAGTGGAAGGAGATGATACTAGCCTGTCTAGTCATAATATCTTATTTTTCATGGAGTGTGGGATACGCATAAGAGGGAAAAATACATTAATGGGGTGTGGTGGTAATATTCCTCCCTAACAAAATCATAAATCACCTATAGGTAATTGGGAAGTGCACATTAAATTTGATTGACAACCTAGATAATGAATTCCTATGTTTTTGAGGCTAGATTAAGGTAGTCAATCTTCATCTAGATGGAAATTTGAACCAAAGGTGAGGGACCTTTCTAGAAGAAATTGAGAAAACACATATAAATTTGAATAATTTCGTGAATATATTAATCTAGATAACACATATAAATTTAAATAATTCCGTGAACATATTAATCTAGAAAATCCAAACAGAGACTCATGAAAAATAAAATGAAAAGATAAACACTAGATATAGTAATCATGCAAGAAACTAATAGTACCATTACTACCTTAAAAAACATATCCATCTAAATCTAGAGAAATTCCCAAATAATAGCTAATGAAGTTACAAGTTCCTTAGGAGGAACCATAATTTTTTGTAATATGGAAAGTATATCTATGAACAGCTTTCTTTCTACACAACATACCATCACAACATAATTTCAGTGAATAGGAATGCATGTGAAAGGCTATATCACCTTTTTTCTATGGTGCTAACATTCCAAAAAAGAGAAAAAAATTCGTAGACAACATGTTAAAATTTGACAAAATAGCCAATGATAGATATTGGACCATCGAATGTGACTTGAACTTGATAAAAAACCTTCAGGAGAAAAAAGGAGGAATTGTAATGCTTAAAGAAGAATCCATAAAATTCATGGATCTCCTACAATCCTAGAAACAGGTTCATATAGAAACTAGAAATGGACTCTTTACTTGAAATAACAAAATAGGGGGAATGCCAAAGTATCATCCATGTTAGATAAATATTTTATATCAGAAAGCCTTCTTATCTCTAGACTTCATCTCCATGCCAATATTTCTCCTTGTCAAGGCTCAGACGATTGAATCATTCAAATGATTACAGATTAGGGAGGGACAACTAAGAAATGACCCATCTATTCTAAAACCTTCTAAATCGGGCATCCTACATTTACAAATAAGATAGAGAAATGGTGCAAGGAGTAATTCTCCATAGAGGCCAACACCATGTACAAATTTCACCAAAAGTTAAAATTTATCAAACAAAAACTCAAGACCTAGAATACACAACAATTTGGCAACATACAACCAAATCAAAAAAGGTTAGAGCATGAAGTGATACTAATCAAGCAAGAAATCATGGAAAAAGGTAGAAAGGAGGATCCCATGATAAAAGAACCATTCAAATGTAGCTATATGAATGAATACAACAAGAGGAGATATTATGGAACAAAAAAATTATGGTTCATTGGCTAAAACAAGGGGAAAAATATACCAAGTTTTTTCATCGATATATGATACAACATAGGTAAAAAAATAGATTTATCAGCATAAAAAATAGTCAAAATCAAAATTTGGAAGGATATGAGGATATTTCCTAGGATCTCGATAGTTTCTTTCAAAATTTGCTATTGTAACCTTTATGGTGTTCAGTATGTGTTATATTATATCCACAATTAATCGCACGTGCGGGGGGGAGATGATCACAAGGGGGGAGGAAGCCCCCCTTTTCCAGGGGTTCGTAGAGGGTGGGTAGCCTCCTGCACGAGGTCCAGGGCAATGCCCCGAGATTTTTTTTTTCCTTATTTTTCAGTCGGCGGACCCGCCTATGGTTTTTGCATGGGTTTGCACATGGTTTTGGGGCATGGTGGTTTTCGGCCACTGGTATTTTGTAGATCTAATCATGGGAAATATTGTTATGTTCTAATCCAGGGTTAATGGATTGGGTTTTATGAATGCCTTGGCATCTATATATATGTTTTGTAACATAAAAAGAAATATAATGAAAAACCAAGTTGATCGTCCCATTTTTGGGATATAGGGAAAAATCTCTGTGTACCTATTTTATGTTTTATGCTCTCACTATTGTTTATTTTTCATATTTAAAAATTAGTTTGCAGATAATTTCTATACAAGGTTAAAACCTACATATGGATCCAATTAATATTTATATTTAGAGGCTTATTGTGCTATCCTCCAACCCTTAAATTCTCTTTTTCTCACATTAATTTACATTTTGTAGCCATAATGTGCTTAGTAGGAAGACTAAAGGGTGTTTTTCATATTTCATGGACTAATGTGGTTAATATGTAGGCAGAATAATTTTTTTTGAAGATATTTACTATGCCGAGGCACGCTGAAGGAATCTAGAGAGAATATAGGAATCTTTTCAACTACAATAACTCTCCAACTCGACTTGAGTCCCAATATTTCTCACCAATAACTCGAAGTCCACTATAATCCGAGGAAATCAAATGCATGTGAAGATCCAAGGTGACCAGATCCACTAATTTCAATATTTTGGAGGGTAGTAGTCATCATCCAAAGCGAGTTTCCCCTCAGTCACTTTTTGTATAAATAAACAAGCCTAAGGGCTCATTAGGATTCAAAACTTCTTTTGGAGCTTGGAGTAGATATCAATAGCCAAGGGATTGAAACTGTTATTTTCATCTTTGATATGATGTATGTAAATATTATTTTGTGTTAGAAATCTTATTGTAGGTCTACATCTGTGATAACTTCGGAGGATTGAAACCCTTTGGTTTGGGCCAAACACGAAGGGTTTAGTCCCTTGTATAAATTATATAAACATATGTATATCAATGGATTCAACCCGATCGGACAATGTACTAAAGCTAGATACTGAATCCTTCTACAAATCAATTGCGGAAATTAAACATAATCGCCAATCACATTAAGCAAATAAATAATCAAATCAAACCACAACACATATATTTTCGTGGGGAAAGCTTACTGTTCAAAACCCCTCTATCATATTTTGTATATTCCACAAGGTATCATGAAATAATTACAATGCACTCTTCTCACAAGAGTCTCCTCCAATCTACCTATCGTCTGACACTAATCCAAACAAAATTGGGCCAACACTTAGCCAATTCCCAGTATCTTTTTAGCCTACCTTGCTCACACAATTCCTAATGAATGCAATCCCTATTATTTATGAATTTCATCCTTCCTCAATTGTGTTGAGTATCATGGGCATCCTATGGTGTTTTAACTGCATTTGGGAAGCTTGCTAATATCACAATTGATAGTTAGCTTCCCTTTATCCTTTTTCTCAACTGGGTCTCCACTGGAACTGACATGCATGCAGCTATTAATAGTAAATCACCAGTTGCATGGAAAAACACTTATTGTGAATTAAAATATGACTTAATTCACTTGATCTTCGCTAGTGCAATAAACAGTTACATCTAGTTCGACTGAATTTAACTCTCCTAACTGAGTTAATTGATTACTCACACATTAAATTCATGCACATAACTGCAACTTGAACTCTAAAACACATAGAATCACTCTGCATTCCTCACCAACCACCCTCAACTTTAAATTCATGATCTAAGTGAGTTTTTCAGACTCAGTTAACTATTACAAGTGATTACGAGATAAGATTACATTTTATTATCCAATTTAATCAAGGGATAATTAAATTTGACACATTTACAATTTATCAAATATATTGAATCGCACACTAATGTATCACTAGGACCCATCATTACATGACCTGAGGTCCCACACTAGTGTAGATGTTGTCATGTTGTTTCTGGATGCCAATTTCACTATTTCTTGTTGCAAACTTCAACATAACCTCTCAACAAGAAAGGAATCAATATGTCCTGATCTAGTACCTTCGGAATGTTCTTGCATGCAACACTTCTCTAGTGTTGTTCCCACATCCAACACTTCTCTAGCATTTCTCAGACATGCAAACCTTGCATGCAACACTTTTCTTGTGTTTCTCTCACATGCAGCTCTTGCATGCAACACTTTTGAAACTGAATAGCCCCCAAATAGTTGAATCAATATAATGCATCTGTCATCAGAGTCTTCTGACTGCTAGTACCTATTGCACATGTCTATTAGACTCTATGCACTATTTATATCTGCATCCATGAACTTTGCATTGCTACCAACTCTGATCTACGCTCCAGTATTCGACACCTGTCACTCTGATTTCTGTCCTCCTAACATTTGAATGCATCAATCTAAATGATCCTGCTATTGTTGTAATATGGGCTCCTCGTAGCCAGGTGTGATCCATGAGACACACCATGTCAATGAATCCTTCCCAACTTTCTTCTTGGGATCCATTATGCACATCACCCCACCTCTCACCTATAGGTATTGTTGCATGCACTCCCTCTGCCCATTTGGCTCAAAATTTCTCTACCTGAGTGGTTTCTGCCACTCCATGATCCTCCACATGTGGATGCTCCACATCTTGAGGTTCATTCTTTGGAACCAATAGTTCCTCATCTGCATGCGCATAAATCTCCCTCTAAAGGGACAATTGCATGGATTTCTCACACTTTCCCATGGTACATCCCTTGCATGTGTCTATTTATGCAAGAGTAACTTTTGGAAGCTCCGTAGAAATCTTATTCATGACCTTTAAGGCTCCATGGTGTAGATGTCCCAATTTCATGTGCCATAACTCACCCTCATCCCATCTCACCACTTTGTCTACTTTACCCATCAATGTTCCACAACTATCTACATCAAATTTATAGAGATTATTCACATGAATCCCAATATTATTGGCTTTTCCTATTGCCTTGTGTTGAAGGAAAGCTTTCACTTTACTGTAAACAACATTATATCCTCTATCCTCCCACATTGCGACTAAAACTAGTTTTTTCTTGAAGCCTGGTACCTGCATTACATATTTTACTAAAAATAGTTTACCTATTTGTCTCTGGAAAGTAACTGCAGTAATCTCGGTAGCTCTATACCTTCCGTCATCACCCATTATGATCTTCATATGGAGTTCCTTCTCCTCCAAGCCACTGAAAATTTCTTTATTTCCTATCATGTGGAAAGATGCACCACTATCAAAGTACCACCCTTATCCCATCACACTTGACATGATGCATGCGATTAGTAAGAATTCAAAATCAAATTGTGAGGTTAAAGCCTCACCAACTGTAGATCCTGAAGCCTTCTTGTTCATCTTTTTTTGTGGAAAATTTGTGGCATAATGTCCATGCTCGTGGCAGTGAAAATACTTCACTCTGGAAATGTCATGCTTCTTTCCTTCTTCACTGGTCTCAGATTTGAATAGGATTTCTTTCCCTTCCCCTTCTTTGCCTTACCAGCCAAGGCACAATTTTATTCATCATCTTCCTTAGATGAAGATCCATCCCTGTTATTCCGCCTCAATTCTTCTTGCACAAAATCTGACCAAAGTCGTTCCCAATATCGCAGCTTTTCCCTCCCATTGACAAAGTCCTGTTAACTATGCCAACTCTTAGGAAGTCCTAGAAGATCTAGGCTCACCAATTCATCATCCACAATAGTAATTCTGACGCTCCCAAGATCATCCTGACATTAGAAAAACTTTGTTAAATATACGAGAATAGTGTCGCCTTTCTCCATTTTTATTTTCCTGAGCTTGTCCTTCAGTGCCAATTGTCTATGATCATTGTTGCTCTGAAATAGATCTATCTAAGCCTTCAACATTTCATATGGATTCATTTTGGCATTGAGAATTTAGAAAATGTGGTCTCGTACTCCCCCCAATAAGATCCTCCTCGCCCTTGCAACCTTATTTTTCCAAGCATTAACATTTTCAGCATCTGGTACAGCAGGTTTGGGAACATCATTATCAATGAATTCTTTCAACCCATTTTCCTCTAGTACTGCATCCATCTTGTCTTTCCACGCAATATAATTGTAATTTCCGTCGAGTGCATATTCCAATCTCAAGCCATTGAAATCAATTTCGATCATGATTCGCCTGTTGCACCAATAATACTTTTATGAATTCGAATTCTATTCAGTCAGAAACTCATCTTCTCCTCCACTATAGTAATTTACTATGCTCTAATACCATGTAGAAATTATAAAAACATATGTATATCAATGGATTCAATCCAATCTAACAATTTACTAAAGCTATATATTGAATACTTCTATAAATAAATTACAAAAATTAAACACAATTGCCAACCACATTATGCAAAGAAAGAATCAAATCAAACCACAACATAGATATTTTCCCGGGGAATGATTACTTCTCAAAACCCATCTATCATATATTGCATATTCCACAAGAAATCATGAAACAATTACAACGCACTCTTCTCACAAGAGTCTCCTACAATATTCCTATCGTCTCAAACTGATCCAAACAAAATCATGCCAACACTTAGCCAATTCTCAGCCTATCTTAAGCCTGCCATGCTCACTCAATTCCTAAATTACGCAATCCCTATTATTTATGAATTTCAACCTTCGTCAACTATGCTAAGTATCATGGGCATCTTTTGGTGTTTATCTAAATATGGGTAGCTTGCTAATATCACAACTGATAGTTAGCTTCCCTTTAAACTTTGTCTCAACTGGGTCTCCACTAGAAGTGACATGCATGTAGCTATTAATAGTAAATCATCAGCTGGATGGTAGATCACTCATTTTGAGTTAAATATGATTTAATTCATTTCACCTCTCACTAGTGCAAAAAATAATTACAACTAGATCAACTAGCTTTAACTCACCTAGCTGAGTTAATTGATTACTTATGCAATAAACTCATGCACTTAACTACAAATTGAACTCTAAAACACATATAATCACTCTTCATGCCTCACCAACCACCCTCAACTCAAAATTGATGATCTAAATCACCACCTCTCTTATGGGAAGTGTGGTTGAAGAGTCTACAACAATAATCCAAAAATCCATGTTTATGATTTGTTGCAAATTGCTAGGTTTGGAATGAAATTATTTGGCAGGCTTTGTTTTTGCACCTTAGGAGTTAACAACATGATTTGGAAAATATTTTAGATGCGTGTTGTAGGATATAATATATCTTCAAGAAATAAAATTCAACTCATCATTTCCACTTTGATTAATTTCACTACAATATTGATGTATGTCCTTGGTTACTAGTTTGCGGGAGTTTCCAAAGACTTGCAGGGATTGAAACATTCATCCACAACCAACGTTTCATCTCCACTCTTCTTTGGGACACCACATACTTCTCCCAATCTCTTCCACTGAGATCATACTTTCAGGGTTAATGGAGGACACAGTGGGCATGAAATTTTGTGCAAGATGGACCTTTGAGGGGTGATAAGCTTGGAAAAAGGCTTCAAATATCCTTATTCCACCCTCACATGCCCTGTCCCATATACATAACACCTTTCATGCCTTCAAAAAGCTATAATTACCACTATTGTAGGAAAACGGGGCACTCTTGTAGCAAAACAGGGCATTCATGTAGCACCCTGTAGCAGTTCTATAGAACTATCTAAATTTAATGAAATTTTTCGTGGGACCTTCAATTTTGAATTTTGAAGTTCAATAATGGCCCCAAAACTTTGATTCCATGATTAGGGAGACTCTAGGACCAATCCAAACATATCCTTCGTCCACTACAAACACAAAAGGCCAAGTATATTAAACTTGGTTTTTTGAGTTCCCTAGTTATGTGTTGTAGACTCAATTTATTCTTCTCATGAAATTTGTAATTATATTAATGATGCATGCAAGTATAGCATTTTTTTTATTTTTTTTCAAATATATTAGCATGGTTTATTTCAACAACTAGTGTAGCCTTTTCCTTTCCTGTAGTTAGAAGTAAACTCTACATTTAATAAATGACACTATCATTTATTAAGCCACACTACCACTTTCTAGGCTTTCCCACCTATATGCTGACCTTAAAGGGCCTCTAGCTACTAGCTATGGCCCATGTCCTAGCACAAAAAACAAAAAATATTTTTATTTACGGCCTCCCTTAAACCTAACTCAAATTTTCCTTAACTAGATCTATTTTTCACCTCTCCTCCTCGGCCTACTCCCCAACAATCTCAACCTAAGAAATATCTCTTAAAAAGCCACAAAACAACCCTTATCTAGGTACACTATCACCTATAGAAAATGACCTTCACCACATAACTTCCCACATTGTTCCTTGGCCTCCTTCATGCTCTTCCTCAGCCTCCTTATCTAGTTGTGGCTTTCCTTCTATTTCAGAGATCCTTTGTATAGTTATTTCTCACAAATGGATGCTAAAAACACTTGTCTTCACCCTTTATTTATATCCAATAAAAGGGATCCAACGCATCATGAAGAGAAACATCTATTTGAGTGATTTACATCAAGACCACATGACTTGACAACCAATAATGAATTTTTCAACTTCAAAATTCATTTCTTTCTAACGACAACTTAGAATCAGATGATTCTCATTGCGATGGAAACCTTTCACTGAGCACTATCATCCTCCTCCATCACATGTCGAATTATCGTCATGGTTTTGGCTAAAACATTGATGGCTGAAAAACTCCATAATTGGGTTCCAAGCCCACAAGCTTGCCTTGTGGTTCTTTGTCCTCCAAACCCTAAACCCTAGGGCTTGGACTACCTCCGAAGCTACACAAATCAACATAACTCTATGGAAATGTTTGAATCTGTTATGAATGTTGAGGAGAAGAATCTGGAGTATGTGAAGGTGAGATGTAATAAAAAAACCTAGAACTTCGAAATTTTATGGACTTTGAATAATCTGGAATATGAAAGGACACCTCCTTGTCATATCAAAGAATTGTTTTGTGCTTATTGTTGGCAAGTTTTTCCCAAGGTTTGATGATGGGCTTGGGAAGTGAACGTCGAATTTAGCATATGTATGCATATTTTCTCTTTCAATGACTTGATTATTTTATGGTAGTTGATGGGATTCTATCTCAATTTGAAAGAGAAGATTGTTCTGAACAAAAGCAAGTTCATGGTGATGCTTACTGTTGTGTAGGTAAATCCCCTCTACAGACAGAGGTGATCCCTCTAGCCCTAGGGTGGGTCTAGCAGCAAGGGAACATATTGGTTAATAAATTTCAATTTCATAAATGAAATGCAGATTGGAATAGATGTCCTACCTCAATCCAACGTTGTTGACGTAGTGAGTTGCAGTGATGCTTTGATATTTGTTCTTCAATCATTTCACTATGTTGGTAGTTATATCCACACACATGTACAAATATCAAGCAAACACTAAAAGCACATGATCATACATATTCATTTACGAATATCTAACTAGTCAAGCAGAGTCAGAAAATCTTGAATATTAACATAGACAAATATGGAACTAGAAATGAGTCATGTCATATTAATGTATAAAAGGGGGTTTCCAACCTCTGCCTTGACGATGTAGACCTCATTTTACGGATTCATTCGAGCACATATCCAAAGAATTCATTCATCATTTCAACTCAAAGAAGCGAAAGGCTCAAGCTCTCTCTCACAACTATGAACTATTCTCTACTATGTTCTACACACTAGCTCTTCATCTATTATAGCTAGCAGTATGACTTGGATGAAGAGTAATTTATAGGAGTGAAGGAAGAGAATTTGGATCCACTTATGGTGGAGGAAAGTTTTATCCCTTTGGGAAGTTTCATTTTTATAGGAACCAGAAGGTCAAAGGGAGAAGCTCGACCACATCAAGTCTAACAAAAATCTATGATTCTGCCAATGAAGCTATTAGATCTTATAAGCTTCGTTTCCATATTAAAAAACCTTCCCTTCATATCTCAGCATGGGGGTTGTTTAGAGAGAGAGCGACCACGATGCGAGGCCTAGTGCAAATCTGGCCATGGGCACGAGGACATAACCACGGCACAATGCCAACCCAAAATTGTATATTTTTAAGGGTCTACTTCAAGAATGGTCCACTGATATTTTATTCCCTGAATTTTAAGGGATGCAATGACATTCATTAGGATGTGCGACAATACATGGGGGTCACTATGATGGTTCTCCAGTATTTAGAATAGGGAATGCAGGGACGGTGACAAAGCGTTGTGTAACAGATGCCCCCTAAAGCATGATGTCCGAGAGAAAGGGAGGGGTGAAATGATTTACGAGAGCATGCCTGAACCAAAAACGTCATCATCGGAGGACCTGCAAGATCAAGTAGGACTGATATCTCTGATACATGAGTACGAGGTATGGGCACAGGCATCCATAATAGATAACAAGCAATAATATCCATAGCATGGACACAACCATCTAGTGAGAAGTGTTGGGGTTCCCATGTTTTGGCAGTTTAGCAATACCAAAATATGAGACAACATCAAAACCACTTTCAAATAATAGGATCTAGCCCTCCTGGGTCCAGAGAGGGATCTCTCTATATAGGAGAAGGTTTTATGTCTTCGAAGCTCTGTGTTCAAATATTAGGCTAGTTATAAGGCTCGGTTTTGTTTGTTTGGTTTTTGTTTGGTTGATGGGAATCAAGAAAGGAAGGTTTCAATATAAGGCAAGGATGAGCAGGGAAGAAATTAGGCCAAGGGGAGATAACTCAGAAAACACTCGAGACCATTGGGCTATGGAGTCAGGAAAGGGTTTACTTGCTATTCAATATGCAGGCTCTTAGTTGGGCTAGTCATCTAAAGCATTGGATCTTAAAGATGATAATGTGGCATGAAATGGCAAGGTAGAGGGTGAAAAGGCAAGGAAACCTCCAAGGTGACCTCTCAGGAATCAGATCCAAGGATAGGGCATGCCGTTGGACAACATGTGATCCCAAAACCTGAAAGGTTAACTCTTCAGACAAGGAAACATTAGAGATTTGGACACAAAGGTGAAAACCCGAGATCAGAGAGAGACTTTGAACTCTCAATGCTTTAGCCTCCAACTTAAGGGAACTTGGAAAGGTTTCAATTAATTCAAATGGATCCTAGTGAGACAGAGGCAGAGTTATAAACTCCTAGTATCCCAATTCATTCAATTAAAGCCTAACAAGAACAATCTAAGAAAATATTCATTAATTCATACATCAAATAGCAGTATATTTGACCACTACACTGGTTAAATTAGCTTGAAATCAATCCTCGGATACACATACAGCAGAAAACATAAAAGGCAGGGAGACCAGAAACATAGGGTACCTAACGAGGGTAAATCCTATGCCAGATTTCTGATGCATGCCAGAAGAAGTGAAATGTAATGAACTACTAGGTAAAACAAAGACAAAGAAAGGGAAACATCACCTCTGCTTTAAATCAAGATCCAAATAAATGTGCTTGTCATATTAAAGAGCAATACCAGTCATGTACAACATTTCCAACAACTTGATATTCAGTTTGAGAGCATCTTCCTTAGCCTATTTTACGACTTTACACAGAGAACTATGTCTCAAGAGAAACAATCTACAATTCACAGATATCTGATCAACAACCTACAATGAGTATCTTCATGACTTTTATAGCTGAAGAGAGGCAGAGGAGGTAGACGAAACACTAAATGAAACATTAAACATAGTAGGAAGGGGGGCTCGACGCCCATTCTGTTTTAATGTTTATCCATTAAGCTTCAGTACTCTTTGGGTGAAAGAGTGGTCTTCGATAGGCTGAATATTTACTCCAGGTATGTTTGTGATGTACTCTCGGCTGAGGTACTCTGCAGTACTTTGGTGAATAAACAAAAAACAGATACAAACTATGAGGTCTTCCTTACTATGTAACAAATGGTCTAGTAGCATTAGGACTGTTGTCAAGGCAGAGATCTTCTCTGGAACATGATCTAGAATGAGGATAATATGGGCACCTCGTCCTTTCATGGGAGGGAATGTTCTGCTAATGGTGACATTTATATATCGTTTTGTGTGCCCTAGGCATTATGGGTGATTCGTGAGGTCTTCTGTCTAGTATTTTTCCTTTAAAACACTAATTTAAGGCTTAACATCTTCGATAATGTGCATTACAACCCCTTAACTCTGTACTGATACTCTTTGTCATTTCATGACTGTACCTTCCCATGCTCTTCTTCATAATTTCGATCTTCTGAAAATGGTCTTCTCTGTGTTTTGTGCCACTGTGACAGTGACTGTGAACCATGGTGGCCGTCCACTGCCCGTACCCTGCAAAACACACAAAATTGTTAAGAAATCCATGCTGGATGGGAAAAGGTGCTTTGAAGACCTACGGAATGGTGGCGGAACTGTGGAGAAATGGTGAAGAATGCAGTGGAATGGTGGAAACAGGCCATAAAATGTGAAAATGGTGGAAGACTAGACAGATGGAGGCTTAGTGGAGGAAAGCACGGGGACCCTTCGATCATGTATGGGGGTGATGACTGATGGCTGAAAATGAACAATGGAAGGTTTTGGAAATTGGACGAAATACAAAAGAGATGGGAAAAATGCCATGAAGGCAAGTGACGTAGAGCTTTGGCATGTGGGACCCTACCAATGGCGAGGGTGATCTACTGTGGACCGTCAGATCTCAGGGGATCAGTGGCTGAGATTTGATTGGGGAGGATGACGGAGGTTAAATGGACAGAGCTTGATTCAATATTGACCATTGGTTCTTGTGGATTCAACGGTCAGGGTTGGATCGTTGGACCACGATCAGAGGGAACAAAGAGTGACACAACAAAAAAATGTCGATGAGCGATTATGCGAGATTGCGATGGCCATTGGATTAAACTGTGAATTGACGGCAAAGATCATCATCGAAGGGTTTACAAAGGAATGAGGCGAGCATGGTAAGACTTTGCGTGGACCGTTAGATCTACACAGATCAACGGTGTTGATTTCTTCAGAGGCCGACGGACTAACAACAATATCGCATCGAAGATTTTCTGTTTACAAAGGAAATGCGCTCTGCTCCAACTCTCCGATTGCGATAAGCGCCTTACGACTAGCGCTTGGTTTTAGCGCCCAGGTCATGTGGGGAAGTGGTTTTGGGGTTGGGCTGAAGGGGGCTAGCCTGTTCAAAGAAGAAAATGAGCTTTTAAGACTTAGAGACAATGTTTTAAGGCCTAAAGGAGGCTTTCGGTAGAGGTAAAAAGGGGAATTTGAAATCAAATGAAGGATTTTCACTTGTTTTGAAGGATGAAACAGATAGTTTAGGGAATTTGGAGGGATTTGGAAAACAAAGGGGGAATTTGCAGAGGTATAAGGGCAAATGGGAGACTCTTTGAGCATGATTTTTCACAAGCATTGAGGCTTTTTGGATGGGGACGGAAGTGAGGATTTCTCAAAAATGCAATGGACCCATAGAGGCTTCAAGGATGAGAGATTTTCATGGGAATTGTGGCATGAGAAGAGGACAGAACCACAGAGAGAAGGTGTTCAGATGGTAAGGACAGAGATGATTGAAGATGAGAGAGTTCATTTTTATGAGCTGGGACAGAAAGACATCCTTGAAGGGGATGGTGCAGAAGAGAGACTGGCTGATAGTCTCAAGAAATGTTTGAAGATTTGGAATCAACATTCTGATGTGTTGATGGAAGAGAAAAGAAAGTTGGGACAACATACTAAGGTGCTGACAGAAGAAGGAAAGGCTTTGAGGCCTTGTGAATTTTGTTTTAACAAATGTTTGAGGAGTGCAGATCCTGTTGATGCTGAAGGAGAATTGACAGCATGGGGTAGTCAATTGAAAGAGAAGGAGAATTCTGTGGAAGACTTTAAACCATGGAATGGAGAAATTGAGTTGCTGGAGAGTATGCTGAATCAGTAGGATTCCTTACAAGAGAGAAGACCTCAATTTCAGAATTGGGGGTTGCAAAATGAGAAGACACAATGGGATGGAGATAGAAAAGGATTGCTGACTGAATCATCAGTAGGGACAATTGGATCTTGGGGCTTTGGAATTGATAGAGTGGCTATGTTGATAGGCACAGCAGAAGACAATCCATCACTTGGAATTGTATTAGAAGAAGAAGAGCTGTTGCAAAATGAGGATGAGCAGCTGAATGGAGATGAGACAGCCATGTCTCATGTGCAGGAAAAGATTTTTGTTATTGATAGCAAGGATGAATTGGCTTGTTCGAATAGCCAAGAGAAGATTGAAGAAAAGACTGTATGGCAGACTATTGGGGCTGCTATAGCAAGGGAGAATCAGAGTTTCACTCTGACAGAAGATGAAGATACAGTGGCTAGAGAACTTGGTTTGACTACTGGAATCAATCAAGAAGAAGGAAGGAAATTACTGAAGATTGCCAGGACAGAAGAAGAAGATGCTGAACCTGAGTTGCAGCATGGAGAAGATTTGTTTGGCCAAAGGAGATGGCAAGAATGTTTGCTGAAGGTATTCAGAAAAGGAGGTGAAATGCCAGAGCAGCAGCTTGGAGTGTTGCTGGAGAGGGTGCTGAAGCAACAAGCTGAAGTGTTGCCAGCAGAGGAGCATAAGTTTTACTGTTGCAGAGAGGACATGGATGATTGGGTGGCAGTAAGCATAGGAGCTTGGGCAGCAGTAATAACTGAAGAGATGAGAATGCAGCAAACAGAAGCAAGCATCCTACAGTCAGGGGAAATATTAGACAAAGAGATTGAATGGATAAGGAACCTGATGCAGAGGATGCCTCAGAGGAGGACAACAGCAAGGAAGCGGGGAATTAGCAGCAGCAAGAAAGAGACAGTCACAGACTGTGAGGGCATAGCAAGTGGAAAGCTACAACACAAGGTATGGCAGCCAAGAGGAAGGCGAAAGAAGAATGCTGCAACAAATAACCAATTGCAGAGCAGATTATGGGATCCAGGCAGATAAAGATAAAGAACATGATCAGGAGATCATGAATCATTTGAACCTGGGGAGTCTGATGCAGGAGCATTAGACCCAAAACACTTTTGTACATAAATAAACATTTGAGGGGGGTCCTATGTTTATTTTCCCCATGTAAATATCCCTAGTTGAGTTATTTAATTAGTTAGAAAGTAAAATATTGTAACTGCTCGAATGATTGAGGGGCACCTGAAGAGATAGTCAGTTTAATTTGTATCTGTAGGAAGTTGAAGAGTCTGTGAGCCATCAAGGAATTGAATCGATTCCTTGTAGTTGTATAAGAATAAATCTCTGTGATAGAGTCGGGGGCAGAGGGGAGACATGCACAGGAAGGGCTGCATAAGCCTGCACCTATACTTGCAGAGAGATGCATAGGAAGGGGAGAAGGCCATCAGCATGAATATCCAGCCAGTCAGAAATTGTATGTCAATTCATCGTGTAAATAAGAAATGTTCCAGTATACTTGTGTCTTGTGAATTTAGTTCCTTCGCTTTGTTTAAATAAATTCTGTGTGATCATGTATATGATTTATCGTTGTTTAATTGTAGCTGAATCTCATAAGTAAGGACAAAAGCAGAGATATAACTGGAACCACGAGTGTCAGAACCGTGAGTGTATGCCACGAATAGAGGCATTGTTCTAATCCACGCATAATAACAATGGTGCTCATTGGAGGAGCACTGTATAACACGGAATTCTGTGTCGGCGTAGAAGGGAACCTTTTATTGTACAAGGAGAGACTGTGTATAGACTGCGCTGAGAGCAAAAGGAGTGAAACCCAAGTGCGGCGAAGAACCGGAACCTGGATACGACGAAACTGTGATTGACGGAACCTTGTGTGATATAAGCGGGACCTGGAGTGAGGAACAATAATCGTGGTTTCACGGAGGCGGATTTCCAATTCCGCACCACCATTATGTGGGAAGGTGGTTTTGAATGAAATGCAACGATTCCATTGAGCATAAGCCACGTGGCGAGAACACTATTTCAAAACCACCGTTTAAATTGTGATTTCACGCGTTATTCATCGACCAAAGATGTCGAGCGAAATCGATGCCAGATGTCGATCCAGCGGAGGAGCATCGGATGGCGATCATTGAACAGAGATGCGCGAGTGTTAATAGAACCGATTGGAGGTTAAGTAAGGTACGGCCTATCGGGTTGATTGACTTGTGGGCCCGGCGGGCCACATATATATGTGAAATTGGTTCATTCGAAGTGTTATAAACATATTATAAGGTCTGAACCTAATATATAAGTCGGGACATGTATAATGGTGGCGCAGCATTACGTGAGTTAATGTATGGCTAATGGACGAAGTATAATGTTGTGGATAATGCTCAATACACGTAGATGGGCCAGAATGTATTAGAGTCATGGTATTAAGGTTATTCGATGTATTATAACGCATTATAAGGGTATGATGGACATATATGGAGATGCCCCATATATCACGTGGATTTATATATATGTAAGTACCGAAGGTAATGTATATGGAATAACTAATGTTGCGTATGAAGGTTTAATGCGAAGTGGGCGTATAGGTATATGCAATTGGACCGATGGGATATAATTATAAAGGATCGGAAATTAATATCTAAATCCTTTGAATTTAGATATTAAAATAAACCAAACTCATTTGTTGAGATTGCCAACAAAGAAAAGAAGATTGCGGGGTTGCAGAAATGAAAACTTGAGATGCATTTACACACAGTCAACAGAATAGCTGAGTAATACTGGGAATATGGGTGAAGCGGGGTTACCCTTGCACCAAAGTGGTTAACCCTGGCACCAGAATATGCTCATCATATGCTTCTCAATACCAAAACATACTTTCCTAGGGATTTTCAAAAAATACTCTTCAACACCTCTGTTTTTTTATCAAGACTTAAATTCTTAAGGGTTAAGTAAAATCAAAGTTAATAATAATATTTTTGTTGCAATAATTAATAATAAAAATTTTGTTGCAATAGGTTTTTTGGTTATAACCATTTAAGTAAATTTATAGTTTTTTTTATTAAAATACAATTTTAATTAAATTCAATAATAATAATAATAGATATCACTTTTGGGATTCAATTGCCTTTCATTCATCTATGACCATTTCAATGAGAGGTAGTGGTAAGTCTCTAATTTCTCATGATTTTGAATAGTCCACTTAACACTAATGGCATCTGGTGATGCTCACAAGGGTGAAGAAGTGGGATTGAAACTAGTAAAATGAATCACATAACGTCAAATAAGTCATTCATCTATGAACATTTCCATGAGATGTAGTCTTAACTGGCTAATTTCTCATGATTTTGAATAGTCCACTTAACACTTATGAACATTTCCATGAGAGGTAGTCTTAGCTGGCTGATTTCTCATTATTTTGAATAGTCCAATTAACACTCATTGCATCGGGTGATGCTCACAAGGTTGAAGAAGTGGGATTGAAACTAGTGAAATGAATCATATAGCGTCAATCATCACTTCCGGGGCTTGCACGCCGTAACCAGGACTTCATAGGAGGTCACCCATCCCAAAACTCCTTTGACTCAAAATGCGCTTAAGCATGGAGTTTTCCCCACAATCAAGTCCACTTAGCTTGCTACCTTATTTGCAAAACTTTAGTAAATATTGTACCTCATGAACCATTCAAGAAGAGCTCCCTTTACTTTTTGTAGTCCAGTGATAACAACTTGAATAATAATAATAACTAATAACAATTCTAATTAAAATCAATAATAATAATCAATAAAACCAAACCAAAAGAAAAATATAACACTAATCTTAATAACAATAATAAAAATTCAATACACTTTTTAAACTGGACACAGATTTTAACAATAATAAAAATAAATTTAATAAAATCAAACCGGAAAAGGAAAAAAAACAAAAACAAAAAAATTGTCAATAAAAAGGTTACCTGTCCACCAAGTGTTTGCTGTCAACTATCACAGGGGAACATACCAGAAGCAACGAAATTGAATCATGTAACAATGCCAAGTGGAAATAATAGCGTAATATTTTCAGAGGTCAACTCGCCCTCTGCCGTTCGTTTATGAATGATTCAGAGGTCAACTCGCAACTCAATCCTGTTAAACGCAGAGTTTGATGTTGAGAGCCATTCACTTTTTTAAGCATCACTCACTCTTCTATTTTTTAACAGTCCACTCAGTTTGCCGGACTCTGGTTTATTTCAACAATCGAGAGAGTTAGATTACTTGTTTAGTTATTATTAGAAGTATAATACTGATCCATTTCCTTTGTTAAAATTGATAATAATAATAATAAATAAAACAAAATAAATATTTTAACAAAGCATTCCATTGATATATCCTTTATTTGTCAATTTCATATTTCATAGTTAAAATTAATAATAATAATAATAAATAAAATAAAATAAATATTTTAACAAAAGAATCATTCGCGTGATACATTCATTTCATTTTCTGGTTTATTTCAACAATCGAGAGAGTTAGATTACTTGTTTAATTATTATTTGAAGTATAATACTGATACATTTCCTTAATTAAAATTAATAATAATAATAATAAATAAAACAAAATAAATATTTTAACAAAACAATCATTCTAGTGATACATTCTTTTCATTTCTCTATTTTTTTGAATTTTGCAACCAATACTGACCCACTTGGCCATTCCTCAGTTAAAATAAATAATAATAATAAATCCTCAGTTAAAATTAATAATAATAATAAATAAAATAAATATTTGAACCAAGCTTTCGATTTGATTGATACCTCCATTTCTCTGTTCTTTTAAATATTTGCATCTTGCCAACCAAAATGAAAGAGGAAGAGAGCATGCATAGAAGTATCAGCTAGTGCCCTGTGATTCAATCTCACCATCACTCAGTGCTAGTTATGTTTATGCTTCTTCTAGAGTCATTTAATCCAGTAAACAAGAAGGCTTTTGCACTGCAACATCCTTGTTGTATGAAGCCCAGCCCAATGTGTATGTGCACTTATAAATGGTAATGGTAACCAAGAGCTCTGTTAGAACCTTTTCATGTGGGTACTGGAGTAGATATACTCATAAGGTACTGTGTTGATATTGTTAAGTAAATTCTTTGCTTGCAGTCATGGAAGCCATATGGGCACTAAACAAGAATAACAATACCCTCTGGCTGGAAATGGGTAAAACAGTTGGGTGGGAGGGACTTGGAGCTATTTTTGTAGGGCATTTCCTTCGGCATGCACTTGTAATTGGGCTTAATTTGCTCTTTCTTGTTTCTGTCATCCTTGAACTGTGTTGGACAAGGTGTAAATTTCGCATGCCTCTGCCACCCACACCTCCTGTTCCATTTGACAGCTTTTCCAGTAAGTTTAAACTGCGGATTATGCAAAAGCTGGCTTTAGGTGGTTGCATTTTTCTGTGTATATGCTACAGCGTTCTCGGGATATGGATCCCTGTGTATTGGTGGCTGAAGGAGAGACCTGAAGGTTTTGCAAATGTGGGCGAGTATATTGTCCAGGCTCTGACTTGGTTTACAATGTCAGCTTATGTTCATCGCTCCATCAGAAAAGAAGGTAAACAGAAGTTTCCACTTTTATTGCAGTTGTGGTGGAGTCTATCATTCATTCTGCAGGCT
Source organism: Pinus albicaulis (assembly GCA_034641835.2). Taxonomy (NCBI): domain Eukaryota; kingdom Viridiplantae; phylum Streptophyta; class Pinopsida; order Pinales; family Pinaceae; genus Pinus; species Pinus albicaulis. The sequence continues at coordinate 1,471,752,219 of CM076580.1, forward strand.
TTCTTCATCGTCCTCGACATTCAACGGTTGACAAAACAAAGAAGCGTTGCTGTTGATATCTTTGTTGAAATTATGGCTGTTCTCATTTTGGCTTGCTTGTGCTATACTAGTTGTGCCAGAAGTGGTGTAGAGTCCTCCTCACAGACCATTCGAGAACCTCTCTTGAAAGACAATTCCCAAAAACGTGGAAACATTAAGGCAGTCTCTACTTATGCAACAGCCAACCTTCTCAGTCGGTTGTCATTTTTTTGGATGAGTCCTTTGCTTGCTGTTGGTTATAAGAGCCCTTTGCATATTGATGATGTACCCCAAGTTGCAGAGGTAGGCAGGGCAGGCCAATTATACCAAAAATTCAGAGATCAGCTAGAGGCCAAAGGTCATACCGGGTCATTAGCAAAAGCGTTAATCCTATCTTTTCCGAAGGTTGTACTTTTGACTGCATTCTTAGGAGCACTGCAAACTTGTGCATTATTTGTAGGTCCATATTCGATCGATGCCTTTGTTCAGTTTCTAGATGGAAAAAAAGAGCTTGAAAATCAAGGCTATGTGCTATTTTGTGCACTTTTTGGGGCAAAGGTATTAGAGTCTTTGTCAAGGCGACAAGGGGATTTCAAACAACGTCAATTAGCTTTACGGGTTAGAGCAGCATTGACAGCTATTATATACAGGAAGGGCTTGTTGCTTTCCAGTCAGTCAAGACAGAAGCATACAAGCGGAGAGATTATCAACTATATGAGTGTGGATGTTCTGAATGTTTCATCTCTCTGTTACTTTATGCATCAATTTTGGATTTTGCCTCTTCGAGTTGTTCTGGCCTCTATTATTATATATCAGCAGTTTGGCTTGGCAGTATTTTCAGCGCTGGCAGCCTCATTGGCGGTTATGTTGCCAAATTTGCCAGTTGCAAAATTGCAACAAAAATTTCAGAAGAGAGTCATGGGAGAAAAAGACAAAAGGATGAAGGCCACATCGGAGACATTAAAAATTATGAGGATCTTAAAATTGCAGTCTTGGGAGACAAGATTTCTACGGAAACTAGAAATTTTTAGGCAGGTAGAATATAGTTGGCTACAAAAATATGTTTACGCATCAGCTATCGAAACATTTGTTTTCTCTGTTGGACCAACATTTATCTCTGTTGCAACTTTTGGTACATGTATGCTTATAGGAGTGCCTTTGACAGCAGGGAAATTTCTTTCTGCACTTGCAACCTTTGGGTCTCTTCAGGGAGCTATAGGCAGTGTTCCTCACTTCATCTCTCAGTTTGTTCAAGCTAAAATGTCAATAGATCGCATTGTGGCCTTTCTGCAGGAGGAAGAGCTGCAACACGATAGGGTAGAAGAGGTATCAAAGGAGTCAACAGACTTCGCGATTCAAATCCAAGGAGGGATATTTTCTTGGAATCCAGATTCCTCTAGTCCAACTATAAGAGGTTTAGATGTCCAAATAGAGAGAGGCATGAGAGTTGCAGTATGTGGAACTGTTGGTTCAGGAAAATCAAGCCTTTTATCCTGCATATTAGGTGAAATACCAAAAATATCAGGCTCTGTTAACTTAAGTGGTACCAAAGCATATGTCCCTCAGTCTCCTTGGATACAAAGTGGGAAAATTAAAGACGCTATTCTCTTTGGGAAGCAGATGGATAATATTAGATACAATAGTGTACTTGAGGCTTGTGCATTGAAGAAAGATCTTGAACTTTTTCCGTATGGGGATGAGACAGACATTGGAGAAAGAGGGTTAAATTTGAGTGGTGGACAAAAACAGAGAATACAGATTGCCCGTGCTTTATATCAAGATGTAGACATTTATATTTTTGATGACCCTTTTAGTGCTGTGGATGCACATACTGGAAAACATATTTTCCAAGTAGGTTTCTCTTATCCTTTACATACTGTAGGTTTCCTGAATTAATTTGTTTTAATGTTTTGATGGAATGATGAAGCTCTACAGTAGCACTCTGCAATTCATTGTTCAGTCTGGATAATATACATTGCTGGTTGTGCTGCTGCAACTTCATGTCCATAAACTTCTAAGGTATTGGACTTGCTTGTTATAGGAATGCATACTTGGTATTTTGGCTTCAAAGACTGTAGTCTATGTAACTCATCAGGTGGAGTTTTTACCCTCAGCTGACATCATTCTGGTAGGTTTGTATTTCTTTCATTCTGTTCTAGTGATATTAAAATATTCAATGTAATTGGTAAAGAGACAATGGGTTTAGTGATCGTTTATTGAGAGGAGGAGATAAAGCATCCATATTTTGGATGATATTCTTCACAGGTAATGCGAGATGGTGAAATTACTCAGGTCGGCAGATATGATGACATCTTACAATCAGGCACAGATTTTGTTGAATTGATTGGTGCACATCAGAAAGCTTTGAAAGCTATTTCTGCTATGGAGAAATCTGAAGTGTACACATCAGAGAGATTTGTTGAAAGCTCATGTCCTGGCGATACAGCTGCAGTGAAAAATATTACTGCCAGTGAGACACCGAAGCAGTGTGGTGTTCAGAACTCAATAGATGTAGAGGAAGAGGTTGAACCAGAAAACCACAAAGAAAGATTGGATAAAGAGAATAAAAATTCACAACTTGTACAAGAAGAAGAAAGAGAGAGAGGCAGGGTAAACATGTCGGTATACTGGTCTTACATTACTGCATACAATGGTGCTTTGATACCTATAATACTAATGGCCCAAATAATAGCTGAGGTACTTAAAATAATTAGTAACCAATGGATGGGAACGGAAACCCCTACAAATGAACATGGGAGTTCCCCTGTTACAAACTCCCATCTCCTTCTGGTTTATGTTGCTTTGACATTAAGCAGCTCCATGTGCGTTCTTGTGAGCTCTATTATTTTTTCATTTTTTGGACTTAAAACTGCCAATCAGCTTTTCAGCAATCTGCACAGGTGTATATTTCGTGCACCGATGTCCTTCTTTGATGCAACTCCATCTGGGCGAATACTGAATCGGGTCAGTTGACACTTATTTATTGTTTTAATAAGCCAATACCTTCCCTGAGAGAAAAGGAAATCATATGATTCTACTGGGTCAATAACAAGCTCTCTGTTCCTTGGCAGGCATCAACTGATCAGAATGCAGTGGACACATCGATTCCTACTTATTTAGGATATTTGGCTGTTGTATGGATACAACTTTTAGGGACCATTGCATATATGTCTGTCACTGCTTGGCAGGTCTTCATTGTGTTTATACCAGTGGGTGCGACTTGTATATGGTATCAGGTATTCTATGTATTTCTCAATAATAATAAATACGAACTTTGCAAATTTTAATTTTCTCAGAGGAACATAAATTGGAGATAAGAGAATTTGATCTCTACTTCGAGGTTTGGTGTAGGTAGAGCCCATAATCTGATTGAAAATGATGTTATCAAATAGATAGAGTTGCATCAAGATTCTATCATGACAACATTTTATCTGTATTTCTTTGTTTCCATGCTTTTGGGTCTTTATGTAATGAATAAGAGAATTCTTGTAACTTCTCTGACCTTCCTTGAATGCAGAAATATTACATACCATCAGCTAGGGAACTGTCACGGTTGGCATCAGTTTGTAGAGCTCCAATCGTACAACATTTTGGAGAATCAATCTCTGGAGCAGCCATCATTAGAAGTTTTGACCAGGAGTCCCGATTCATGGAAAGAAATCTCGAGTTGACTGATATATTTACTAGACCTAGTCTCCACAGTGTTGGAGCCAGTGCGTGGCTTGGTATTCGGATAGATTTTCTATCAAATCTTGTGTTTGCATTCCTTTTGGTGTTCCTCATTCGCTTGCCTGGACATGTAATTAGCCCAAGTAGGTACAGAAGCACTATCTTGGCATGCCATTATTTTTCCTAAACTGATCTCAGCAGACTAGACATATTCTTTATAATGAGATATGAAAGTAAATCAAATGGCACCTTAACAGGCATTGCAGGGTTGGCAGTAACATATGGTCTAAGTCTGAGCATGTTACAAGGCTATGTAATAATGTTCCTTTCTGCTGTGGAGACCAATATGATCTCAGCGGAGAGAATAATGCAGTATTCACGTATTCCCAGCGAGTCACCAGTGATCATAGAGAATTGTAGACCAAACTCCAACTGGCCTTCTAGGGGAACAATAGATCTAACTGATTTGCAGGTCAGAACTCAATACAAATAGACTATTTTTTTCAGGCATTCACAGCTAGTAATAATTTGCATGTCAGTTCATCTATAAATTTGATCCATACAATCAGGTGCGTTATGGACCACATCTTCGGCTTGTCTTGAAAGGTCTTACATGCACTTTCCCTGGAGGTACGAAGGTGGGAGTTGTAGGGCGAACGGGAAGTGGCAAATCTACTCTTATTCAATCCATTTTTCGCATTGTGGAACCAACAAAGGGCAGAATTGTTATTGATGGAGTCGATATCTCATCCATAGGCCTCCATGACCTAAGATCCAAATTAAGCATTATTCCCCAAGAACCCACAATGTTTGAAGGCACTATAAGAAATAATTTGGATCCTCTGGAAGAATACTCGGATGATGACATTTGGGAGGTCAGTTCTGCTTCATATTCTATATGCACATGTATCAATTTTAGGGCCAATCATTCTTGTCTGAAGAGTATAAATATTCTACTGTGGATCTTGTTGTGAGTTTATTGTTCATGAATCTAGTTTGATTTTGTCTGTGCTTTCAGGCTTTGGACAAGTGCCAACTTGGTGAGATTGTACGAGCAAAAGAAAAGAAACTTGATGCCTCAGGTATGGGTGTCTTCTTTACATTCAATGGAAGTCCTGAAGGAGAAAAAGAAAACATTTTAGGCTTTTACAATAGCTATTTCTGCTATTTGCTTTCCATCTTAGTGCTGATGTTTTGTTTATTATTTTTGTCTCCTTGAGACCTACCTGTTCTCTAGGACCCCCTTTTTTTAAGAATCAAAATTGAGAATGGAATCTAATGGAATGATCACTTGTACAGTGGCTGAGAATGGAGGAAACTGGAGTGTAGGTCAATGCCAGCTTGTCTGTTTGGGACGGGCACTACTAAAACAAAGACGGATACTGGTCCTTGACGAGGCAACTGCCTCAGTTGACAGTGCAACTGATGGGTTTATTCAGCAAATAATTCGCCACCAATTTTCTACCTGCACAGTCATTACTATAGCACATCGGATTCCATCTGTTATTGATAGTGATATGGTTCTCCTATTAAAGGATGGTATAACATTTATAAGCTGTTTATTTCCTAGTGTTTTGTTACAGTTACTATTTTTTTTTTGGACAGTTTTCATTTTTACTTATACTATGTATTTGTTTTGTTTTGAATCAGGACAAATTGCTGAGTATGACACTCCATCCAAATTACTCGGTAACAAATCTTCTGCATTTGCAAAACTTGTTTCGGAGTACTCCATCCAATAGATATCTTAACTAGAGATTTGGACATTGGTCATATTGGGTTCACAATAGAATGGAGAAAAACACTTTATTTCCCTGGAATTCAAGCTGGATAACTTCAATTATTCAGCCTTTATCGAGATACAATATAGTAGGCTATGGGCTATCATGTAAGCTCATTATTTTCGGATAATATTTTATATTTAGGTCCTTAAGAACAGTCCAAATAGTCTTATCAGTGACCTTGACTTCAGACTTAAGTTATGATTTTCACTTGTTAAGCGTTTTTCCTGTGTAATTTTCATCACTCCAACAAAGTAATCAGAACTCAAACAACTTGGGATTTGTAAGTGCAGTGCAGTGAGCTCTAACTCTGTTATTTTCTGTTTCAATTTGGCATTTTTTGTTTTTGTTTTTTGGTTCTATTTTACTTCTGACCTGTATATGTAGTAATACTGTGCCAATTCACATTAACATATTATTATCATTTCTACAAGACAAACTATGTTATAGCTGTCAAAATTTAAAAGTCTAGTTAATACTAAGGGATGGCTCCTGTTTTCTTCCTTCATGCAACCAGGCAACTCAATTTTATTCATAATATTTTGTAGTTATAATATTTTTATTTAATATTTTAATAAATAAGAATTTGAGAATTCTATCATCTAATCATTAAATATGCCTAAAAGAGGGAAAAAAAAATGAGAAATGTACAAAATAGAAATAGGCCATTTCACCTTAAAAAACTCTTATTTTTTATTTTTTTCAGTTTCTTCTTCGAATATGGATGAGAACCTTGCTTTTAGCATTTGTTTTAAACAATTTTCAATTTAACGAGTGTAGTTGTTTTTTTTTTCAACTTCAAACAAATATATTATACATCAACTTCAAAAAATCTTTTATTTAACATAGTGGAGGTAACTTTTCACTTTTATTAGTGGTGGTAACTTTTCACTTTTATCAGAGTTAAAACTTCACAAGAGCTTACACATTTACACATTTTTTTGGTGTAAAAAGTAAACACCGTTCTTTGAAAATTTTTCACAAGAGTTAATTTTTTACTTTTGTTGGCATTAAAAGTTTTGTATTTTTTATGTTAAAAGTTCAATATGAACTTTGTTAAATTTTTTAGCTTCACAAGAGTTAATTTTTTGCTTTTGTTGGCATTAAAAGTTTTAAATTATTTCTCTGAAAAATTCAATATGAACTTTATTAAAAATTTTAAATTCACTACAATAAAAGTTCAACATCCACAAAAATATAAAGTATCTTGCTGAAATGAAAAGTTTAGAATACACTTTTAAATTATTTCTCTGAAAAATTCAATGTGAACTTTATTAAAAATTTTAAATTCATTACAATAAAAGTTCAACATCCACAAAAATATAAAGTATCTTGCTGAAATGAAAAGTTTAGAATACACTTGACTAATGATGAAGAGCTAAAATTGTAAGTTTGAAAACAATTCCATGTAAGTGTAGGGAGTTATCTTCTTGGTTTAATGTTCTTTCCACACCAATTGAAATGTAATAGGATCATTACAAACTTTCAGACCTTACTTTCTAGTCACTTTAAATTTTTCTCATCATTGTTGAGGGCTTGGTCTTCCAACGTCAATTGAAATGTAGTGGGATCATTCCAAACTTTCCATGGAGTTCATACCATACTTTCTGTTTAGCTTAAATCATTGCCAAGGGTTTTCTTTTGCTCGAATTTTTAGGTTTTATTGGAGTGAAATTTGGAACTTAAGACCATTGAAAATTCAAAAGTCACTTCCTTAATACTGCTAAGTTATTTAACGGTATTCCTTCACTCCCTTATTGCTAACAAATGTAATGGTGCTCCTTCACTGTAATTGTTTTTGCCCATTAACAACTTGATGGTTTTGTCTAAAATAGATACAATTTCATAGCTTCACATTTTTCTCCATCTATTGATTACATAACTCATCCTTACTATCATTTGAACCAAAGTTTATTTAAATATCAAATACACATATTTGTCTTCAAAGGAAAGTTATTTAGTAAAGTATTGTATCAATGGAGTGACTCGAAGTGTTTGGTGTTCTAAGTGCTTTCATAGTGGAGTAAGCTAAACTCTTTGTTGCATTTCCTTGTAATTTTCAATCAACAGAAGTAAGTATCACTACATCACATCTTGCTTATTTTCATTTCTAGACCTTACCTTTGATGGTTGAATCTAACATGAATTTTGTTGAAATCCTTGTTATGAAACTTCTTTTCTATTAACAATACACAACTAGATGTAGAAGGTTTTGGTTAGAATAAAACTTTGTGTAGATAATTATTTTAGGATTAACTTTCATCATAGACAGTATGTCTCCCAAAAGATCCATTTCTAAAGCTCCAAAGCAATCTTCCAAATAAAATTTGATCCAAATTGAATCATTATATTGTTTTTCATACATCTCAATGCTTTTAGATGGAAAAAGTAGAGGAAATAAGCTCTTACGACCATTTTTATCAGTAGGACCCAGTTTGGAAAATTGGGGTTTGGAACATTTTAGGAGTGTTTTTAGGTATCAAACAAAGTTGTTTGGGGTTAAAAATTTTCCACTTTAGCACCACACCTTTTTTCTTATTCTACACATATAGACCTTTCCAATGACGCAAGAACTACATCAATTGGAGTCTATATGTGAAAGTTATGTCATTCACATGTTGACATTCCTGTTTTCACCACCATAATTCGACAGGATGCCACATCAGCCCCCATTATTCATGAAAAAGTGGCACCACATGATTATGATGTATAAGTCTCTAGAAGAGTCTATATTGTAACTCTATTTAGGATTTTGGGTAGTCAAAACTAACCACTAGTAGGCTATTGCGTTGTGTTATAACTGATCCACTGTGAGGAAAAGGGGTTCCATTATTTTGAGTGCATTTGTTCCACAGCTAAGAAAAAATAGTCAATAAGGATACGAGGTAGAGCACACAGAAAGGATTTATGAATTGTAGCAGCCAACGAGCCACAGTTCATACTTCTTTGTAATCACAACCATATTTCCATTTAGAGAAAGAGCGCAGAGCGACCTCACCTTCTAGTCGGGCTTTTATCTCGAAAGGGTTTCCCAGGTCATATCTTATGTAAAATGTGTATGCGAGCTTTCGTTTCATTATTCTCTATTTTTGTCATAATTTTAATTTTCATGCATACATTATTAACAATATTCTACATATCTATAAATTTAAAGAGAAATAAAACTATAATAGTGTAGATCTTGGATTTTTTAAGTATATTTTATCAGATCTATTATGACAAACTTTCCAATGGAATATCCACAAAAATTTACGGATTACATTGGTATTAGATCAGGTTTCTTTGGGTATATTGTGGATATTTGTAGGGAATCTAGATCAGCTGGGCCAAAAGTCATAAAACTCTAATCACGATCAACAAATTTGTGAATAACTCCCATGATCTTGCAGAGGAGATGTTTTTGCGGTTGGAACAAGAAGCCATAGCTTTAAATCATGATATAAATCTCCTCATGGAAGCCTTGACCATAATATTGAGACATTCATAGAAGAGGGGGATTCTAATGCACAAATTAGAAGGGGGATCATTAGGTCGAGAAGAAATGAAGAACTAGTCAAAGAAAGAACCCAAAAAAGATCAACCTAGTCTGAGTGTCATGAATCAATCACATCCCCTATTCAAAATGGGAGTGAAGGTCGATATCAAGTCATACCACAATGAGATCGATGCTCTAAAGCTAAATCATTGATTACAACAACTGGAAGTATATTTTAGTGTCCGTAAAATTGACGATGAATATAATATTTCATTTGCGTGATTGAAATTAGAGGGTCATGCCCTAACTAGGTGGGAAAACCACACAGAGACTCTGAGGTTGGAAGGATCCTCTAGTGACTAAATTGGAGGACTCTAAAACCCTCATTAAGTCACAACTTTTCCCTACTAGGTATGGATAGTATCAGTGGATCCGGTGGCACTACTTCAAGAAAAATATAGGGAAAAGCATGCAAGAGTACACCATAGAGTTCAAAAATATGGCCATAATGTTGGGGGGTCTACATCGCCATCTATGGGAGCAACATATTTTTTTCAAGCCCAAATCATTAGACTAGGCTTGTGTACAGTCACAATACATGGAGAACATAGGTATGAAGAAAGTGCAATCAATTGGATTGAAGCAGAAGGAGCAACAAGATGCTTCTAAGGAGGGGAAGAAGAAGTAGAAAGGGGAAAAGATAAAAATATGAAAACCATATCACACCAACGTAAATATCCTAGCAACCACTGCAACATTGATATCCATACAGAGAAGTGATGGAAGTTGCATCCAAAGCTTAACTTGAAGAAAAAAATAAAAACAATAATAAGAAGAATCTCACGGCCCCTGATTTGAGCAACCAAATTGAAAGTAGTTTGGATTTGGATAAGAAGATAATTTTTACATCACTAGAGAAGGAGGTGAATCTAAGTAGCCTTCAAAAACAAGAAGAGAAAGTAATGACCAAACTCTTCCATATAAAGATATAGTTGAAGAAGACAAAGACTAATGCTTTGTTTGACTCGGGATTGTAGGCAAATATCATTGCAACAGAGCTAGTAAATAAGTTGGACTTGGAAATTCCTAATAATCCAAGGCCATATCTATTAGGATGGGTAAATAAAGATGTAGAGATGAAGGTAACAAAATAAAGCAAAATTAAATTTTCCATCATTGTTGATTTTATTGAGGAAGTAGAACTAGATGTGGTTTCCCTTGATGTATGTTGAATTGTGTTTAGGTATCCCTACATCTACATGTGAGATGAAATATTCATTCAAAGATCCAACTAATATCAACTCATCAAGGATGGAAAATTGTTCATGGTTAATGCGTACAAAGGCAAGTTAAAATTTTCACAAGTGCGTGCCAACCAAACTAAGAAATTGATTAGTTCCAACAAGAAGTATTTTTTAAGAGAAAACCAGTCTAAAGAAGAGACATTAAGAGGAAAAGCATCCCTGGAGGGTTTTACTAAGAAACAAAAAAACCAACTCTAAGAGTTTCTATAGGCATACATGCATGTGTTGTGAGAGCCTAAAGGGTTACCACCTAAGAGGGAAGTGGAGCATAGGATTCATATATTACCAGACTCAACATTTCAAATATTGGGTAGTACAGGCCGTTTGTTATAAAAGAAATTGAGGTGAAGAAATAATTACATCAAATACTAGAACAGGGTGTCATTTCAACCGAGTACATCACCATGTGATTCAACCATTATCATTGTGCCAAAGAAGGATGGGATTTGGTAGATGTGTATAGATTATAGGACATTGAACAAAATCACGTTCAAGAAGAGGTACCCCCTGCCCAAGATATATGATCTATTGGATTAGTAGTAACAAGAAAAATACTTCACAAAGTTGGACTTAAAGTTTGGATATCACGAGGTTCGAGTCACATAAAAAGATACATGGAAGACCACCTTCAAAACCAGGAAAGGTTTGTATGAGTGGTTAGTTATGTCATTTGTCTTATGTAATTCACTAACTACATTTAAGAGATTAAAGAATGATGTGATGTTCCATTTTATAGATTTATTTCTTGTTTTATATTTGGATGATATATTGGTATACATTGCTACCTAGGAGGAGCACATCTCACATTTTAAGCAAGTGTTGGAGACATTAAAGAAGAATTAGCTGCTAGCAAATCTTAAGAAGTGTGAGTTTGCACAATAGTGTTTGGTGTATCTGGGGTATGTTATAGGTGGAAGAGAGCTGAAGATAGATCTTGCCAAGATGGAGGCTATCATGAAATGGTTGGTACATACTAATGTTTTTTAGGGTATGAGTTTCATTGGGGAAACATGATATATTAGAAAATAGTCTCATTTTTAGCCGTAGAAACACCACTCCATGCCATAATAGCAAGTGGAGAGAGTTTCCAGTGGGGAAACAGTGAGTAAATGGATTTCTAGGAGCTAAAGAAGAAGATCATTCAAGCACTAGTTTTGGAATTACCAAACTTGCAACAACCCTTTGAAGTGGAGAAAGATGTGAGTGGGTATGTTATGGGAGAAATATTGATGCAGGGAGGAAGGACTATAGGCTACCATTCTGAAGAATTTAATGTGGTAGTTCTTAACTACCCTACCTACAATAATGATCTCTATGCTCTGGTGAAAGTTTTGAGGAAGAGGAAGCACTATCTAATGGAAAGGAGACAGTGATGCACATAGATCACCAACCACTACAGTACTTGTAGGCCCAGAGTAATTTATAGTAGACCAAGAATTACAAGTGGATGGGGTTTCTATAATAGTTTCATTTGGTAATCCAAGAATGGAAGAACAAACAAGTTGGTCGGCATGCTTTCAAGGCCATCCACAACAAACATCACAGTTGTTGGGACTCTTTATATGAGCATGGATCCATTCACCCATGATGGATACAAAGAGGCATATTCAAAGGATGAGGACTTCAGGGAGGTGTCTCAGCAGTTGCAGAGTCAAATTCATTTGTACAATGGTGACATAACTATTGAATACCATCTCTAGGATGGGTTAATCTAGAAGATGGATAAGATATTTGTTCCTAAAGGTGAGTGATTGCAACTGATTACAGAGGCTCTCTCCTCCAAGGTTGTAGGGCACTTTGGTGTAGGGAAGATTGTGGCCAACTTGCAAAGGTATGTGTATTATTCGAAGATGCAAGAGCAGGTAGCTAGGTTCATAAAAGGATGCATGCTTTGTTGTATCATCATGCCTAACAACATGTAATAGGTTCTATATCATCACGTACTTTACCAACCCATCCTTAAGAAATAATTTCCATGGACTTTGTGGGTGGTTTACCAACAAATAGGAATGGACATGGCTACCTGTTCATGGTAGTTGACAAGTTTAGTAAGATGTCTGTTTTGATGCCCTGTAAGAAGACCATCAATGGATTAGAAGCAATTTTTTTTTTCTTTGGACAGGTCTGAGTGCACTTTGGGATACCAGGGAGAATCGTTTCAGATGGGGACAAAAGATTTCTTAGTGCATTCTGGACTACATTATGAAAGAAGATGGACATGAAGTTGAAGAGATCTACAACTTTACATCCACAGACAGACGAGTGTATAGAAGTAGTTAATTAGACTTCCGTGTAGCTTTTGAGGGGATATAAAGAAAAATTTGAAGACCGAGGATAACAAATTGGTATATATAAAACATTCTTACAACATAGCAGTCCACACTTATACAGGAAATCCCCCATTTGAAACCTGTTTTGGATATTTGACACCATCACCTTTGGAAAATGCACATGGATAGGAAGGTGTGAGGGAAGATCTTATATGAGATGCCTTGAAGGTGTTATCATTCTGTAATTTATGATATTGTGAGAATAGACACATAGGACAACATCAAAACCGCTTTGGAAGCTGGGATCTAGCCCTGCCAACTTCAGAGAGGCATCTCTTTGTAAAATTAAAATTTGTTTTAATAGATTTTAGGCTAGTTATGATTATGCTTGATTGTTTGGTTGATTAAATGGCTATATCCCCATTGTGCTATGGAGTAAAAAATACAACTAGTTCTACATAAATATTTGAAAGAGTTATCAGAAGGCAAGCTAGGTTGCATTAACTGGATCTTTTAAGATTTTAAGTGAATTATGAAAGTGGAAGAAGTGTGAAATTCAGTAGAGATTGAAAATCATTTTAGTATTCTTCAAGTTGACTTCAATAGAAAACATGTAAATTGATAATATCCAAAATAAGGCGTTCTAACTAACATATCCTATTCATCACAGTTTTTGTTATACAATTAAGATTTTTCATATTTACAGAGAAAGGAAAAATAGTGAAATAACACAGTTACAGAAGAAAAACTTCACGAGTGAATACACCACATGAATCTTGTAACAAGTTATTTTATTATTGATGCTCCAACAAAATTTGAAATTACTATGCTTAGTAGGAAAATATACTCAGTAATCAACCCATAATACTTCGAACAACAGAGTATTTATATTAATTTTTACAAAAATTATTACATTAACGTTGTCTCAACTGACAATGTATTATTAGCAAAAAATTGAACAATAAACTCTAACTATTACAAAATGATTGGCTCGCTAGAGATGATATGGAACACTTGCACTATTTTAGAGGAAACAATTCTTGAATGGACCTATTTCTGGGCTGAGCTAGCTGTTGTGTTGGCTGATGCGCTGGATGAAGATGAATATTCTAAATTAATTTCTACTCCTGTAGCTCACATAGTTTATCCCATCGATCTTCAACTAGGATAGTCAATTTGATTACCTTTCGGTAAATCTCATCGACTTCAATATATCAGGGAAAAGTGGGCTTTACCATGAAGATGTGATTTACCTCATGTTGAATGAAAAATTCATTACTTATTGCTTCCAGAAATGCTCTTAGAACTGTCATACTGCCTTTGATGCTAGAGAATTTGGTGTTGTCCCTGGAAATTTCCTTTAATTTCTTCACATAGTCTTCATGAGCTATCAACTTATCATTAATAACAAAAAAAGAAGGCAGACCCTTCCGTGTTAAAGGCACTATCCCATTGAAAAATTTGTTGACTATTATCTCCAAGCTGTGGCACTTTTCTTCTAGTTAAACAACCAGATTCTTCTTGGTAAGAATCCTCTTCACTTCTAAGATGGTTTCTGTCCTATCATCTACTCCCAAGTAATCTAACTCATATAAGTATTTGGAATTTAGGAACTTGGTAATGTTTTTTGTTGTTGTAGTAGGCATCTCTCCAAGTTCCTGTTTGATATCTGTGATAGCATCATTGGCATTTTTAATCAACTCCTTTTGTTCAAAAATAATCTAGATGCAGAGCCAGATCTCATTAATGGAGTTCATGATATCTGCCTAGATGATTTCCTTGGATTGGGCCAAGGTTTGTCCAATTGTTGATTCTCTCTCTAACTTTTGTAATCTCTCTATCAATTTCTGAGCTCTTTGTGCTTCCGCTGAATGAGAAGCTTCACTACTTGATCTCTAGTACTGCAACACTTTGACTTTATCTCTAGTATTGTAACATTTTGACTTGATCCTGTAGTTTCTTGATTTCCTCTATCTGAATAGACATATTTTCCACTACCTTTGTAAACTGCTTTGCACTATTTTCTATCTATGTAGTAGAGGATGCAATTGTAAGGATAGATGTAAGAGGTACAACATCCAAATGAACCATGGATAGTTTTATAGCCTGCTCCTTCTCTTTGATTATTTTTTCCATTTTTGTCTCCATTTTTTTTATCTGTGAATTTTGCTCCATGATGAGCTTCATCATATCAGTCTTTTGGGTTTCTGTTTCCTCAATATCCTTGCTGAGAGGATCTTCTGTAACTAATGTATTCAGTTGTTTTCTCAATGCTGCTATGTCATCATTCTTATTTTTTATTATCTCCTTTGTAGCCTTCATATTGGAGGGATTATATCCTATCTTAACCATCAAGTTTTCTAAGGATTTAATACTTGTATCCTTAGCAATAGAATATATTTTCTCCATTTTTAACTGTGACTAGATTTTTGCCAAAGAAACTTGCAACTTAGAAAGACTCATTGTTGTGTTAGTTAAAGTAGAAGAGATCATTTCACCTGTCTTCTTGTGCATCTCTATTTGATCAATGGGATGAATGTATTTTATGTCAAAATCAAAAGATGTATTCTTGTAATTAGCTGTTGACTTTCAATATGAAATTTGGGCCTCAAGGAAGGCCATTTGCATCTTACCTTTCTCATAATCAAATGCTAACAAAAACCTATTTTAAGAGTTGGAAGTCTTCCTCCAAAATTGACTATAGGTTTTTTTATTCAATATTTCATTTTCAATTTTGTCTCTCTGAATGTGTCAAATACTGTCTTCTCTTTCTCCCCTTGGACAACCTTAGTTATCTGAATAGTTCTTTACTGTTAATGTGAAGCTGAAGTAGTTATAGGAGAAATAGTGGATTGGCCACCAACTTGAGAAGATGAAGGTGTTTCCTTAGTGACTACAACAAACTCTTGTTATGAATATTTGTATGTATTAGCTTTAGGATTAATCTTGGTCCTTTTTCTATACATTATTTTTAACTCCTTGCTTGTAGTGTTAGTCACTGAAGGTGACTCTTCTTCTCTTTTCCTTGTCACTGCTTTCTTTTGTGGGATAGGAGTCTGTGATGTTGATGTTGACACTAGCTTCTCCACAGCTTCTTGCAATGTATTCTCAGCCCATTCCAATTGGTTCATATACTTCTCTATATGTGGCCTATGGGTGTGTATGTAAGCAATAGCCTTGTTTTCTACCCTTAGCTTTGAAATTCTTCCCAGAGGATCATAGGACCAGGTAAAGCTTCGGTCGAAGTTCATTTATTTCAATATATTGTCTGCTTCCTCACCTACTGACATGTTGTTACAGATGAATGGCCCAATTTGTGTTTTAATCCTAAACTACGACTTCTTCTTTGCTGATGCAAAGTGAATTTCATCAGCATTCCACATCTGTCTACTGTACCCTAGAGCAAAAATCCACATTGGGAGGAATTTTGGGAGCTTGTAAGGAGCAATATCACACCCATATATTCTCAACTCTGCGTAGTTTTGGTACAAGTACTAGTCTCCTGTCATGGCTTGATCTGATAAGTGAAAAATAATTTTTATTTCTTCATTTATTCTTGGTTCAACTGTACTACTCAGAATGCTCATAGCTCGATGTACAAACAATTCAATGAACTGTTTGTATGAATACTCTTTCTTCTCTTTCATTACCAATGTGGTCTACAAGATGACTGATTTCTGACTTCCATCTTCATTACATCTCTACATGGAAAACTTAAACATATCTGCCTCATAATACAGAAACATGTATACTAAAACAGATGAGTATTTGAACATTTCTTCTGCCTAAAATTTAACAAACTGATCATGAATGTTGTCTACCAGGAATTGGTTGAAATTAAAGATGATAGATGGTTTAGAATTTGTGGAAAATATGGAGAGGAATCCTGTAATGGGTTCATCTATCCACTGGTCATAATAGTAGCCAGGGAGGTATGCAATGCCACTGTTATAATCTTCTTTGCTCTGTCAAGGAAGATGGAGGAAGGGTACGAAGGATTTTTCTTTGGTATATGAGTGTCTTCAACTAGGAAAAGGTCAAAAGTTTTAGCCCTTTTGGGAAAATCTAGCTTATGGTATAACTCATTGAGGGCTTCTAGGGAGAAATGGGTGCTATTTTCCATAGAGGAGGTTTGCATCATATGATCGATTGATGCAGTGATGGTGAAAACAATTTCACCAGTGGGGGCAATGATGGCTCTTTGACTGGGTATATAGCAGGCTTGACACCTCCAGATAAATTCAGGGGCACTGTAAGTGTGGGGGAAGATATAGTGAGGAAAATTTGACTCCCAGAGTCCAATATCATCTTATTTATCTATATACTTATCTTCTAACAAGCAATACATCTCAAACAATTCAAGTTCACACAAAGTTTCATTAATCTTGTAATCCATGTTAGCTAGGGGGACATGGTCTAAATCTATAGGAGGGTGGATCAAAGGATTAAATGGATCCTCTTGGTTTTTCTTTTTAGGAGGCATTTTCAATTATTTCAGAGGAATTCAAAGGAATTAGAATGGAACAGTTTTACTGGGAATGTGCAGAGCTCTAAAAATGGTTGAAGAAGGTGAGGTAGACACAGTTGCTTTGGTTTGAAACGAATTAATGACTCAAATTGGCACTTTATAAACCTGTTAAACAATATAATTCATGGAGAATTGAGCACAATAAAGGTTTAAATGGTCACAATGCATGATTTTATAAGAAAATGTGATTTTCCTTTGAAATGGCGTGGATCCGTTAGTTTAACGGTCATTAGATTTTAACTGAATGCGCTAAATGATTCATTACCACGGGAATGGATGTGATTGGAAACAAATAGATGAGCTAGCGTGATGGGACTGGTGGATGTAACATACAGGGAAGTGGTTTTTGTGTTGTGGGGAATGATAGTTTTTTTTTTTTTTTTGGGGGGGGGGGGGTATGGGCCGATATAAGTGGTTTGAGTGGAGGGGGGCGCAAACATAGGATATGTCACCACGTGATCATGGGCCTAAACATGAAACATCTTTTTTCGGAAACCCCCCCCTTAGTAAAGCTCAGATGGAGAGGGGGGGCCGAAGGTTAATGCGGGTCGTAGATCGGGAGGAAGGTGAGATAGATGGCAGATAGATGGGAGGGATTTAAATTCAAATGATTTGATGGATTTTCAGGTAGCGGTACTTTTAATTAAAGTGAAAGCTTTGGATATATAGCCAATGTCTCAATATTTTGTTTTACGCATCTAATGTTTAAAATTTAGGATAAAGTGCTTTTGTCACTTTTCCTTTTTTATGCACAAAATACATTTTGAAACATAATTTAGGATAAACCATTTTAATCCTTTTCAAAATCCCCAAAACACTTCTACCTACCCTTTTAAATTTTATTCTTTTGCTAGACTAACATTTTTTACTTCTTTTTTTAAGTGTGCATTTAAGGCTAGCAAACCCATATCTCCTTTTTTTTTGAAAAAACTAATCTACTCTATCACTTATTTCTCCTATTGATTCAGATTAAGCAGTTGAATCAATTTCATTTTCTACCTAACTACTGATTACAAATATTAAATTGTTTGACAAATCTTTATTCTCTAACCTAATTGACAAAAAATCACAATTTTCAATCATGATTAAGTTGTATGATTTGAACAAATATCTAGTCATTGTGGAATTTTTAAACAGGCTGCACACAATCTTACTTGATGTTGACATAAATAAAAATAATCTATCAGTAGTGGCATTTGAATTTGCAACGCTTTCAATGTTATTTTTTCTATTTTTTCTTTTGTGGGGTTCTGATTTTATTTTGTATTCTTTTTCAACTTTTCTTTATTTTTGTCTTTTTTCCTTTATTCATTTTTTAGATATACCATATTTTCATTTTATTTTATATATTTTTTTGGAAATCATTTACATATTGAAAATTATTTACAATGTAAGATTACTGAGACAAAATACTCAATCACCTTGAGATACTATAAATTATAGGACCCTAACAGAAGGATGAGAAAATGATAGAGAAGATTAGGTAGATAAATATGCAGGTACAATTGTAACACCCTCTTCCCACATCTACCCAAGTAACTCACCAATCAGGGTAAACATGTGACACAAGATTACTATGATCTGATTCAACCTCCCAAGTAACCTTAAGGAAGTGGAATCGACACCGTACAACTACACAAACCTTCTACACTTGCTACATGACACCTAGGAGCCATTCAAACCTTCCAGGAAGCTATCCCCCGAGACAAATTGACCTTTTATTGCATTAATCCCCCAATCAATCTATTGACATGGGCAAGAGTGCGACTAGAAACCTCCAGTTTTTCGCATAACATGGGTATGTGTGCGACTGGGGAATTTTCCCAGTAATTCTAAGCCTACAACCCCAATTTATATGCCACTTTTTCAGTCCTAGGGCTCAGGTCATTGCCCAAAACTCGATGACACTTTCAAAACTAAAAATTAACAGTGGAATAATGATGTAGATACAATCACTTGAGCAAGGATTTGACTAGACCCCTACTAGCCATAACAGGCATTTCGTCAAACATGTCACATATATGTAATCTATAGGTTTAAACAACAGATCTGAGCATAGGGATCACATAAATATCTAGGAATATCTAAGAAACATTGTTCCCTAATATCATCAACGACATTATCATCTATTATGTCATATATTCATTGCTCATTCAGTTATAAATCAAAACATGTTGAGAGCATACATTTTCAATGTCATAAAACACATCCATAACCATCATATAGAAAAAAAAATACCAATGATACAAAAACCATAAATGCTACATATAAACCAGTACATTTACACATAAATTACCAAGGAAAGGGATTCTTATTCATGAACGAAAAACTAACCCGATATGGGATTACCACGTTCCACCCAACCATATATTGGTTGAGCCAAATCTCTCTTCAACCAATCACCCCCATGCCATATTCCAAGCATGAATGTGGGACTCAAACAAAAATAACCAACGAGGGTTTCCCAAGGGTAAATCACCTCACGAGCCTCATTAATAAAACCATCTTTTTAGCAATCTTCATTGGATCACTAGGCCAAAACAATAAACATGTAATAACAAGCTTTACCATGATCTCCACCATATCACTAGGTGAAAACAAGCATGGATGCCACTGGATTTCTCCACCTACAACATGAGAATTTTTCTTGTCTCCTAGTCTCTAGGATTTACCACAATCCATACTGAATCACTAGGCCCTAACCAAGACTTCACCCTCAAGGATTTACCGTATATCTCATCTCGTAATTCCTAGGCTTGATGAAGACCACCCACATCTAGGCTTTACCTTATATATCGCCATACACCAGTCAAGGATTCTTAGGCCCACCGAGGTGTTGGAAAGTGTAACTAGGTTCAGTCTTCATAATGACTAGTAATTATGAATTTATGTAATGAAGAATACAAATATAATAAAATGTATTTTGTAATTCTTTCCTCGTGGGTTTCATGAGAAAGGACAATTTTATTATAGGTCAAATAATTCCTCTTGATGTCTTTAAGGGTTTGTCATCTTGTCATATATATATATATATATATATATATATATATATAAAATTAAAGAGTCATGTATATGAAGAAGTGTTACACTTCTAAAGGAAAATTATTGATGTAAGTAGTATGCTCGAAGACCTTGTCAATATGCTCATGAAATTTAGCTTAAATTTGATCCATATATCCTTGAACAAGTCGGCCTAGAAGACATAAGACAACCACTATATATAAGATATTGGAACCTCATTGTAGTATCAAGTTTTAGGATCAAGTTTGAAAGAGAAGTGTGAATAGAGGGTCTGCAATTGATGCGAAGAAGGAAATCAGTCAATGAAGGAAGGAAGGCACATGTGTATTTGTTTTTAGGGCATATCATACCTTACTCAATTCAGGGAGGAAAAATTCCATTACATCAAGAGATAAGTCTACAATAAGTGTGAAGGAAAGGTCCACTATTAGTGCAAGAAGAGAAGGATACATCGTGAAGGAATAAGGCTAAAAAAGGTGTGAAAGAAGAGGCTGGTTTGCAAGGGAGTAAGGTCACCACAGTTTGGTCTCGGGACTGCACACACACATACATAGACACACACACCCACACACACAGAAATATATATATAAAGCCAAGGTTTACAAAGGATAAGAAATAAGAACGAAAGAGTGATATTAGGAAGCTAAGAGAAAGCAAGCAATCTAGGGCTACTAGACTAGGGACCGAGCTTCCCTAGACATGGTGTAGTGCAGTGCAGAAAGGAAGATCAACATAAGGAGCCAAAGGAAGAGAAGTGACAAGATCTTGGAGGCATATTGATATCAAGGGTCTGTGTCATGGTTATGGTACTTTTCAATTGAAGATCTAGAAGAAGAATTACTTACGGGTTTTCCTCTCCAAGAGGGAGAGGTTTTGGCCCTGGCTTGAAGAGATAAAATTCAGTGTCTCTTGTGTTTTGATAATTGACTTGATAAAATACATAATAATCTAATGAAGATAATATCTAAGTAATAGAAGAAAAATAATAATAACACAAGTAGTTATCAAGTAAGAGAATTGAATTAAACTCAACCCTACCAAATTCTCAACATGTTATCAGAGCTAACGTGCTAGAAAGGGCTATTTGATAAGAAGAAACTCAAGTACCAAGAAGGTCAAGGATCATTTTTCTAGAAGGAAAAGTTTAGAGATATACATTGAAGAGTCAATATTCAGATCCTAAATAGGATGGTTGTAGAAATTGGAAATCCATCTCAAGAAAATCAAGGACACCATGTAGAATTCATCACCATTTGGTGTTGAAATCAAATCAACATTGTTTGAGTCACCATAAAGCCATCATCATCATCATAAATGTTTCAAGGTGATTTAGCTATTTTGAAGAAACAAATCAAAGGGGGAGATATTATTGTATTCTACATCATCATCAACAAGGAAGCTCATAAAAATCATATACTCAAGTAAGTATCCTAATGTCCCCATCTGAATATGTGAAAATGACTTTTTTCAAGGAAAGTAACAAATTGTCTGGGACTGAAAAATTTCGTGCATGGAAGATAAGGACATATCTAAAATTAATTGAAATGAATTAATGGACTATGTCAAAGGATATTTAGTTTAACCTTCAAAATAAGATACTCAAACTTACACCAAATAAATGAAGCAAGATATAAGAGCCCGAAGGATTCTTATAGAATCCATAAAGGACTCTCTCATTCTCTATGTGTCAAATCTAGAATCCTCAAAATAGATATATGATAAATTAGTAGATCTATTCTTGAAAAGTACTGCAAGATAAAAAATTGTCTCTAAGTCAAGAACTATTCAAGTTAAAAATGTCAAGAGAGGAAGTAATAACTTCATATTTTATGAAGATTTTAGAAATTCGAGATCAACTGCAGAAATTAGGAGAAGTAGTGTCTGATGGAGAAATACTCATTATGGTACTGAATTCTCTACCTAAGGAATGGGGAAGCTTCACTTCAAACTCATATGGGAAGAAAGAAGAAATGAAATTTCATGATATATGGTCTTTATGTAAGGAAAAAGAAACTAGATCAAATAAAGCCAATTATACTATGTTAAGAAGGAAAGAAAAATTTGGAAAGTTTGGTCATAAAAGGAAAGAAAGAAATATGGATTATAAACAATGATATAAATGTAATGAGCTTGGGAAATATAAAAGGTATTGTACCAAATCTAACATGGACAAGAGGAAGAGGGAATAAGCTGTAGAAATTTGCTGAATAATGATATTTATCCACCGAGATTATCCTGATCACATATCAATTCGAATTCATATGCAACACATAATCTCTTCCACTCAGATCATCACACATGTGGAAATAAAACAAGCGGTATGCGATCAAAAGATCATCAAAACATCACACACATTACACAGTATGTATGGGGAAAGCCTATAGCTGAAAACCCCTCAGCTATTGTGTATATTATAATGAAGAGAACATGTAACAAACTCAGTACAATACTCCTCACAAGTACTCAGTACTATCTCAGATAAGTTACACACAAACTAGCTTGGTTTTGAACAAGTCACAGGTTCAAAACACATCCACTAATTGCCTGCCTCTATTGCGCAATCACTGCTAGCCTAATGAGAGATCCAAGGTTCAAATCTCCTTGCCTTGAAAATGCAATCATCATTGGCAATTGCCTCCAAGTGTGGTGCAAATCTCATGCACAACTAATGTCACAACTGATAGCTGTACTCACCCTTTCATCTACCTCTTTCACTGGTCTCCACTGAACTGTCCATGCACTGTAGTGAACTGATGTGTTCTTGAGTTGAATAATGAGTTACTAATTAGTGAATTAAATAATATTTAATTCACTCCACTCATTACTAGTTGATTAGCTAGTTAAACTAATCTCAACTAGTTCAACTAAGTTAAACCGAACACAACTCCACCAAGCTTGTCTCATCAACTCCACCAAACTTAAGCACGAAGTCCCTACTTCCAGAAGTCAACCATGCATAAACTCACAAACCCCTAGGGAATAGGTAATTCCTACGCCGGATGCATAGGCCACTTCCAAGGCTCGGGCAAGAGTGCTCAAGAGAGTAAAGCGAAGTTTAGAGTCCAAATATTATTAAGGGTAAATAATATATAACCCTATTTTTAGGATAGGCGAGTCTAAAAATAGACTTCGACCTAAATGTCTAAAAATAGAGGTCCATCTATTTTTACCAACATGACCAATACTCCAAGAATAACATATTGCAACCCCTGGACCATGCTCCATATGTCTAAAAATAGACATAGTCTAAAAATAGACTTTGCGCCAAAAATAGCCTGCGGGCCCACTTAGAGAAGGCGACTTCATTTCAATAAGCTCCATCATCTTGCTACATTTTCAACATAATCCCATGCCACTAGAGAAATAAAATGACCAGATTCAAAGAATCCTAAGAAAGAAGAAGTGAAGGATCTCTATTATGATTGAGATCATCTTCATCTTTAAGAGGTATTTGTGAGATGTAGAATATTATGTTTGAAAGAACTATATATTATATATATGCATCAGTTTAAATTATCATCATGATAGAAGCATTAAAATTAAGGAGTATTGGTGATAGGAGGATGTCTGAAAACATTGATGTAACATCTATGCTAGGAAATAAAATGACTCCTAGAACCTCGTTATATTTATAAAAGGGAAATTATATGGATCATGTTTCATCATTCATTAATCAATATGGAAACATGTGTTGGCATTTTTCTAATGGAATCCTTTTGGATTTGATGATTAGAAATTAAGAAAAAGGTTTCATCGAATTCTAACTTGTAGAAATTTGGGATTAGATATGATGACATACTGATAAAGCATGTTAAGGTAATAAAACCCTTCACTCCAAGGAAACCTACTACATGATAACTCAAAAGAAAATAAATGATGTACATGTATATATATGTTGACATTGGATTCTATGAAGTCAAGTCATGTGGTTGCAGGTATTATGCTTCTATCTTTAGAAGTATAATCAAAGAAAGAATAAAATATTCTGATGCATAGGTTACCACACCAGATGAAATCAACATAATATGTACTCATATGGAATATGAGATGATTGTATAAGATCAAGGAGATACATATTGGAAGTTCCTAGGAATGAAATAAACTTTTGTGGAGAAATAAAGGAAGAGATCGCAAAGAAAACAACCATAATCAGTGGAAATCAACATCCAAGGAAGACAAGAATACTTGACTCAAAAATATCTTGGGAATATATGTAGACTCTGATAGAAGTCTAGAAAAGATGGATACCCTTGATAATACATATATTTAAGAGATGTGTCAATCTGTAAACAAAGGATGTCGATTCTTACAAGAAGATGTCAGAGTGAAAGATCATCACTAAGGTAGCTTTTACTTTAAAAGTTCATATTTATAATTGATGAAATATGATGAGCTTATGTATAACTTCCAAATGGAAGCATATGTCTTCCACAAGTTAATAAAGATTTTAAATATACTTGGAAGAAGTATGGTTTGAAAGAAAGTAGCATGGCATAAAGTTAGATCAGATGAAAAGACTAATAGATCATTTTCTGGTAGAAGAAATGGCTCTTGGATGAAAGTGATGGATGATATGCGCCTTATGAAGATATCCAAAAGTTGAAGGCTCCTCAATTCATCAACAAAAGGAGTCCTTCATGATTATTTGGGTGCTTTTTTCATCATTGCTGCTGTAGGTCCCTGATTAAGAGGGAGCCTGGTAATAAGTTTCTTACTTGGAAGAAACTCCGTAATTCTTAAGCCAAGAAGAAATATTAGGTAAATTATTTGATAAGAAACTCCATAATTCCTAAGCCAAGAAGAAATATTAGGTAAATTATTTGTATAAATATATTAATTTTTGGAATATGTCCTCCCTAGTTTAGAGGGAGAGATAGACAAGTCATTTTGGTCTTCACCTAGGAAGACAAGAATGGAGGATTGGGTAAATCATCTAGCATCCGATACTTTTTCGGGATGTATTAGGGAATTCATGGAAATAATAGTTGTGAAAGGACAAAAATCCTTTAGGGATTAGATATCCCGATAAGAATAGTCCTTTGAGGTCATAATCAGTGAAACCTAGGGTGGAGTATGCACCTTGGAGACAATGATGACGTTGACTATAATCACTAGTCTCTCTAGAATTTTAGCTCATGGTGTTGTGGAGAGATGGAGATATTAGTCAAGACCTTGCATTGTGACAATGCTGGATAATATGATGCTATAAGAGATGGATTACTAATCGAATTACTCTTATGAGATTCTTCATATTGAAAGTTACCATGTATAATTATGAATACCTCCCTAGTTAAGAGGGAGTGTTGGAAAGTGTAACTAGGTTTTTTCTTCATAATGAATAGTAATTATGAATTTATGTAATGAAGAAGATAAAGATATTGAAATGTAATTTTTAATGCTTGCCTCATGGGTTTCATGAGCAAGGAATTTTTTATTATAGTTCAAAGGCTTCTTCTCGATGTCTTTAGGGGCTTGTCATCTTGTCATATAAATTATTAAAGAGTCATGTATATGAATAAGTGTTACACTTGTAAAGGAAAATTTTGATGTTAGCAATATGCTCCAAGACCTTGTAAATATGCTCATGAAAGTCAACTGAAATATGATGAATATATCCTTGAACAAGTCGGCCTAGAAGATGCTGCGAAGAATTCAACTCACCTTATAGAAGTCATGTTGACCTAGAAGACATGAGACAATTACTATATATAAGAGACCGCAGCCTCATTGTAGTATCAAGTTTTTAGATCAAGTCTGAAATAGAAGTGCGAATAGAGGGTATGCAATTGATGCGAAGAATGAAGTCATTCAACGAAGGAAGGAAGGAACAAGTGTATTTCTATTTAGGGCATATCATACCTCACTAAATTTAGCGAGTATGAATTACATTATAGCAAGAGACAAATCTGCAATAAGTGTGAAGGAATGGTCCACTATTAGTGCGAGAAGAGAAGGCTAAACATTGAAGGAATAAGGCTAGAAAAGGTGTGAAAGAAGAGGCTAGTCTGCAAGGGAGTAAGGTCACCACATTTTGGTCTTGGCACTACATATATATATTAAGACAAGGGTTACAAAGAAAAATAAAGAAGAACAAAAGAGTGATATCAGGAATTCGAGGAAGAATCTAAAGGAATTTGAGAGAAAGCAAGTAATTTAGGGCTACTAGACTAGGGACTGAGCTTCCCTAGATGTGGTGTAGTGTAGTGTAGAAAGGAAGATCAACAAAAGGAGCCAAGAAAGAGAAGTGAACAGGTCTTGGACTGTAATATTCCCAAATTTTCACATTATATTCGGAATATTAGAGTCCTTGATTTTCTTAATGAATTAAGTAAATAAAAGGGTGGAGGGACCCACAATCCTGAATAAGAATAAATATCCACTTTATGTGTGTGAATGTGGATTAATTTAGCCTATATTTGCAAAAAGAGGTAGTTGAGAAACTACTAATGTGAATGAGATTGGAGATCATGTCTCATTTAATGAGAAATATCATAGAGGGTTGATTCAGTCAACTAAGATCTTGAAGATGTCAAACAAAGGATCATTGAGCATTCATGATTAAGTGATGGAGGATCATGTGAAAATGAAGCACACATGATGGAGGAGGTGTACATTGCACCTAGACTGTTTGGTTGATTTGGTCAAACAACATAGTCCCACTTGGAGGATCTTTTCCACATGAGACTGCGCAGTTGAGATTAGGGCCAAGGCTTGAGGGGGCTCAATCATTATAAAGGAGATGAAGGAAAAGTTGAAAGGCATCTTGGATTATTTGATGTATGATCTTTTAGATCTGGAATTGTCAAGTGACATTCCACTGCATTCTTGGGCTGTTTAGCAGAGATTGTAGGTGTTGTTTAGCACAGGGTGTTCTCGGGCGAGAATCCCACCTCTTTCTTTGAGTGATATCTAAGGAAGAGGATTGTACTTCATGATACACTAGGCTTTAAGTGCCATTTCATTTTTCTACTTTCTGGAGAACATTCATATTCAAAAATCTGTAGATTTCTAAAGATCAGTTTGGAAGGTGGAAGTTGTCTTCAGTACTTTAGCTGGAGAACAAGGTGAGGGATTATTCCCATCACTTGGGCTTATAGATCAGCACTCCCAGAGCCAGATTGCAGATCTGGCATCAGACCAAATGTTATATACCTCCTAGTAGCAGTATTCCCTACAAGAATAACATTGTCCATATTGCAGATCTGAAAGGAGGAAGGAAGTTGCTAGCACTTCAGCTAGCAATCCAGTGGAGGATCATTCCTTCACATTGCCATCAGTCTCACCATCAGCCTGGAGCTTATTGCATCATTTTTTAGCAGGCAGAAGGCCTCTCTTTCCCTCGCAGCGTGGTTTCTATTGGCAGCTATGTTGCAGCAGCTGAATTCATCATTGGAGGATTGAGAAGGTAGATTTAGAGCTCTCAGCTCATAGATCTGATGAAGTGATCAACCCTTCAAGCATAGATCTGATCTGAGCACACATTTCAGCCATCTATTCTTTAGATCTAGCTTCAGATCTGTATTTCCCAGCAGATCAAGGCTCAAATCCTAAGGAGGTGATTTTCCAAAGTTGCAGATCTAGACAATCCTTTCTAGGTTATCTTGGGAATCCATCACATTGGCCAGATCTTGAATCTTGGCGTCATCAAAGCTCCAGTTTTGAGTCGATTTGCATTTCCCTTTTTAGCTTACAACTCCATGTTTATATTCTGCTGAAGGGACAGCACAGTATTTTCTACAGAGCCTCTCCAGTTACCTTGCACCTGTTGTATGCATGTTTTCAGGGTGATCCTAGCTCATTTTTTTGGCTAGATCTACCTATATTTTGTACTTGTGTAACTGAATCATCTCCAATGTTATAAAATGGCTCAGCTCTTTCTGCATATTCTGATTTGTACTTAGATTTATTGTTTATCTTGCTATAATTTCTTATATTGTGTGAAGTATTACTGCATTCTCCCTTTTGGGATATTACAGTTTTATCAGAGCATGATCTTTGGCTCATCTTGTGGACACTTCATATTGTGCATTGAGAGAAGAACAGATAGATGAGATCTATCATGGAGGATGAAAAATCTGTCACTCCTTTCTTTAGATCCATGCAAGATCTCTCCAAAGGGGTCAATCAAATGAAGGAGGAAGAATAGAGAGAAGATCCAAGGAGAAGATGTGATGAGGAAGGTACTTCCTATCAGCAGCAAAGAAGACCGGAGAATCCTAGATCTCCTCATAGATCCACTATGCCCACTTTATTTGAAGAAGGTGAGAGGTATAGAAGTGAAGAAATTAATGAACCTGAGACTCATGAGACTCTCAGTATATATCTTGAAGAGTACAAAGCACAGTCTAGAGCTTTCAAGCAGAAGCTAACTCTCCAACAATTCTTCCAGATTAAAGAAGAGAGATAATCCTATAGCATCAATAGGAGAAAGAGGCATAATAGATTCTATTTTCCTACATTTGATGGATCTTCCTCAGGCAATGTCAAAACTTGGAGGAGAGAGGTAGATTCATTTTTCGAGCTGCATCCTATGGCTGAAGAAGAGGTTGTTCAAATTGCAACACTTCATCTCTTAGATGAAGAAGAAGATTGGTGGTTTGGGCACATAGAGCATGTAAAGGTGACCAAGTATTCAGATTTATTTCACAAATTGAGGAAGAAGTTTGATGTAGAGAAGAGATAGAATGTCAATCTTGTCACTCTGGACAAAAGGTCACTACTTTCACCACCTACTGGAGAAGTACTTGTATCTAGAGAAGAGACACTTGCATCTTTGCAAGGTAGTCTTGAGCTCTTGACATATGGAGTCCCATGCATGGGTCAGGAGATGCATGAGGAGGAGGAGGGAGATACCAGCGCTGCTACACTTGAAGCAAAGAGGCCATCACTCTTACCAGTAGTTGGAGGCACTATTTTCCCAGTTAGAGGAACCCTTGTGTTATTTAAAGGTTCCCACATATTAGTTGATCCAAGGTATGCATAAAATTTCATCACTTATTGTTTCAAGATCCATGCATAACCAAGGGTTAGAACAAAATGCTAATTTGAAGCAAAGACATTTCACAGCGCAGAGAACCCTTGATCTAATCAAGGAGGAGACTAAAAACTATCCCTGTTCTTCATTGTTGAGCAACATTCAACCCTTTGAGTTGAGATGTAGAGTTTCAGAAAATGGGATCAACAATATCCTATGTACAATGGCTGATTATGAGATCAGTATGGTGCATTACTTTGAGACATGTATTACCTTGTAGATCTACAGCGCTGTCACTTAGTAGTTGTGACAAAGAAAGGGCTTCATCATTCTTAGAGCATTCTGTAGGTAGCTTCACTCATGAAACAGTGGAAGCAAAGATGACAAATGGTAGACATCTTGAAATGAGAAACCTTCTCTCCCTTCTAGATGACCCTTTCTCAATGAGCCTCTCATTGCTCAAAGAAAAAATTCTAGTTGCACTAAATCCAAAACTTCTTTGGTTTTGGAGGGAATTTGATGGAGAGAGAATCTCATTAAGGGATCTCATTAGAGATGCATCTCAATATTTCATGAGATGCAATGTTATTCAACAGTTTGGGGAGGATAGTATTATACAAAGGGAGGATGCCATGATTATGTAGTACCTCATTCATCATCTACATGGGAGTGAATGGGTAAGGTTGATAAGCAAGGGGTTGCAAAACCACTTGCAGATTTGTATGGGCCAACATGCTTGGTTATGTTGGTTTCCATTGGGAGATTTTTGTCACTCTCCAAAGGCACCTATTTTTCTGATCCATGCCTTGAAAACACATATGAGATGAGGGAGGAGGCATGGATATGCTTGCTACTCTTGGGTGAGTATGGATACCACCCTATAGTTCATGATTTTCTGATTCATGCCTTGTGTAACAATGATAATATGTAGCAAAAGGAGGCATGCTCATTTTGATTTCACTTGAGTTTTTGGCCATCACATGACATCTCCTATGTCTGTGTGTTTTGTATTGTGTAAAACTTATCATAATGATATCATGATGTGCATTGATGATGTTTCTTTGTATTGGGTTGATGTGACATCTCATATGTCCATTAGTATGCTTTTGCTTCATGATGCACATGAGGAGAAGAGAAGGCAACAAGATCTCTTGTTGCTTCGGTTGCTCATGGGGGAGTTTGGCTTGACCATGTTACATGGAGGAGATGTAGGATGGCAGCAAAGGGCTTTACCCTAGTGGTTATTGTTAGGAGAATATGGTTTGACATCTTTGTCTACCCATATTACTTCTTCCCTTCTTCTTTTGCATAACTTTGAAATGATGGAGTTTGGATCCAACAAGGCTAAGTATCGGAGCATATCAATGCTCAATCGAGTTCATGAAACATGGGATGAAGGAATGCATTGTATGATGAAGCTTTTCCTTTGTGGAAAGAGCTACTTTATTTTATGTCTCTCATGTATTTTTGATGATGTTGGAAATCATATGGTTGTCACTTGTTACTTCATGATGGGATGAGGACATCTAATCAAACAGTTGGGTCATTCTTTATGTTTTTAAAAGACAACTTTGGAACCAAACATACATATACTATTGCAGCAAATGGAGGAAGCCTTCGTTATGTGGATGCCATATGGAGGAGAATAAATGGCCTTGCATCTACTTTTGGAGTTGCTTGAGGACAAGAAAACTTTTCCTTGGGGGGGGGGGGGTGTTGTAATATTCCCAAATTTTCACATTATATTTGGAATATTAGAGTCCTTGATTTTCTTAATGAATTAAGTAAACAAAAGGGTGAAGGGACCCAAAATCCTCAATAAGAATAAATATCCATTTTATGTCTGTGAATGTGGATTAATTTAGCCTAGATTTGCAAAAAGAGGTAGTTGAGCAACTACTAATGTGAATGAGATTGGAGATCATGTCTCATTTAATGAGAAAGATCATGGAGGGTTGATTCAGTCAACTAATATTTTGAAGATGTCAAACAAAGGATCATTGAGCATTCATGATTAAGTGATGGAGGATCATGTGCAAATGAAGCACACATTATGGAGGAGGTGTACACTGCACCTGGACTGTTTTGTTGATTTGGTCAAACAGTGCAGTCCCACTTAAAAGATCTTGTCCACATGAGACTATGCAGCTATGTTACCAGAAACAAGTAATGGAAACGAAACGAGAAACGACAACGATACGAGAAATGGAGTTTGGAGGTTTTTTACTTAAGAAACGAGGAGAGAGAAAATAAAAATACAAATGAAAAATACAAATTTAATTTCAATTTTCAATATAATTTCAACTAAATTTACAACCCAAATTTTATCAACCATATTGATGCTTAGCAAATTGACTACTATTATTCCTCCTCTTAGTGAATTAAGTGTACATTGTCTATGTTATTCTGCAGTTCGAGCCTTTAGCTGATTATGATTTTGTGGGAAAAATCCAAATATATATATATATATATATATATATATATATATATATATATATATATATATATATATATAACCCAAGATCAAAATACACCATTTGGAAAGAAATAATAAATAAAATCTACAATTAAATGTCAATTTCTGAAACCATATATCATTATGTTTAAATCAGATTAATGAAAGCTATAATAAAGATAAAAAATACACATCTCTAAGAAAAAACAAAAAAAATTGATATCCATCATGCTTTTTGGAATTATGAACAAACCATTGTTTGGTGAATAAGGTGTGAGTGAGTGTTCAAAAAAATGCAAGTTCATAATATCATTTAATTGAACTAAATTGTTAATATAAATTTGAGTAAATTTTCCACAATATAACAACACTCAACTAATCTAATTCCAAGTTAAAATTAGATCCAATCTAATTCCAAGTTAACCTACATCCTAAAAAATTAGATCCAATTTTTTATCAATAAAAATTTTCACTGTAAAAACTTATATTACAAAGCTCATATATGTCAACGATACCATATTAACCTCGTTACCACGGACTTCATTACTCCTAATAGATGTTCTAGAAACTCCTGAGAACCCATATGTCCTCTTTTGGCAAGAAGCGAACTCTATGAAGGAACTGGCTAACGAGAAGGCCGAGAACGACTGTAGAAAACGATGTTTCCGTAGGGTTTCTGTTTCCTGTTCGTTTTTTCCAGGGAATGGTGGAAACCATCCTGTTTCTGGTAACTTGGCTGCACAATTGAGATTAGGGCCAAGGCTTGAGGGGGCTCAATCATTATAAAGGAGATGAAGGCAAAGGTGAAAGGCATCTTGGATTATTTGATGTATGATATTTTAGATATGGAATTGTCAAGTGACATTCCACTGCATTCTTGGGCTGTTTAGAAGAGATTACAGGTGTTGTTTAGCACAGGGTGTTCTCGGGCGGGAATCCTACCTCTTTCTTTGAGTGATCTCTAAGGAAGAGGATTGTACTTCATGATACATCAGGATTTAAGTGCCATTTCCTTTTTCTACTTTCTATATAACATTCATATTCAGAAATCTGCAGATTTCTGAAGATCAGTTTGGAAGGTGGAATTTGTCTTCAGTACTTCAGCTGGAGAACAAGGTGAGGGATTATTCCCATCAATTGGGCTTATAGCTCAACACTCCCAGAGCCACATTGCAGATCTGGCATGAGGGAAAATTTTACTGACCTCTTAGCAGCAGTATTCCCTTCAGGAATAAATCTATCCATATTGCAGATCTGAAAGGAGGAAGGAAGTTTCTAGTACTTCAGCTAGCAATCTAGTGGAGGATAATTCCTTCGCATTACCATCAGTCTCACCATCATCTTGGAGATTATTGCATCATTTTTCAGCAGGAAAAGGCCTCTCTTTCCCTCATAGCATAGTTCCTGTTCGCAGCTGTGTTGAAGTAGCTGAATTCATCATTCGAGGATTGAGAAGGTAGATCTATAGCTCTCAGCTCATATATCTGGTGAAGGGATCAACCCTTCAAGCATAGATCTGATCTGAGCACACATTTCAGCCATCTATTCTTCAGATCTAGCTTCAGATCCGTATTTCCCAGCAGATCAAGGATCAAATCCTAGGTAGGTGATTTTCCAAAGTTGCAGATCTAGACAATCCTTTCTAGGTTATCTTGGGATTACATCACATTAGCCAGATCTTGAATCTTGGCATCATCAAAGCTCCATTTTTGAGTATATCTGCATTTCCCTTTTCAGCCTGCAACTCCATGTTTATATTCTACTGAAGGGACAACACAATATTTGCTTCAGAGCCTCTCCAGTTATGCTGTACCTGTTGTATGCATGTTTTCAGGGTGATACTAGCTCATCTTTTTGGCTAGATCTACCTATATTCTGTACTTGTGTAATTGAATCATCTCCAATATAATAAAATGGCTCATATTTTTCTGCATATTATGATTTGTACTTAGATTTATTGTTTATCTTGCTATAAGTTATTATATTGTGTGAAGTATTACTGCATTCTCCCTTTTGGGATATTACATGAATGCATATTGATGTCAAGGGTCTGTGTCATGGTCATGGTACTTGTGAATTGAAGATCAAGAAGAAGAATTACTTCTGCCTTTTCCTCTCTAAGAGGGAGAGGTTTTGGCCCTGACTTGAAAAGAAAAAATTCCATGTCCCTTATGTTTTGATAATTGACTTGATGAAAGACATAATAAGATAATGAAAATCATATATAAGTGATAGAAGCATAACAAGTATAACACAAGAAGTTATCAATTAAGAGAATTGAATTAAACTGTCCCTACCAAATTCTCAATGAGAGGAAAAACAAAATCTGGCTTTATCGCAACACACAGTCTGGTTCAGATGTTACTAGGTCATGTGTTCTTTCATTCAAATATCCACCTCACTCAGCTTTGGATCCATCCGAAAATCCATCTCAACGAAAATATGAGAACCCCATCACACCATAACTTTCAAGAAATGGTTAGGCTAGGTTGAAAACACTGCTACACCTGGAAAAACCCATGCCCATGATATAAAGATAACGAAGAACACACATGAACAATATGAATGCCAAATATAGTAAGGAAACCTCACATACAAATTTATACCTGCAAAGAATCTTGTTATAGTTGCTTGATCTCTACTTCCTCTTAGCCTTATTTTCCTTTTTTGATCCAATGCTGAAATGCTTCAAGAAAACACTGTGTGTCCAAGAGTGAGTGAGAGAGAGAGAGCTCCAAAATTGAACTGAAAAAAGTTACCAATTGATCCTTAGAAGCATATTTTTGATCAATGAGGCCTCTATTTTATTCATTTTCCATTATTTTCCTCCTCACATGAAACCTAGACCTTTCACCTTCATTTTACCCTAATTTCCATTATTTTCATAAATAAATTTCCAAAAATGTTAGTTTTCCTTTCGAAATCCCTTTCCATTGCCTTTGCTAATTTCCGTAGCCATAATAACTGAAATGAAC
This sequence comes from Pinus albicaulis, assembly GCA_034641835.2. Taxonomy (NCBI): domain Eukaryota; kingdom Viridiplantae; phylum Streptophyta; class Pinopsida; order Pinales; family Pinaceae; genus Pinus; species Pinus albicaulis. The sequence goes on from CM076580.1 coordinate 1,471,786,689, forward strand.
ACCCACACTAGGATGTTTTTCCCAACATTTAAATTTGAATAAGTGTCTCATAACCGTGGTTATTATTTTTCCTTTCTTAACTTTTATTACATGGAGTTTTCACCAAGGTTGTTACAAAAAGAGACATTACAAAATTCATAGGAGAAATATAAGGCTAGGCATGATCAACATAGAACAAAGAAATTATTCAAGGTGGGAGATAGAGTATCACTACATTTGAACAAGGAGGGTCTATAGGGGCATAGTAAGAAAATCAAGGCTTTGAGGTATGGCCTCTTTTAGGCACTAGAAAAGGTGGGTGATAATGCATATCGACTCATTCTACCACCATATATGTGAGTTTCCTTGGTTGTGAATATAGATAATATGAAACCCTATGGCTATTCCATGCTAGATCAGGCAGAGGAATAAGTCCTAAATTATGTGGAGGGTTTGGCACCAATTTATTAGGAAGTGTTGGAAAAATAGACATGCTAGCATGGCCTTTGGTAGATTAGGTTGAAAGGACAAATTCCAAGAAAAGCTAAGTGGTATACTAGAGAGAAAGTGGAGGAAAAATATTCTCACCTCATTCAATATAAGTTATTGGGGATAAAAATTCTCAAAAAATGGGGAGGTGTGATCTATATTGGTTTTCATCCATCTTGATTCTTTCAAAGTTGAAAAAATGGAGGAAATAAAATCTTAGGAGCACTTTTATTGGCAGGACCCAGTTTGGAAAATTGACGTCTGAAACCTTTTAGGAGAATTTTGAGGCATAAAATGATGTTTTTTGGGGCAAAAATTTGGTACTTTAGCACTGTTAGCCCCCCTATGAAATTCTTGACAAGAAAGCTGGGGGGCTAGACTGTTTTGGAGCATTCAAGGAATGCCTTTCCCCTGAAAACCCATCCTCCTTGAAGTCTCTGAGTGCTATGCCTAATACAAATCCTATCTGCTGATCCATTCCTAAAAAGGCCTACTGTTACCCCTCATACTTCTACAAAAAACCACACTTTCACCTCCTTTCCCCTTTGACAAATTCCCTCTTTTCCCTCTTTAATTTCCCTATTAACCCCCTAAATCCCCTCTAAAGTCCCCACACCATTTGTTTTCCCAAATTCCCCCTCTATCTCCCTATCGTTGCCATTATAAGATTTCAAAAATGCATTAAAATGGGGTAAAAACCCATTTCCGACCATATAATAGGCCTTAGCCCCTTCTCCGCTAGCCTGCGCCCTTTTTCCTCCATGTAACCCAGCACTGTAACCATTCGCCAAGACAAAGGGCACCTTCCATGTATGTCCATCAGTCTCAGCCGTCGATTTCAATGGATCGGACGACGGTAATTTAATCCCCAGTGCCCACATCTCCTACGCTCATTTACCCCTTGCTGGGCCATCGCCGTCCATCCTCCCGAAGATCTGACGGTCCGGAGCCTCCCCGCCCAGTGGACCCCACCGCGCACTGTTCCAAACCTGCTGATTTTTCCGCACCGCTTCTGTGCAGATGGTTGTTTTCCCCGAATGCCTAGCAATTCCATACAGCTGCCGACGCATGTCTTCTGTACGACAGCAAGGCTGCCCATCCCCCACGCATTAACCTTCGACTCAGGATGCCGTGCGAAATCGTCGTAAGTCGTCAGATCTGGGATGGCCTATCCAACAATTGTCATCTCTCAATACTGCGCACTGTTTAAATTCCGATCATCGTACCCCTGGCCCATCTTCATCGCTCCACGCTGCATTGTCAGTTGCCGATTTCCTTGAAAATCAACGGTCCGCGTCTGTTCTCCCATGTTGAATATTCCACCCTCGCCCGATCCATCCACGTTGTCATTCCACGTGCGTCATCTTATAGTCGACCACCCCGTTGCATTATATTGGTTTATCTTTGTGTTCGTTAAGGTTTTCGTTAATTTTTCGCTCTACAGACCGCCGCCTCCGCCAGAGCAGGTTTCCATGGTTCCTCTGCATTTCTCCACCGTGTCACCATCCGCACTACTCTTCTCCACCTCCATATCATCCGCCACCCCATCCATCGTTTCTTCACTGTTTTCGTGTTTTGCAGGGTTTCAAAGAAGCAAAAAACCGCCATGATGCACACCCCTGTTACAGTACCAGTGAAATCAAAGAAGATCGTCTACGGAGGTAGAATTTATAAAAAGAATGACCCGGGAAGGTGAAGACAGGTCTTGCATTAAAGAAGGTCAGAGTTCAACATTGAAAACATTCCAACATCATTGAAAGCCCGAGCTAACCTGTCAGAAGCAAAATGGAGCGGCAAAGTGTTTCAACACAAAGCAAAGGAGACTAAGGCGCGCTAATGAAGATCCTGAGCCTTAAATCAATGGTTTAGCAGGCAAAGCATCAGTTTGAAGACCCCTAGGATCGATCAGAAGATCCTGAGTGCAAGTAAAAGGTAACACCAGGGTTTATTCATCAGCAGAATGTTTTTCTCCAGCAAGTATAGGGTGCCCATACAGCTTTTATTATGCACAGTGTCCCTGAAGGAATTTCCACCCTAACAACAGTTCTAAACCGCCAGAGCATTTATATGAAAGACTTCTCAGTTGTTCATTTTTTTTCAAAGCACCAGGGGTACTACAACCAAAAATGTCAAGATCATATCCAAAGAAGATTACTCTTTCACAAGGGAGGTGACAGAGATTAAACACACAGCAGTCAAATAGAATGGGTCTTAGCCCTGCATTCATTTTTGTGTTTAATATTACATTTAGTGTTCACCTACCCCCTCAGTCGATCTTCTGTTCATCCTCTTCTATAAAGCACAGAAGGAAATTATTGTAAGGGTTGTTGAATGGATATTAGTGAATTGAAAGTATTTTCCTCTGGAGACAAGTTCCTTGTGTAATATTTTAAGATAGGCTGAGATTTGATGTATTCATACTGAATGTTCAAGTTGTGGGCAATGATGTACTTGATTGGTGTTGTTTTTAATATGACAAGCATATTTCTTTGGATCCTGATCTAAAGCAGCTGGTGATGTTTTCCTTTCTCTGTATTTGTGATTGACTTGCTTTCATTTCATTACGTTTATTCTGGCTCGCATCAGAATTTTGGCATAAGATTTACCCTTGATAGGTACCTTATGTTGCTGCTCTCCCAGCCTTTTATGTTTTCTGCTTATATGTGTATCTGAATATTGATTTCAATTGGTTTAACCAGTGTAGTGGATGTTATTGCCTACTCTCTGATGTATGAATTAATGAAATCTATGTTTAGATGTTCTTGTTAAGATTTAGTTGGGCAAGTTGAGAACACTGGGAGGTCTAGAACCCCGTCTCTGCCTCACTAGGATCTTTCCATCCCAATTAAGCCTCCCTAAGATCCCTTGTTTTGCCTCTGATTTTGTCCAAGCAGGCCTGGAGTTAAATGACCTCTAACCTGATCTATAGACAGGATTGGATGGTTCTCCTCCCTTCATTTTCAGTCCTTAATGTCCCATTCCAATATCATCTTTAAGATCCAAATGCTCTAGATGACTAGCCCAACTGAAAGCTTGCACATCGAACACAAGTAAATCCTTTCTTGACTCCATTGCCCAATGGCCTTGATGTTCTCTGAGTTATCTATCTTTGCCTAGTTTCCTCTTTGCTCAGCCTTGTCTTATATTGGACCCTTCTTTCCTGATTCCCAACAACCAAACCAATCATCAAACAAACAAACCCTGTGCCTATAACTAGCCTAAAAACCTTAACATTCGAGCTTCAAAGACATAAAACCTTTGACAATCATAGAGGGATACCTCTCTGGGCCTAGGAGGGCTAGATCCTAAGGTCTGAAAGTGGTTCTATGTTGTCTCATCTTTTGGTCTTGTCAACCTGGCCAAAACATGGGAACCCCAACATAATGGCGACTCCGCTGGGGACTTTCTGAATGATCTTCATCTCACTACACCAACAACTTCAGAAGCTTAGAACTCTAGTTAGGTTGACAGTGAGTCACTTCTTTCTTGAATCGACCTCTATTTTTGAGTGTCCATCATACTCTTAGACAGAGCCTGGAAAGGGCCAGGTAGCCTCCGGATCTCACCCTCTTCGGAGGTGACATATCTAGTAAATGCCCTCCCAGTCAATCTCTGGTTGGAGTTTGTTGTTCTTGAGGAGATTCCTGAAAGGTGATAGTGCCTGAGCACTGTGGTGGACAGTGTAACTCCTATACATATCTTAAAACCCTCCACCTGGCGACTCCATTGTTCCTAAATGAAAAGACTCCACTGGTGATTAGTAGGCCTGCTGATTAACTTGGTTTCACATAAGACTCCACTGGGAGACCATCCTCTGAGGCCAGCCTTTTAGAAAACATTAACCACAGTAGAAGTAACAAGTAGGGTTAAGCTTCTTGGCTAAGAAACAACATTATGGCTTTTAGAACCATCCACACGAGAGCTTACCCCAACCCTGATCCACCTAAAATAGTTGACAATCCAGAGAGCATCCTCAAGGGAGCTCCTACACCTAAAATACCAACTATTCGTAGTCACATTCATAGAGCTAAATCTGCACCAGAAGACCTAGCAGCTCTATCACATTTTCACCCTGACCTAAACCTACCTGATATACTACCAAGGACTAGGTCATTCAACCATCTAGACTAGCCAGACCTTGAGTTTCACAGCTCTCCATCTCATAGTGGTCAACAAACTAGGGACAGAGGAACCCCTCCATCTACACCACCTGATATCCACTTCATTCAAAACTTGGGGCTCTCCCACCCTAGATCTGCTCAACAGACTTCCACTGGTCCTAATACCCCTGTGATCCATATATCAGCTGCTCAAGCCAACCCTATACCTCATCAAAACATTATCATGGTAGCTTGGTATGCACCTTTAGTTTTACCTCAACCCTTGTTACCCTTACCCAATGATTATCAGTTAAAAATCCCACACTTCACTGCTAAAGAGTACATCACAACTCAACAACATGTAGATAAAATGGAGGATTCTTTTGACTATATGGAAATTGATGATGAAACAATCAAAATGAGAATCTTTGCCCAGAGCCTAGGGGGTGATGAAAGAAATGGTTTAAAAGCTTACCCCCTGGCAGTATCCAGGATCTCCCTGCATTATATCGGTCCTTCATAGACAAATGGGAAGTTAGAGCAAACCCTCGCCAGCTCCTAGCATAATACATGAACCTTAAGAGGAATGTAGGGGAGAGTGTCCATGATTACACCACCAGATTCAACATCATTTACAATGCTCTCCCTCCACATATGAAACCTCCACAAGGCATGGCCTTAGAAAAATACCCCGAAGGGTTTGATGTTGACATGGCTTATGAGCTTAGGGATAAAGAGTACACCACATTGGAGGACATGTAGAAAGGAGCAGTGAACATAGAGGCAGACCTTATTGAGAAAAGAGCAAGACTGAGATTTGAGAAGAGGGTAACATATAGGGATGATACTGTAGCTTCCACTTCAGACCCAAATTATGATAGATTATCTAAAAATGTGGATAAGATGCAGCAAATAATGGAAAAAATGGTTGTCATAGTTAGCAATCAGAACGGAAACCAGAACCAAAATCAGAACCAAAACTTTAGAAGGAACAAAAATGCTCCCAACAGACAGAAAGAATCAGATCAACAGGTTATTCCCCCTTTCCAAAACTTTATGGATGAAGATGAGGGAATCATAGAAGAGTCTGAAGGGAATACAATAAACATGTTTGAAACAGAAGACTCAGTCCTTAACCGTGACTCAGAGGAAGACCAACCCTCACCTTTTTATTGGGAGGAGGAGTGGTTAGAATATGAGGATTACAAATTAGGATTTGAAAATGCCATGATGTAGGTCAGAGAACAATATGAACTTAGGAGCAAAAAGAACCAAGAAAATTCCAAAACTGAGACTCCTGAGGTTACCATCAAGAAAAGACCTGATAAAACTTCTAAAGCATCTGCTGTAAATAACAAATCAGCAGCTGAAAGTTATGGGAAAAACAAAGAAAAAGACGACCAAGACACTAAAAAACAAAGCCAAACAACCAGCAGTACTAGCACTTCAGTTAGCACTCCTGATACAATTGTTCCCAACCTTGTACATAATGAGAAATTACAAACTGATTCGGTCACCAAGGTGGCTAGTAAAACAGAGTTAAGCACTCCAAAGAGTCAGTCCACCTTCAATTTGGAAAGTGATATTGCAAAAATCAAAATCTATGTACCATTATCGGAGCTGGCCGCTCAGGGTGTGTATAAAGGCCAAATTTTGAAAGCATTAAATCTGGGGGAAAACAACGACACTGTAAATTTAAATGATGATCAACCTGCCCTGCTGTTTGGTCCTAAGATTGAGGGAAAGTTTCAGGAAGGGGTAGTTCCACCTTTCTATATCAGTCTCAACATTCATGACAAAATACTCCACAATGCCATGCATGACTCTGGAGCATCACACAATTTAATGCCTAAGGTAGTGATGAAAAAGCTAGGCCTAGAGATAACACGACCTTACAAAGATCTATATTCGTTTGAATCTAGCAGAGTAAAATGCCTAGGCCTAATCAAAGACTTATGTGTGAACTTAACCCAGATCCCAGCTAAATGTATGGTCATGGATGTGGTGGTAGCAGATGTGCCACCCAAATATGGCATGCTGCTATCTAGATCATGGGGAGCCAAGCTGCAAGGAACAATGCAAATGGATGGCTCATATGCCACTATCCCTATATTTGGCCAACTTAGGAGACTGTATAGAGAGTCCCAGATGAAATTCCTAGTCAGTAGCCCCAAAAAGCCTGAAAATTCACCATTGTACTCTATACACACAGATCTAGATTCTTTCATTCTTTGTAACGACCAATCCCTAGGAGAGCCCGAATCTGAATGCAGAAATACAAGCAAGGACACAGAGCCCATGGAATTTAGCATAATGGCTACCCTAAAAGAATACGATGAAGAAAACCATGGGCAGGGTACTGAAAACGAAACTCAGAGTGAGCCAGGAACACAATGCAGTTAGCCTATTAGTCACACCCTTCAAACTAACACACCACGTGAAGAACAAGGCATCCCACAACCTAGTACAGACCCCCCGACGCAACATAATGGCGAACCCCTGTGGGAAATGAATTTCGATGGGTCCTATACTAGAAACAATACTGGAGTAGGGGTGTGGCTACGTAACACATAAGGTGATCATGCAGAAAGCCATGCTGTGAATCTGCATTTCAAGTGCACAAATAATATTGCAGAATACGAGGCACTTATCCTTGGTTTAAATCTGTTGAAAACATTAGGAGCCCGTAGGATAGTAGTACGAGGAGACTCGGAGTTAGTGATCAAACAAGTGAACGGTGAATATGTAGTGAAACATCCCCGATTAAGAGCATATAGGAATGACACTCTGGATTTATTGAAAACATTTGTTGAATATGAATTAGTGTTCATTCCCAGGGGTCAAAATGTTATTGCAAATGGATTATCCTGCCTGGCTAGTTCATATTCGAAGACTCCAGCTAACCAAAAAATCATCATTCAGACCAAGTTCAGACCTGCAGTGCCAGACAACGAAAAATATTGGCAGGTCTTTGAAGGAGATAAACAAATCGAATATTTTCTGGTGGGCAGAAATGAGTTTGAATTTTCTAATTCCAACTCAAAATCTGATGACAGCTACCCAAGTGAGGATCCCCCAGACAAACAAAAAACATCTTGTAACATAGAAATAAATGCCCTTTCTGAAGAAAATGGAAATCCAACCAAAGAATGTGCAAACACAGATAGCGAAGAGATAGAGGTGTTGCAGGCCAAAGACAAGAACATACCCAGAGGCCTGGCACCCCTAGAGGACCTTTTTGACTTCGATGATGTAGGAAAAAAGCCCACTATAGAACATGCAGGCTCAGATGTAGAAGAACGCAACATTGGCACTGAAGATAGACCCAAAATGATCAAACTGGCTAAGTCTATACCTGCAAACATGAAGAAAAAATATATTGACCTGTTTAAGGAATTCATTGATGTGTTCGCATGGAGTTATGAAGAATTAAAGGCCTATGACACCAATATCATACAACACAAGATACCCTTGAAGGAAAATCATAAGCCTTTCAGACAGAAACTCCATAGGATCAATCCAAAACAATTTCCTGCAGTAGAGAAAGAGATCAAAAAGATGTATGATGCAGGCATAATATTCCCTGTAAGGTTTTCTGATTGGGTGTCAAACCTAGTGGCTGTGAGAAAGAAAATAGGGGAGATCAGACTATGCATAGACTTCAGAAACCTCAACAGAGCCTCCCTGAAAGACAATTACCCTTTGCCTAGAATGGAACATATCCTACAGAAGGTAGTGGGCTCTAAGAGAATCTCCCTGCTTGATGGTTTTTCAGGATACAATCAAGATCTTGTACTCCCAGAAGATCATCTCAAAACAACTTTTACCACTCCATGGGGCACCTTTATGTATGTAAAAATGCCCTTTGGACTGATGAATGCTGGAGCTACCTTCCAGAGAGCGATGGATATAGCTTTCTCAGATGAGATAGGACACTTCATAGTTATCTACTTGGATGACTTGAATATCTTTTCTAAGACTGAAGAAGAACACCTGAAACATCTGAGAAACGTTTTTGAAAAATGTAGAAGGTACGGTCTGTCCTTAAATCCTAAGAAAACCATGTTTGGACTGCAAGAAGGAAACTTCTTGGCCACATTATATCTGAGAAATGGATTAGGATAGACCCACAGAGGGTTGAGGGAATACTTCAAATTACACATCCGAGAAACATCAAGGAGTTACAGTCCTTCATTGGTGTTGTCGTTCCTAGAGACAGCCTCGAGTTGTCAGAGAGCAGTGCCTAGGACATCTTAGCTAGTAAAGTGTGTAAGGTATATCCTAAGACCATTATCAGCTCAGGGCTCTTTACCATATCAACTTCTCTGATGAGTCACAAAATTAGATGGGACCAGACAGCTTTTAGATTCAGCAACATATAAAAACATGCAGAGGCAAGAGGAGAATTATTTACACAAATGCATCAGACAGCTTAGAAACAACTTTCATTAAGGAGGGTCGGTTCCCAAATGTTATATAGAGGTTTTTAAATCAAAGGCATTTGCGGTGTAGAAGGTAAAAGAGGCATACTAATTACTAATGTAACGGTACTCGGAAAGCATATTTTGGCATAACATGGGCTTAAGAACTAAGAATCCATATATACCAATCAGTTCTGAACAAATAAGGTTCCACAATATTTAATACAGAAGAAATATGAATGGAATATGAGACGGAACATCATATCATGCATGAGCCATATTTAAAGTAGCTAGACCAGTCTCATATAAGTACCAAACAACGATAAATTTATATCAGAACTGGTGAGCCACTCGCATTCCAAAACATGATATAAGGAAAATGGAGACAGTGAAATAGACAATGAAAAAATATTACGAAGGTAGAGTCATAGACCATACAACATCCAGACCAGAATCCTCACATAAAATAGAACTTCTCTTCGCTGAGACCCCACGGGCTTTGTGCATTTGCATTAATAATTCCACAACAAGCATACAAAATATTCTTACATAGCAAGTTTCTTGAGAAAATCTGGAACTCTTTTTTCTCAATCGATCTTACTTATATAGACTTATTCCTATCTCAGCGAGAAGATATTTTTTGAGAAAATATCTTCTTCGCATGACCAAAATTTGTTAAAGGTCCTTATCAAAACAACAAAACTCACGATGAGGAATAAGGCCTCTCATCATGGATAGTTAGGCACTTGGCCGTTTTTAAAACAAAAAGTTAAATAATAGTCTGATAAAAAAGGTAAAATGCTGGAGTGGAGCAAGCAGCCCACTCGAAACTTTAAAAAGTAACTAATTTAGTAAAAAGTAAAAAGGCCACGAGGGCCGAATCATGAAATAACAATTCAACATTTGTGAGAAGGGGTCAAGGCTGTTGCTGATACTGGTGGCGGCGCGTTTGTGGATGAACTGGCAATTTGGCTAACGAACTGGGCGCACCTCTGCTGACTGTCTGTAGCAGGCTCAGGCATCATTTCAAATCCTTCTACCCTGATGAAAGCTTGAGTGAGATCGCTTAGATTTGTCTTAGTAGGGACTTTATGATTTAACAAGTGAAGGAGAGAAAACTCTGGGCGCAGTGATGCGATCATGGTTTCGGCCTTGAGACGGGTGGTTTTATCTGACATGACATCTGTCCAGTCCCTTTCTTGCTTCAGGCATGCTTCATATTCCGGTAATGGTCGCAGCATAGAAGGGGTGCTGGAATCCCAGCACGTCGGAAGCCCTGCTGTCGTAATTTCAGCCCAAACTGCATCAAACCGGTCCACGGTGTATATCAACTGCTGCAAGGCCTTTGAAGCCACGACGCGAGCCGATTCCTTTTCGATGAGTTTCTGACATTCCAAGGCCTCTTTGTGCTGGTTGACTATGCCGTGTTGGTCTGCTTCATTAGCTCTCATCCCTTTCAAGAATGACACATACTCTCTGGCACGCCGAGCTCTATTGACTAAGTTGAGATCCCCTTCCTGAAATCACCTTCTGAGATAGAGTACTGAAGATTTCATCTCCTCGATGACTTGCAGAAATTCCCATTGCTCTGTTACAGCTGAAATGATCTCGGACCAAATAATATTTCTACCTTCTCTGAGAGTGAGGTTACCTTTTAGGCGTGCGTTGAGATCATTTATAGTCTTCTGCTGGTCAGCCCTCGTTTTCTTTTCCTGTTAAATTTCTTTCTGCAATACTTCTATCCTTCTGGTATTCTCTGATGGGGATTTTTCCAAATCCATGATCCTTTGCCTTGCAATGGAAGCCTATTTCTCCAGTATGTCATTTGCAGCTTTCGCTGCGTCCAGCTTTTCTGAAAGTGAACTCGTCTCAGGTGGCGTTGTAGCTGGCGCACAGCTGTACATATCCCATTTGTTCTGTAGCTCTGTCAACCTACTCTGAAGAGTAGCGATTGTTCTTGCCAACTTCTCCTTCTCTTCTCTTTCTTGTGACAAGGTGTCGGCCAATTCCCTTTTCTCTTTCTCTACTTGTGCCAACTCGGCTTTCTGCACATGCTGGGAGGCTGGCATGTGGGCTTTGCCTTTCACTGAGGTAACTTCCTTCTCCAATTGGTCTATTAAAAATGCCTGCGGGTTTGTTTCCCTAGTGTCTTTGCCTTTGATTTGATCCTGGAGACCGTGTATTCAATTTGCCTGGGTGTGGGCACTTGCTTGCTCATTCTTCAGGGTAGTCCTCATCTGGTCATGCTTTTTCTCAAGTTTCCTTAGTGCAATGGTAGCCCGCATTACCTCATCCTTTAGCATATCAGCTACAACCTGAAACGGGTTACACATATCAGTTGCTGGCACCTTAGTCATGTCAATTGCATGTTGGAGTACCCAGTAGCTAGTGGCACCTGTATCAGGGTCCAAAAGGGCTTTGGCCATAGACAGTACTAGATGCTCAGTATCCACATTCATGGTGGCGGAAATCCTGGTGTGATACTTTTCTACATACCCCTCCAGCTCAGTTTTGTATTTATCTCTAATTATACTATTTTTCTTGATCCTTTCAGCTACCACTGGTGAGTTATGGTCCCCCATGGCCTGTGAAACCTCAATGAAGTCAGAGGGGGTGGTGCTGTCCCTCAACACTTTGATTCCGGCCTTGCTGCTGTCAAGTGGCGCATATGGTATGAACGGTTCAAGCAGCTGTTCCTCTCCTATAATTTCGGCTTCACTTGAGACTGTTTTCTATTTTTTACGAGAGGGAGAACCTGTTCTTGAAGGACCGAACTCCTCTTCTTAGCCTTTGTTGATGCCTTCCTCTTCCCCTGTGGCAGATGAATCTATCTCCATCTGTGAAACCAAAGGCCAAATTTCCATGTTAGCCTTCCACTCTATAAACTGTCTTGGTTCATGCACATAAGGAGCGGACCAATTTCTCTTTCTTCTGTTTGAAATAATCTCCTGGGGATCATAAGCCCAAGTATTCCCCTGTCTCAGGTCCATACCCTACAATAGCTTTTCGACAATGGGAAGGGCGTGTCTTGAATTCACGACGAACAGGCCGATTTGGGTAGGAAGCCTCAGTATGTAACCTTTCTTAGCGAGGACAAAGTGGAGCTGGTCAGCCTTGAGGGCTTGCCGAATATACTCCAGAGCATAGAATCGTCGGGCGGGAAACACCGGTAGCAGGTAAGGGGTGACCTCGGCTCCAAAGACCCAAATTTTAGTATAATTATCAAAGAGATACCAGTCCCCATTGCTCTGGATTTTACCAGCTTGCAGCCAGTTCTTCATTTCAGGAAAAACCCTAGGTGAGGGCGAACCATGAATGATGGTGTAAGCAATGGACATGAAATCGTTCAGGAAACTAGAGTAACCCACCCCTTTTGGCAATTGGTGCACTGCAGAGTTCTAGTCAAAAATAGGTCGGGGCTGAGAATTGACCTCGTATACCCTATCCAAGCCCAAACGCTCGAACCTATCAGCATGCTGATACAAGAAAAGATAGAACACCAATGAACAAAAATGAAAATGACTGGTTTCGCGAAGCTCTTGGAACTGGGTGTGGATGCTGGCAGATAAGTAACCCGAGATATCTAGGACAACCCCCTTCTGAGACATTAACCACAGAAAGAAAACACATACTTTGGAGGTTTCCCCCAACCCGCCTACACCTAACAGACCCGCAATGAGCGCAAGGATGGGTTGTACTTCCTCCTTAAACAGGTTTAATGGGAGGAGTTCCATACCGGGAAGGGTAGTAGCCTGGCTACTGGAAATAGAAGCAATGAAGCTTTTTTGATGCTCCCATGGCGATTTGGTAAACTGGGAAATTAAAGCTTCGTCGCTGAAAGCGGTGTAGGTGGCGTTAGTGGGAAAATGGAGGGCTTGCTTGATGATGTCGGGCGAAAGGGAGAAAATCTGGTTTCCCTGGGTGGAGGGAAACATGCCTTGGTCTTCATCGTAGGCGTCTCTGAGCCAGCAGATGAACTCGACCACCGGGAAAACTGGGGGAGTGATCTGATGGTAAAATCCTAACACAACCACCCGGTATCGATCCCTATTATGAACATGACGCGAAAAAAGTTCAGGCCTTATACTGCTAATGGGGAAAGGGTATTGGTGATCGCAGATTCCAGCTTGCTAGTCGATGAAAAGCTCGAACCTGGGAGGGTTTCTGGTTTCTCAGACCTGGGGAGTTTCTGGTTGGTTTTTCTTGGGTGTCCCCCTTCCCATGACTGACATATGAAATCTGAAGGGAGAAACGAAAGGAAAACAGAGGGAATGAAAGGGACGGAGTACCTGTACAGTAGGTAAATTTTCTTGGGAAAGTGACGCGGGGGTAGTCTGGTGATGATTGGGTAGACCTGGCACTTGTTCCCGCTTTGTATATACCGTAACTGGAAGACCTGAGACTTTTAATGCAGTAAAATACGGGAAACTGCTACCTGAGACTGGTAATTTTGAGGTGGAAACGGGTAGAGGTTTAATAAGTAGGGCAAGTGTCATAAGGACACTGACAGTGGGGCACGCGGCATGTAGGGATTGGGCGTTGGTTTTGGAGAGGCGAACACCGCGTGCCAGGTTTAATACTGGTACGAGTCTTAGTACCAGCTTACCTATGAACTTTACCTTACTTTTCTGCTGTGTAACACCATTTGATACTTCGAAACATATCATTCACAAAGCGAATTGAATACATACCCTACCAGTCGTAAGGGTCCACATTGCGTTTGCCACGTCACTATACTTCGTGCTCAGGCATTGCCACCTCCTTCTAGCCTTGGGTCCCCACCACGCCATGCTATCACAATTCTACGGGGTATGGGTCTCTTCCCTCCCTCGCTGCTCGACCCCCTCGGAATTTCCCTTGTGTGCATATTCACGCGGTGCTAATTCTTTTAATATTTGTGTTTTGCGCTCTCTGTACCACTTCTTTGCACTTTTGTGTTTCCGTTAGCCTTTTTGCTTTATACTCCAGCCTTTTCGTATTAATTCCGCCTTTGGCTTTTATGCACGTGACTTTCGTTACCTTGTTTCATTTCGACCATCTCTTCCAATATTTCACCCTTTGACATAATGTTTGATGCATGACCCATCAACATTTAATAAATCAATGACTTATGCTAAATGTTGATTAACATTGGCTCCACCTAGGGACGGCACGTTCATCCTTGAATGTGTCGAGAACAACGCAAACCACCTGTTTGTCTTCTGTGAACACCATTTCTCATTTCCTTCGACTCTTACCTCTTCTCCCCATGATTCATAAACAAACATAAATTATTCAAACAACGTTTAAAACAGTAAATAATATACAATATGGTACATCAGGCTCTCACGGCCTGGATCAGTACTGGAAATAAGGGTTAAGGAATTGACCATTGACAGGGGCGTCCAGTACATCCCCCTGCAAATTTTCCAGCCCAAAAGTATTGTTGCCACCTTGTTCTACAATTTTGAAAGGGCCCAACCAAAGGGGGTTGAATTTTCCGTGTTTGCCCTTATCAGCCCTTCGTACGTCCCACCTAAGTACTAAGTCCCCTATCTGTAGCTTTCTATCTTTGGCGTGTTGATCAAACAACTCTTTCATTTTCTCCTGGTATGCCTCTAGCCTCTAATTTACCTGACTACGTGTTTCTTCGAGCTCCACCAGCTGGTTAATTCTTCTAGTCACGTCATCTGGTTCTTCCTGACTCTCTTGCAAGAACCGAGCTACCAGTAAAACCAGCTGTATAGGAAGAACTGTTGCTCTCCCATAAACTAATTCGTATGGGGACTTCCCAGTTGCCCTCTTGCTAGTAATTCGGTTTTCCTACAGAGCGAATTTCAGCTGAGAATCCCAATTCTTCTGATTCTCATTGATAGTCTTCTTCAGTGCTCGGACCAGAGTTTTGTTTGAGGACTCTGCAAGGCCATTCCTTTGGGGGTAGTAGGTCGTAGAGTGACCTAGTGCAATATTGTACTTCTGGCAAAAGTTGACAAATTTTTTGGATTTAAAGGCTTGTGCGTTGTCAGTTACTATCTTAGCGGGACAACCAAATCTGGATATGATATGTTCCTCCATGAATTTTATTACCGCAGTGTCAGTTGCATTCCTGGAAGGTACAGATTCCACCCATTTTGTAAATTAATCAGTGGCTGTCAATATCCATTTATGCTGTCCACTTGAGGGGGGATGTATTTCTCCAATGAAGTCGATTCCTCACTGCTGGAATGGCTCATCTACGTGGACAAGGATCATGGGGAGCGGTGCTAGTTTCTGTCTCTCGGAAAACCTCTGACACTTCTCACAGGCTCTAACTCGAGCAAATATGTCTCCAAACAGTTTAGGCCAGAAGAAGCCAGCCTTCAGAATCTTGTGAGCAGTAGCCCTCCAACTGTAATGGCCCCCAAAAATTCCCTCGTGGAACTTAGCCATTATACTCTCCACCTCCTCTTCCATAAGACATAGGATTAGGATACCAGAGGGATCCTACCAATACAACCAACCATTTGCAACCATATACTTCTGTGACTTCAATCTCAGTGATCTGTATTTAGTCTTCTCACAGCTGGGCGGGCAACTGAGGGTTAGGAGGTACTCTACCAACTCTTTGTACCATGGGCTGATAAGGTACTTCAAATGTACCTTCTGGGAGGCTATTTCTATTCTCTGTGCTTCCTCCCCTACTCCGGTATCTTCATTTGCTTTCATAGACAAATTGATACCCAAGGCCTGACAATTTGATTTAGACAGGATCTTAGCTAAACCTTGCCCCTTGATTAATTTGGTAGGATGGATATCTAACTCGTATTCCTGTATTTTCGCTATCCACTTTCCTCTTTTTCCTTCACCGTCCCCCTGGATAAGAATGTCTTTAATGACTACTGTAGGAACAAATGCAGTGATGTGGGACTGCAAAACATACATTTGGAAAGCTTTGAGGGATTTCACCAGAGCATACGCTTGCTTCTCCAATATGTTATATTTCAGTTCAGCATCCCGAAGCACCTGACTGAAAAAGGCAATAGGATGTTCATACCCCTCTTCATTTTTCTGCAACAAAACTCTAGCTACTATATGGGGGGATGCAAAGGAGAATATCATAAATGGTTTGGCATAATCTGGCCCGGCTAACATAGGAGCTTCAATAAATGCATTTTTAATTCTGGCAAAAGCTTCCCTTGATTCTGGCGACCATTTCACTTCATTATTCTTCTTTATCATATCAGTTATGTGCCTAACTATCTCAGCATAGTTAGGGATGAATCTCCTCAGGAAGTTTATACAACCTAGGAACACTTGAACTTCCTTCTTGTTTCTGGGCAGGGCAATACTATTTATGACTTCCACTCTTTTGGGGTCTATCTTTACTCCATCTTTAGTTACAATGTGTCCCAGGAGCTTACCCTCTTCTAGTGCAAACAAAGACTTCTGTGGGTTAAGGGAGAGGCCATACTTTCTACACTTCTCAAAGGTTCTGCGCAGGTGTTCTATGTTCTCTACATCATCCTTTGAAAACACAGTAATGTCGTCGAGATATACCACCACGAACTGGTCCTATTATCTAATAAAAGCAATATCCATGGCCCTCTAGAAAGTGGCCCCTACGTTAATCAGCCCAAAAGGCATTCTGGCATACATAAACATTCCCCATGGGGTGGTGAAGGCCGTCTTCTTTTGATCTTCTGGAAACACATCTACCTGATTATACCCAGAGAACCCATCCATCATCGACATTCGAGCAACCCCTACAACTTTCTGCAATATGTGATCCATCTTGGGCAGTGGGTAATTATCTTTCAAAGAAGCCCTGTTCAGGTTCCTAAAATCAACACATAGTCTTATTTATCCATTCTTCTTCCGTACAGGGACTAGATTGGCTACCCACTCAGAGTACCTCAATGGTACAATGATTTTAGCCTTCAGCAGTTTCTTAATTTCTTTCTCAATAGAAGGTAGCAATAGTGGATTTATCTGTCTAAGCTTTTGCTTATGTGGCTTTGCATCTCCCTTCAGTGGAATCTTATGCTGCATAATGCTGACATTGAAGGTTTTTAGGTCTTGATATGACCAGGGAAACACATCCTTGTAGGAATGAAATAACTTCTGATACAACTGTTTATATTCTCCCAGGACCTTCTTTGATAGCTTCATGATTTTAGGGTCAGCCTCTGTGCCTAGGTTCAGGTCCTCTACCTGAATCTCCTCTACAAATTTTCCTGGCTGTAATGAGACATCATTCTTGTTAAAAAACCTTTCTAAAGGTACTAATCCTCGGGGAATGACATTCACTTTCAGCTGCAGAAATTTATGACCAGCTACTTTTTCTTCCCACTTCTCTCCAGCAATGTCTTCCATCTCCACTTTTTCACAAATATCAATCTCCATGTTGGAGAACTCCCCGACTGTTTCCAAGAATCTCTTGACTTGCTCATCATCTTCAAACACCTGCCGATGTTTGATATTTTCTGGGATCGATGGTCTATATTGTACCTCAATCTCATATCTCAAGAGAGGGTTCTGGGGTGGCCGAAAGGTACTAGCAGCCACTGCTAAAGAATCTGCCATTCTGTTTTTCTCCCAGGGCATGAACTGGATATTAAATGCTAAGAATAATTTCTCCACCAGATCCCAGATTTCATTCCTATAGGCTCTCAGCCTAGGGTGTTTAGCTTGGCACTGATTCTTCACCTGCCTGACTACTAGTTCTGAATCTCCCAGAACTTTTAAACTTTGTATGTTCATGCTTCTAGCTGTCTGCAACCCAAGTAAGAGTGCTTCATATTCGGCCATGTTATTTGTGGCTTCATACTCCATCTTGAAAGATAGAGGCACCCATCTTCCTGCCGGCGAAATCAATAACACCCCAGCTCCGTTTCCTTCTCTAGAGTTGGCTCCATCGAAGTGAAGCGTCCAAATTTCTGATTCAGGACTTTCTTTGAACTGTTCTGTCTTGATCTGGCAAAATGATGGTTCATGGGCATACTCCTGATCTTCCTCAAGCATTAAGCATGAGAAACACCCCTCCTTGCTATAAACCGGAGAATTCACTGAATCATCTACTTTAGTGACTGTCTTAACAAATCTGGTCTCTCTGTACAGCCTCCTCTCTTGGCCACCAAATACAGGGATAATGGCATAGGTCAGATCCAACTTAATCGATCCCCCAATTTTGGTTCCCCAAGATCTTGATAGTAACATGCCGAAGCGAGCTGGGATGTCAGCCACCACTATATCCATCACTACACTTTTTGCTGGGATCTGAGCCAGGTTAACCACCAAGTCTTTTATCATGCCCAGGCACTTAACTCTTTTGGAGTCAAATGAGTAAAGGTATTTGTATGGACAGGTGATCTGTAGTCCTAGTTGCTCCATGACTGAGAGGGGTAAAATATTATGGGAGGCTCCTGAATCTAACATGCAGTTATGCAGCAGCAGGTCATGTATTACTAAAGACACATAAAATGGGGGAGTGGCAGCATCTAATTCTTCAACATGCAGGCCAAAAACAACCATAGGCCTTTCTTCCTGAAGATCCAGGCTGTCCGGAACGTTTATTATCTCAGGAGGGAGCATAAAGGAGGTAACCTGGGACTGATATGTAGGTTGTTTTAACAATTCAGTCAAAGGGACCGGATTTTTACCTTCTCAAGCTCCTTTTGTAAGTTGAAAGCAGAGGAAGACTTATCTATTGGAGGCTCTTTTATTTCCTTATCTCTGGGGTCTGTTCTATGTGGGGAAGGTTGGACTTCTTTTAAATTTGGTTTAACATTAGGAGGTGTAGGCCCTTGCGAAGAGGAAGGAATTTGATCAGCAGACTGTGAGGATGGGTTAAGAGGCCTCTTACCTTTTTCCGGGGGTTTCTGAGGAGTGAACTCCTTCTGTGCAGGTACCTCTTCTTGAGGTGTGTCCTCCTCTTGATCCTGAGTGCGAGTTCTCTTTCTGGAGGACCTGAGGTCATATCTTCTGTTGAAATATTCTTGCATGAAATCAACAAACTGTTTGCAGTAATCATCAATTTCAGGATCCTCAGTATCTTCATTAGCTTTCACTTCTGAATGTGGTTGCACTTCTACTTCGACACCTCCATGTACGGGGCATTCAATGTCGTTACTATCTGAGAAAACAAGGCATGCCTCCTCTTGCTCACAAGCAGTGTCTTTAGTAGAACCCTCTAGTTTCCCCTCCAAGTATAGAGGATGTGGAACCTGATCTTGCTACTCCTTCTGTCCCCTCTGCAGTATCTGCAAGGGTGGCTTTTTGTATTGAGGATTGAATCCTCTGTTTGGAGCATTTTGGAAATTATTTGGGGGTGAATTCTTGGCCTCCATCTCAAGCTTGATCAGCTTACTTGAGAGATTCTTGATCATCTTGTTCATTTCTTCGATCTTGCCACTAGCCGAATCTTTGTCTTGGCTTGAGGTGGATACTTCCTCTTTTCCCCTTCTTCTAGCATCCTGTTCGTGCTTCCATTTGGATTTTCCAGTAGAGGAAAAATTTTCTTCTATCTCCAATGCGTCAGTCTGTGCATCATCCAGAGTGGCTAGCTTCCTTTCTCTCAAGGAGAAACCGAATTCAGAATCAAACGCTGCCACAAAAACGACGTTGGCAGCGGTCTGGTGAGGCTTCATGTCGGCAGGGAGACTCAGGTACAATTTGTTAAATATTTTAATAAACTCTGACACCCCTTGATTATGTTTCTTTTTTAGAGTGTTGAATTCAGTAAGAATATTACCATGATCTTTCTTTTCTCCCCATTTTTTGATGAAAGTATCTTCCATTCCCTCCCATGTAGTGATAGAATGAGCTCCAAGTGTCTTGAACCACTTTCTAGCTTCCCCATCTAAGGATTGCACAAACAGCCTTAGGACTACGTCCAGATGTTCCACATTAAAATTCTCTGCGAAAGAGCAAAAGACTTCGATATGTTTCTGGGCTTCAATCTCATTCTCACCACTGAATCTGGGCAGAATCTTTAAATAATCTTGCGGCATGTCATTTAATACTGCAGGTAGCTCCAGAGGAGCGTATCAATTTTGCAGGAAGCCAGGGACATTAGCCATTGGAGGAGGAGGTGGAGGTAATAAGAGGGCTTGGTGAGTAAGTGCGGGGGTAGGTGGAAGTGAGGTGTGAATGATGATAGGAATATAATGAATAGCAGCTTGGGATGATGGAGACAAGGGTGGAGTAGTAACAACAGATACTTCCGTGACCTCTTTAACTTCCTCGACCTCTAGAGTAGGATGAAATGTGTAACGGGTGGTATCTACTGACTCAACCTCATCCTTAACTTGGATATTTCCCAAGGGTAAATATTCTGAGTAATAGCCGGTTTCACCCAGAGCAGACTTAGAACCTTGCCACTGGGCAACCTGAGAAGAGGAAGAAGGAAGGTCTTCTAGAGAGAGTGGTGGAATCTCATTATGAACAAACGGTCTCCCCCTCCAGCTTCTTCTATGTAAAATTATTTCTGGGTCAGACACAGAGGGTGTCTTTGGCTGAGAAGTATCTGACCTAAGGTGTGGCTTTTGAGGAGCTAGGACTGGAAAGAGATTTAGAAGGGAAGATGAATGTGAAGTCGCCAAGGTGAGGGATATACAACTCTCAACTCTCCATGCTCACCTAATTGAAGAGTGAAATAGGGTTTTGTCGAGGCCCAGGGATTTCAATTTTTCATCAACTTCGTTCCCCGGCAACGGCACCAAAAAGATGTTATCGTTCCTAGAGACAGCCTCGAGTTGTCAGAGACCAGTGCCTAAGACATCTTAGCTAGTAAAGAGTGTGAGGTATATCCTAAGACCATTATCAGCTCAGGGCTCTTTACCATATCAACTTCTCTGATGAGTCACAAAATTAGATGGGACCAGACAAATTTCAGATTCAACAACATATAAAAACATGCAGAGGCAAGAGGAGAATTATTTACACAGATGCATCAGACAGCTTAGAAACAACTTTCATTAAGGAGGGCCGGTTCCCAAATGTTATATAGAGGTTTTTAAATCAAAGGCATTTGCAGTGTAGAAGGTAAAATAGGCATACTAATTACCAATGGAACGGTACTCGGAAAGCATATTTTGGCATAACATGGGCTTAAGAACTAAGAATCCATATATACCAATCAATTATGAACGAATAAGGTTCCACAATATTTAGTACAGAAGAAATCTGAATGGAATATGAGATGGAACATCATATCATGCATTAGCCATGTTTAAAGCAGCTAGACCAGCCTCATATAAGTACCAAACAACGATAAATTTATATCAGAACTGGTGAGCCACTCGCATTCCAAAACATGATATAAGGAAAATGGAGACAGTGAAATAGACAATGAAACAATATTATGAAGGTAGAGTCACAGACCATACAACATCCAGACCAGAATCCTCACATAAAATAGAACTTCTCTTCGCTGAGACCCCACGGGCTTTGTGCATTTGCATTAATAATTCCACAACAAGCATACAAAATATTCTTACATAGCAAGTTTCTTGAGAAAATCTGGAACCCTTTTTTCTCATTCGATCTTACTTATATGGACTTCTTCCTATCTCAGTGAGAAGATATTTTTTGAGAAAATATCTTCTTCGCATGACCAAAATATGTTAAAGGTCCTTATCAAAACAAAAAAAACTCACGATGAGGAATAAGGCCTCTCATCATGGATAGTCAGGCACTTGGCCGTTTTTAAAATAGAAAGTTAAACAGTAGTCTGATAAAAAAGGTAAAATGCTGGATTGGAGTAAGAAACCCACTCGAAACTTTAAAAAGTAACTAATTCAGTAAAAAGTAAAAAGGCCACGAGGACCGAATCATGAAATAAAAATTCATCATTTGTGAGAAGGGGTCGAGGCTGTTGCTAATACTGGTGGCAGCGCGTTTGCAGATGAAATGGCAATTTGGCTAACGAACTGGGCGCACCTCTGCTGACTGTCCGCAGCAGGCTCAGGTATCATTGCAAATCCTTCTACCCTGATGAAAGCCTCAGTGAGATCACTCGGATTTGCCTCAGTAGGGACTTTATGATTTAACAAGTGAAGGAGAGAAAACTCTGGGCGCAGTGATGCGATCATGGTTTCGGCCTTGAGCCGAGTGGTTTTATCTGACATGACACCTGTCCGGTCCCTTTCTTGCTTTAGGCATGCTTCATATTTTGGTAATGGTCGCAGCATAGAAGGGGTGGTGGAATCCCAGCACGTCGGAAGCCCTGCTCTCATAATTTTAGCCCAAATTGCATCAAACCGATCCATGGTGTATATCAACTACTGCAAGGCCTTCAAAGCCATGACACGAGCCGATTCCTTTTCAATGAGTGTCTGACATTCCAAGGCCTCTTTGTGCCGGCTGACTATGTCGTGTTGCTCTGCTTCATTAGCTCTCAACCCTTTCAGGAATGACACATACTCTCTGGCATGCCGAGCTCTGTTGACTAAGTCAAGATCCCCTTCCTGAAATCGCCTTCTGAGATAGAGTACTGAAGATTTCATCTCCTCGATGACTTGCAGAAATTCCCATTGCTCTGTTACAGCTGAAATGATCTCGGACCAAATAATCTTTCTACCTTCTTTGAGAGTGAGGTTACCTTTTAGGCGTGCGTTGAGATCATTTATTGTCTTCTGCTGGTCAGGCCTCGTTTTCTTTTCCTGTTCAATTTCTTTCTGCAATACTTCTATCCTTCTGGTATTCTCTGACGGGGATTTTTCCAAATCCGTAATCCTTTGCCTTGCAGTGGAAGCCTGTTTCTCCAGTATTTCATTTGCATCTTTCGTTGCGTCCATATTTTCTGAAAGTGAACTCATCTCAGGTGGCGTTGTAGCTGGCGCACAGCTGTGCGTATCCCAAGTGTTCTGTAGCTCTGTCAACCTACTCTGAAGAGTAGCGATTGTTCTTGCCAACTTCTCCTTCTCTTCTCTTTCTTCTGACAAGGTGCCGGCCAATTTCCTTTTCTCTTTC
Organism: Pinus albicaulis; assembly: GCA_034641835.2. Taxonomy (NCBI): domain Eukaryota; kingdom Viridiplantae; phylum Streptophyta; class Pinopsida; order Pinales; family Pinaceae; genus Pinus; species Pinus albicaulis. Next base: position 1,471,809,607 of record CM076580.1, read on the forward strand.
TCTACTTGTGCCAACTCGGCTGTCTGCACATGCTGGGAGGCTGGCATGTGGGCTTTGCCTTTCAGTGAGGTAACTTCTTTCTGCAATTGGTCTATTAAAAATGCCTTCGGGTTTGTTTCCCTAGTGTCTTTCCCTTTGATTTGATCCTGGAGACCGCGTATTCGATTTGCCTGGGCGCGGGCACTTGCCTGCTCATTCTTCAGGGTAGTCCTCATCTGTTCATGCTTTTTCTCAAGTTCCTTCAGTGCAATGGTAGCCCGCATTACCTCATCCTTTAGCATATCAGCTACAACCTGAAACAGGTTACACATATCAGTTGCTGGCACCTTAGTCATGTCAATTGCATGTTGGAGTACCTGGTAGCTAGTGGCACCTGTATCAGGGTCCAAAAGGGCTTCGGCCATAGACAGTACCAGATGCTCAGTATCCACATTCATGGTGGCGAAAATCCTGGTGTGATACATTTCTACATAGCCCTCCAGCTCAGTTTTGTATTTATCTCTGATTATACTGTTTTTATTGATCCTTTTGGCTGCCACTGGTGAGGTATGGTCCCCGATGGCCTGTGAAACCTTAGTGAAGTTGGAGGAGGTGGTGCTGTCCCTCAACACTTTGATTCCTGCCTTGCTGCTATCAAGTGGCACATATGGTATGAATGGTTCAAGCAGTTGTTCGTCTCCTATAATTTCGGCTTCACTTGAGACTGTTTTTTGTTTTTTATGAGAGGGAGAACCTATTCCTGAAGGACCGACCTCCTCTTCTTGGCCTTTGTTGATGCCTTCCTCTTCCCCTGTGGCAGATGAATCTGTCTCCATCTGTGAAACCAAAGGCCAAATTTCCATGTTAGCCTTCCACTCTATAAACGGTCTTGGTTCATGTACATAAGGTGTGGACCGATTTCTCTTTCTTCTGTTTGAAATAATCTCCCGGGGATCATAAGCCCAAGTCTTCCCCTCTCTTAGGTCCATACCCTGCAATAGCTTTTCGACAATGGGAAGGGCGTGTCTTGAATTCATGACGAACGGGCCGATTTGGGTAGGAAGCCTCAGTATGTAACCTTTCTTAGCGGGGACAAAGTGGAGCTGGTCAGCCTTGAGGTCTTGCCGAATATACTCTAGAGCATAAAATCGTCGGGCAGGAAACACCGGTAGCAGGTAAGGGGCAACCTCGGATCCATAGACCCTAATTTCAGTATAATTATCAGAGAGATACCAGTCCCCGGTGCTCTGGATTTTACCAGCTTGCAGCTAGTTCTTCATTTCAGGAAAAACCCTAGGTGAGGGCGAAGCATGAATGATTGTGTAAGCAATGGACATGAAATCGTTCAGGAAACTAGAGTAACCCACCCCTTTTGGCAATTGGTGCACTGCAGAGTTCCAGTCAAAAATAGGTCGGGGCTGAGAATTGACCTCGTATACCCTATCCAAGCCCAAACGCTCGAACCTATCAGCATGCTGATACAAGAAAAGATAGAACACCAATGAACATAAACGAAAATGACTGGTTTCGGGAAGCTCTTGGAAATGGGTGTGGATGCTGGCAGATAAGTAACCCGGGATATCTAGGACAACCCCCTTTTGAGACATTAACCACAAAAAGGAAACACATACTTTGGAGGTTTCCCCCAACCCGCCTACACCTAACAGACCCGCAATGAGCGCAAGGATGGGTTGTACTTCCTCCTTAAACAGGTTTAATGGGAGGAGTTCCATACCGGGAAGGGTAGTAGCCTGGCTGCTGGAAATAGAAGCAATGAAGCTTTTTTGATGCTCCCATGGTGATTTGGTAAACTGGAAAATTAAAGATTCGTTGCTGAAAGCAATGTAGGTGGCGCTGGTGGGAAAACGGAGGGCTTGCTTGATGATGTCGGGTGAAAGGGAGAAAATCTGGTTTCCTTGGGCGGAGGTAAACGTGCCTGGGTCCTCATCGTAGGCATCTCTGAGCCAATAGATGAACTCGACCACCGGGAAAACTGGGGGAGTGATCTGATGGTAAAATCCTGACACAACCACCCGGTATCGATCCCTATTATGAACATGACGCGAAAAAAGTTCAGGCCTTATACTGCTAACGGGGAAACGGTATTGGTGATCGCAGATTCCAGCTTGCTGGTCAATGAAAGGCTCAAACCTGGGAGGGTTTCTTGTTTGTCGGACCTGGGGAGTTTCTGGTTCATTTTTCTTGGGTGTCCCCCTTCCCATGACTGACATATGATATCTGAAGAGAGAAACGAAAGGAAAACAGAGGGAATGAAAGGGACAAAGTACCTGTACAGTAGGTAAATTTGCTTGGGAAAGTGACATGGGGGTAGTCTGGTGATGATTGGGTAGACCTGGCACTTGTTCCCGCTTTGTATATACCGTAACTGGAAGACCTGAGACTTTTATAGTAGTAAAATACGGGAAACTGCTACCTGAGACTGGTAATTTTGAGGTGAAAACGGGTAGAGGTGAAATAAGTAGGGCAACTGTTGTAAGGAAACTGACAGTGGGGCACGCGGCATGTAGGGATTGGGCGTTGGTTTTGGAGAGGCGAACACTGCGTGCCAGGTTTAATACTGGTGTTACACAGTAATTTGTCACCGTCCCTACCATTCCCTGTCCTGCACAATGGAGGACCCATTATGTGACCTGTGAGCAATGTCATGCCTTGAAACCATCATCATTGCATTCCTCTAAGCATGAGCTTCAATTGCCCTAAAGACATCTCCTTGCAAAAAACCATGAAGACATCTCCTTTTGCATTGGCGCGGGCAGACAGTTCACCACTCGCGCAAATGGGGAAAATCTTGCAAAGAGGCTGCACCAACTGGCACTCTGTCCTAGAGCAGCAGTCGCGCCAGCCAATTTAAGGAGTGTTTTTTTAAATAAAGATTGCGGAAGTTGTGTTTCAACCAACTCAGAAACCATTGCCTATCTTGAGTTGGGAGGTTTGGCTACGGGAGTTCTATGGAAGGGAAGTTGTTTTTCACCTTTCATGGAACCTTCCTTCATGATAGGGCCAATCCCACAATAATAGGGATCCCCAAATCCCTCTTTCCCCATCTATAAAAGCTTGTTGATTGCCATTGCAAGCTAGTCTTGAAGTGCCTAAGCTTTGAATCTCCAAATTCCCAAGAGCCTTTGTACTGTAAGAGCCCTCTTTCTTCCCTTAAGGCCGACTCAAGTAAGGAGACTATCGTCGAGAGACTCAAGAGAGGTTTTCCCTTTCCCTGGCGAGCTTTGTGAGATGTGAACGACTGGGGACCCTTCCGAAGGAGATCACGGCGTCAGAACATTGGTTGTACTCTCTTTCGATTGCTTATTAATGAATGATTATGGTTATGGTTGCACTATGTTTTCACTTATGTTAATATGAGTTATATCCTTTCTAACTGATATCTAGTTGCGTATTCTGGATTTTATGCTTGTATTCGTGTTGTTTCTTGCATGTGCAGGTATCCATCCACGAAGATCGTGGAGGGATTGTGATCTGCCGAGGCTGAGGAATGGGAACGCTCTCTTCTATGGATCATAGCATTGGACTCCAGGTAGGCATCCATCTTTGGTCTTTTATCCGTAACTAGGAACTTGCGCTGTAGCATTTTATGATTGTTGCTAGACCCCTGCTGGACTAGTAGGGATCGCCTCTGTTCGCAGAGGGGATTTACCTCCTCAACAATTTGGCGACTCCACTGGGGATCGTCTAGTTTTCACTGTCTCGTTTGGATTGTCTCGTTTTGATTGATTTATGATTTTCCTTGCTTGGTTAGCCTTCTGGGCTGGGTTCTTTTGCTGTTTTTTTGCTTCTTGGTTTGCTTAGTTTGCATTGATCTGCTTCTGGAGTAGCTCTTTTTTGTTTTTAGTTGAGAAACTCGTCTGGCGTGCTTTTTAGCCCGACAATCGCGCCAATTGGCGCATGTTGCTTTTGTATAGCCCGCGCCAATTTGTTGCTAGCGCCAGTTACAGCCTTACAGTCGCGCCACTCCTGTAAGGTATTTGAGTTTTCTCAGTTTTGAGCTCTCTAGGTTTGGTCAGTGTTTTTCTTCTTGATTTTTTGACTACCTGAGTGTGTTGGAGTCCTGTTTGATTGGGAATTTGCCTTCGTCCTTTGGTTTTTTGCTTTTCTCCATCGATTTCACGTTTTAAGCCCTAGGGCATCTAGTGGTTTGGTGTATTGAGCCCTCCTTGGGAGTTTTGGTGTTTCGTCTATCCAGTCAACTCTCTGATTGCTCTTCCGCATACTCTTAGTATTTGTTCACTGTTTTGTTGCGATTTTTGGGTGATTGATCGTTTCTTCATTCAAATTTCGTTTGGTCTTGCTTTGGACCCAGATCACACGGTCCATTCAAGCCTTTGAGTCTTTTTCTTGGTTTTGAGAGACTTTGGTCGATTTGAGATCTGATTGTGGTGTCATTGAGTGAAATTGGTTTGTTTTTCTCTCTCAATATCGTTTCTCGAGTTGTTCCATTTGTTTTCAGTTTTTTTAAGTGCATCTAGCCATCAAACATTGAAAATTTAAAAAAAAAAAGTCTCTTTTGCTTTTGGGTTGATTAGTGCAAAATTGTAATCTTTTCAATTTTGCTAGTGATTAGTGATTTGAATGAAAATTTTTCAATTTCATTAGTTGCATTAGAGATATCATTGTTTGTCTTCCGATCATTTTGTTTGTGTAAAAGCTCTCGACTCTTCTGTAGCTAGTTTTCATCGAACAAAATGGTGTACTGTGGCATGTAGCTTTGCATTTAGGAGGCTTTTAAGACATTACATACGTTAGGGCCTGAAAACTGAAACGTAATTGAAGATAAACTTTAAAATCTACTCAATTTACACTAAGGAAGCATTGGAATCTAACGAAACATATTTAGAGGTCTAGGCTAGAGACGTGTTCCGGCGTCTTTAAACCTAGTAGCTGTCGTTCGCCTATTGGCTTTAGACAGCGCTAGTACAGACTTGTGCTCCCCGTACCGTCGAGTATATAAAGTGAGACCCCTATAGGTTTCAATCCTTTATCCATAGGAAGCCGAGTCTGCCGCCCTATACCCGTGATACACCGAACACAGCATTCGAGGAGATTGCCTGCACGTATGGAAAGTCCTTGGTTGATTTCTTTTTCATTATTAAAACCAAGGTGTATATTGCAGTTCACGGTTATTTGGTACACCCTTTATGCCTAGTACTCCTGAGCAGTCATTTGGTCTTTTCTGACTCCCTAAATTTGAAAAGACCGTCAAGCGCTTATCCTTTCACGCTTGTGTCAAATATGAAAGAGATAGAGTCATCTTTTATCGTTTCTCGACTCTTAAAACATGAAATGGTGAAGTTTCTTATTTTTCAATGTGGAAAAAATTAATCACCCATGATTAAAACGCCCTGTTAGATTTTGCTTGTTGGCCGTTTGGTTGTGTGCCTTGGTTCTTTTTCATCCCGTGTGTGGTTTTGAGTTTTGATGGTGACTTTTTCAGAGTTTACCAACCAAAGAATCCCCTCAAAAGGGAATCCTGGTCATTTTCCTCCTTTTGGGAATGTTGGTGCTCCTTACATGGCAATGTTTTCCCTTCCTGGGTTAACTGTTGGGTTGCTTGTTTGGTTATTTTCAACCTCCGTAGTCCCGAATGTCTCCACTACTGTTCAATCAGTTCCTCCGCCATAACAACATCATGTTGATTCCAAGGTGGACCTCTCCTCTTCTTCGCCTATTTCTGCGTCCTCATCTTCTACTTCGCCTGGTGAAAGTCTGGATTCAAGTAACCAGGTGGCTAAGAAGAAGAAGAAGAAGACAAAGAAGAAGAAGTCCGATAAGCGAGAGGCTAAATGTACAGCTACTGCCTCTGAGAAATCTCCTCTTGATAGGCCCTCCAACCCTCCACGGAAAGTCAAGTTCCCTTGCGTGTTGTGCACGGGAGACCATCTTCTTCGAGAATGCCCTGGCATTCCCAAGGTTCTCGAAGTACGGTCCAATGGTCGTCCACCATTGCCTTTGACTTCCGGGAGCAATGTTGGGGGCACATCTTCAACTGCGACTAATAAGGCCCCCAAGAAACAGGGTAAGACCACCCATCCCTGTAAGTTGTGTGAAGAACACCATGCCATTCACCTTTGTCATTATATGGATGAAGCCAAGTGAGTCTTGGACAACCCGACTGTTTCTACACCATGCCTCCCGGCTGGTTATAAACAAATTTCTTTGAGTCTTCCACCTACTGATGCCATAATTGGCCAAGAGTCATCCTTGGTCAATCCCACTCCTCTGGAAATTCAAATTAAGGAATCCATTCCCAACCAACCATTGGTCATGGGATCGGTTGAGCTGGCCCCGTCTACGGTACACCAGGTCTTTTCCGTGGAGAGTGGATCTCATAACCCTCATGTGCTTCTGGTTTCTTCAGATTCTTCGGACTTGGAGAAATATTCTCTTGTCTCTTCACCTTTAGAAGTTTCTCCTCTGCCTCCCGTGGTGGAGGTCCTAGAGGATATCCCTCCCACCTTCGAGATGGAGGTCACGGAGGGTGCTTCCTCTTCCGTAACATCAGGGGAAGACCTTTGCATTTCGATGGTAGCCCCTCCGAGTAGTTTGGTCGCTTCCTTTGATTGGAATCGATTTATAGGATTTTGCCTTCCGTCTTATGTGCCTTTCGAGATCACAGTTCAGGCTCTTGGTCTGGTTGACCCAGCACCATTATTGACGAAGGTGCCTCTGTTAGTATTCTGTCCTCAACTACCTGGCAAGCTTTCGGTTCACCGCCGCTTGCGCCCGTTACGCAGAATCTGTTGACATTCAATAGAAGAACGAGTCAACCGTTGGGGATCCTTCCAAGGTTACCTGTTACTTTGGGAGGTAAAACCGTCCATATGGGCGTGATGGTTGTTCTAGGCCCCTTGGATTTCAATATGCTATTGGGGCACGATTACACCTATGCCATGGGAGCGCTTGTCTCCTCCCTCTTTCGCGTGATGTGCTTTCCACATGAAGGACGGATCGTGACCATTGATCAGCTTTCGTTCTTTGGTCCTAATGTGGCATCTGGCCCGCCATCACCCCATCCTGGTTTCTATCCACCCATTGTATCTGCACCACTGCAGGTCAACTATGTGGCCACCTACCCCATGCCTGTACTCAGTGACGATGTTGTCGTGCATAGTGTGCTGGGGGCATTGGGTCCTGATTTCCAAGATGTTGTTCTCCCACCTGGTGCAGAACTCTTGGGAATCATGACTTCTTGTTCATCATAATGAGTAGTTTCTCAGAGCATAGTTCGTCTTCCTGTGTCAAGCTCCTTAAAAAATGAAACCAGGTTCTCGGAGCACAATTCATTTTCTCGTGTCAAGCTCCTTAAAAAATGAAACAAGCCGGTTGGAGCATGGTTCTTCCACTTGTGTCAAGCTCCTAAAACAATGAAACAGGCTGTATGAGGATAGTTCTTTTAGTGTGCCAACCTCGTTAAAATAATGAAACGCGTGCCTGTTCAATTCGATTTTTGTGTTGAACCTTCACTCCATTTTTCAATGGACTGAAGCTTGGGGGGCATGTACCTCGAATTGAGACACCATGCTGGGGGGCATGCCCATTTTCCCTGTTCCCAAGCATAGTTTGCATGTGTGTGCTTTTAAGCTTGCGTAAAAATAAAATGTGTGATTAGATACATTGCGTGAAATTTTTCATCGGGTTGTTTGTTATGCAACTAATACATTAGATTACAATTGTATCGAACATTTTCATGGCATATAAAAACATCATCACATATAAAAGATCCATCTAGAAATAGCCATATGTATATATATATATGTGTGTCGAAATGTTTGCATGATGTGCATCACTAAAATAAAAATATACATAATCGTCTTAAGTACATCCGGAGACGATATGTCTCTCAAAAAATATGTGTAGTCAAAGCCCTAAGAGCTAATCTGCATGGTGCTCATGATAACATGTCACTGCTCGCACTAAGCGTCTCAGGGTTCGGTGGATCCGACTTGGAACTCCCACTGTATGACGCTGGTACGCCATCGGTACATCCGCCAGCCGTGCATAGTCCGGGATCCCTCGGGCAATGCCCTCGAGATTCTGGATCAACTCCTCCCCTCCTATGCAATCTCCCTAAGGATCAGGGGTGAGATGAGTCCTTTGCGAGATTGGAGACATACCAGCTGGTCTCTCAGGGCCCACATCTGCATACATATATATAAAATGTGTTAGGACGAATGTGTATTAACAAAAAAACATAAAACATAAAAAATAAAAAAATATGAGGTCTTACCCAACTCCTCGTCCCAGTCATCTCCTTCTGGCAGTGGGAGATCTGGGTCTACGGTGAAGTCAGTTCCTGCATATGGCTAGTCTTCCACGATGATCAACTAGTGCCATAACCACCTAAAGAACTCCGGCCTCCAGGACATCTGTTGGCCACCTCCAGCTCTGGGCATTAATGCTGCCCAGCGAGCCATTCTTGGCTCTCATGGTATCGGATCTGCTACTATGGCCCCTTGGCCCTGGAAGATTGGTAAGCATTCCAGAATGAACGATATCAGGATGGAACCATAGCCAAAATGTTTCAGTTTAGCTTGTTTTCATTTTGTGAGCTGCCTCTTCATGTTTATTGTTACTGCTGTAGCCCAGTCAAACAGTAAGAGACTCATGCATTCTGAGGCCAGCAGGAGTTGGGCCTTTGTGGCCTCATGCGGTGCCTGCGATCCTGCAGCCCCATGTGATGGTATGTAGGACAACTCTCAATGCCAAGTCGGGGATAGTGTGGATATCCACCTTTTTGCTCCCTGATCCCATTTGTGCATCTGGGCACACTCGTGCCATCACTTCTTCCATCTTCTCGCCATATGGTCTGCTCCCAGTCAGGATGGGTACCAGACCTCTGGGAGACAGTTTGGATATGAAATACACATCGGAAACCTCCAATTCCAATACCTGGTCTCGCAACTTGAACACCTGTTCCTGTTCGTCCCAAATACTGATCAAATACTGGAGGAGCTTAGGCTGAGCTCGTAAACAGGGTGTGAGGAAGAACTTCTTTAGCCCACAGTTTCTGAGGGCATTCATACAAGCCTCACTTTCTATGGCCTGTTCATCCTCTTCTCCATGTTCTCTTTCTTTCCACTCAATCACCATTTTTCTTGATTTCCTGCATCCACATGGTCACAAACCCTTAATTAGATCTCTGATGGGTTTCAAATTCCATTTAAAATGATTAAAATCTCAAATTTTTAGGCGGAAATTTGGGTTGCGCCTCTGGCGCGAGCCCTTTGCATAGAAACGCCCAATGGCGCGGGTCTGTGCCCGATACCCACGCTAATGAGCGCAGCCCTAAAATTTCAAAGAGTGACCACATAGGGCTGATACACGAGGGAAAACTATTAAAAAATGGATTGAAATAAAGAGTAGGGAAGCGCCTCTTACCTTTCACAGACGAGAATCTGAATGGTCAACTAGATATGTCGCAATCGCCGTCAGAAGTTTGCCCTCCAAAATGGACCACTGCTGCTTTTCACCAAGGTAAATAGTAAATGTAATTTTGTTTTTACCATTTTGACATATTTATAGATTTTTCGACATTGGATGAATTTTAAAAGTTATTTTTATCAAATATTTTAATATGTTATGTCGAAAATGGGTTTTACGCTTGCTTGGTATGTGCAGCAGCAGGTTTTTGCGACTTTAACGGTGGAAACGAGTTGTATTTTATACTTTTTCGGACTTGGTAAATACACGAAAAAGTCACTTTGGAGTCATCTTTCATCTCTTTTCTGACTCTCTAAACATGAAAAGATCGCCGAGGCCCTTGTCGTTTCGATCTCGTTAAAATGGACACGAATCGACATCTACCCAGTATACGTTTAACACTTTTTCAGGCTGGGATAGATTGATTACGAAAAAGGAATACCCTAGCCTATCGCGACTAGGAGGTTTTCTCAGATATTGTTTTCTACCTTTTCAGATCTGAGGAACTATTTATGAAAAGGGATCTGTCGATTTTACTTTTCTGCTGTCTTTTCAAACTCTCTAAACATGAAAAGGCGCCGAGTTCTTCCTTTGTCAGACTCGTTAAACCCTGATGACATCGGATTCAGTCGAAATGACGTTCTCTGAGTTCTTCCTTCCTAGGGCTCGTTAAATGTACTAGGATGGATTTGCCCGAAGGGCGGACTTAATATGCTATCCCCTTCAAGCTTGTTATAAAAAATAATTGGGGTACTCGCCGGAAATGGTGGGAAAATGGAACTGTAATCATTGTCGTGTCGGTAGTATGTCGCTCTTGAACATGGCACTTGTCTGCATTCATGTCGGGTTGGGGACATCTCATCTCATTTTTTCACTTGCTTCCATGGGTTTGGGTGATCCTTTTTGACCTATCCTCTGCTCATTGCTTTGTCACCATGACCTCTAATCCGTTGATGTCAAATACTGCCAAAGCCACTATTAGTGCTGTTACATGTTCAAGAGAAGTTGACCTCTGTGAATATCAACCTTTCCTCTGATTCTCATATGATCCTCATTCACAACAAAAACATCATGTTCCTCTGCCTCGTGTCGATGATGTGGGAAACATTATGGCCCACCTTCAATCAAGGTCACTTCCTGTCGACTTCATCTCATTATCTAGGAAGTTGGTCTAGAGACTCCTTTATGGTACCTTGGAGCCTGCATGCCTCAATGGCAGGTTCATCGCATTCGACGTGGGGTTCTCATAATTGGCCTCTGATCGAGTGATTCTACGGGTGTTCGACGCTGCATCATCGATCCACTGATTGTACTCAGAACTTGAGGCCATTTGTCACTTTGGTAGCCCTTCTCTCGCCATTTTGAATGGGCCTTCATCATTGGCTCGTAATCCATTTACACTTGCATGTTCGACTTCAGCTCACATATTCGCATGCTTTAACTTGTACTTTATTTGGGTCGAGATGGAGCGCAAGACCCTGGATTGTGTCTGTTGTAATCTAGGCTGCGATTGTGGATTATTATCATTATGTACATGACTCATTGATTGGATGGCTGCGACCATACCTGAGTCTATTTGTTTGATCTTAGTTGGATGGCTGCGCCCATACCCTGGATCCGGATTATAGCATACTCTGTTTCGGATGGCTGCGCCCATACCGCATATACATCATGTACTTGAGATATCAGTTGTATCTTTCTGCGCAGGTTTTCCGACGGCGGGCCTTCAGTTGAACATGTTCTCTTAAAGCATTTCACCCCTCTCTCTCGGGCCTCATACTTTAGGGGGCATCTGTTACACAGTAATTTGTCACCGTCCCTACCATTCCCCGTCCCGCACAATGGAGGACCCATTATGTGACCTGTGAGCAATGTCATGCCTTGAAACCATCATCATTGCATTCCTTTAAGCATGAGATTCAATTGCCCTAAAGACATCTCCTTGCAAAAAACCATGAAAAAATCTTCTTTTTCATTGGCGCGGGCAGACAGTTCACCACTCGCGCCAATGGGGAAAATCCTACAAAGAGGCCGCGCCAACTGGCACTTTGTCCCAGAGCAGCAGTCGCGCCAGCCAATTTAAGGAGTGTTTTTTTAAATAAATATTGCGGAAGTTGTGTTTCAACCAACTCAGAAACCATTGCCTATCTTGAGTTGGGAGGTTTGGCTACGGGAGTTATATGGAAGGGAAGTTGTTTGCCACCTTTCATGGAACCTTCCTTCATGATAGGGCCAATCCCACAATAATAAGGATCCCCAACTCCCTCCTTCCCCATCTATAAAAGCTTGCTGATTGCCATTGCAAGCTAGTCTTGAAGTGCCTAAGCTTTGAATCTCCAAATTCCCAAGAGCCTTTGTGCTGTAAGAGCCCTCTTTCTTCCCTTAAGGCCGACTCAAGTAAGGAGACTATCGTCGAGAGACTCAAGAGAGGTTTTCCCTTTCCCTAGTGAGCTTTGCGAGACGCGAATGACTGGGGACCCTTCCGAAGGAGATCACGGCGTCAGAACATTGGTTGTACTCTCTTTTGATTGCTTATTAATGAATGATTATGGTTATGGTTCCACTATGTTTTCACTTATGTTAATATGAGTTATATCCTTTCTGACTGATATCTAGTTGTGTATTCTGGATTTTATGCTTGTATTCGTGTTGTTTCTTACATGTGCAGGTGTCCATCCGCGGAGATCGTGGAGGTATTGTGATCTGCCGAAGCTGAGGAACGGGAACGCTCTCTTCTACGGATCATAGCATTGGACTCCAGGTAGGCCTCCATCTTTGGTCTTTTATCCGTAACTAGGAACTTGCGCTGTAGAATTTTATGATTGTTGCTAGACCCCTAGGGGGCTAGTAGGGATTGCCTCTGTCCACAGAGGGGATTTACCTCCTCAACAACTGGTACGGGTCTCAGTACCATCTTACCTATGAACTTTACCTTACCTTTCTGCCGTGTAACACCATTTGATACTTTGAAACATATCATTCACAAAGTGAATTGAATACATACCCTACCAGCCGTAAGGGCCCACATTGCATTTTCCACATCACTATACTTTGTGCTCAGGCATTGCCACCTCCTTCTAGCCTTGGGTCCCCACCACGCCACGCTATCACAATTCCGCGGGGGTATGGGTCTCTTCCCTCCCTCGCTGCTTGACCCCCTTGGAATTTCCCTTGTGTGCATATTCACGTGGTGGTAATTCTTTTAATATTTGCATTTTGCGCTCTCTGTACCACTTCTTTGCACTTTTGTGTTTCCGTTAGCCTTTTTGCTTTATACTCCAACCATTTCGTATTAATTCCACCTTTGGCTTTTATGCACGTGACTTTCGTTACCTTGTTTCATTTCGACCATCTCTTCCAATGTTTCACCCTTTGACATAATGTTTGATGCATGACCCATCAACATTTAATAAATCAATAACTTATGCTAAATGTTGATCAACAATCGGGAAGATCAATTTCCTTAGGAGATTGATTCCCAATCTTGCTGAGCACCTTAGGAAAATGACTGACATGGTAAAGAAGGATGCAGGAATTAAGTGGACTGTTGAAGCCAAGAAATATTTTGAGTCAGTAAAGCTTGCACTCACTCAAGCCCCTGTCCTTATCAACCCAGACTTCTCAAAGGTTTTCCTGATCTTTTCATTTGCCTCCCAACTTACAATAGCTGCGGTTTTACTGCAGAAAAATTCAGAAGGAAATGAACAACCAATTTCCTTCTTTAGCAAAGCTTTAAGAGATGCACCCTTAAAGTACAACATAATGGAGAAGCAGGCCTATGCCCTGGTAAAGGCCTTAAAAGACTTTAGGGTGTACATTCTGCATTCTCACACCACAACCTATGTTCCAAATATAGTGGTTAAAGACATCTTGTCCCAGGACCTTGATGGAAAAAGGGGCAAATGGATTGCTACAATCTTGGAATACGACCTTGAAATAAAACCCACCAAGCTGATCAAAGGTCTAGGCCTGGCCCAGTTAATGGCTGAATCAAACTTGCAGGCCCTTGACGTTAACATGATAAATGCCTTAAATGAGCAGGAAGGATTTCCCCATCCAACTGTTGAGGAGCAGTTTCAGGGCTCTCCTTGGTACTCTGATATCCTTTATGTGCTCACCAATCTCAATGCCCCTCCAGAACTGTCCAAAACCGAGGCTAGATTCATAAAGCTAAAAGCCAGAAATTACTGCATCCTGAATGAAAACTTATACTAGAAAAATCCAAATGGCCTATTGCTGAAATGCTTGCCTGAACCTGAAGCTGAAAGAATTAAACAGGAATTCCATGCTGGCGAGTGTGGAGGCCACCTGAGTTGGAAAGCCACTACCAATAAAATACTCAGGGCTAGTTAGTATTGGCCTACACTCTTCAATGATGTCCATAAAATGATTCTTGCCTGCAAAAATGTCAGATCTTTGAAGGTAAAAGAAAACTCCTCCCCCTTCCTCTACAACCTATCACTGTTGAACGTCCCTTTCTGCAATGGGGCCTAGATTTCATAGGAGAAAGTAACCCCTCTTCCTCTGGGCAACACAAATGGATCCTGACTGCTACAGATTACTTCACTAAATGGATGGAAGCCATACCCACTAGGAATGCCACTGATTCTGTCATCATTAGGTTCCTAGAAGACTTCATCCTATCTCGTTTTGGCTATCCAAGGAAAATAATTACTGATAATGTTGTTGCCTTCTAATCCAAGAAAATGGTTGATTTCTGTCATAGGTACGGAATAGCACTTGGTCATTCAACTTCCTATTACCCCCAGGGTAATGGACTGGCTGAATCATCTAACAAAAGCCTGGTTACAATCCTTAAGAAGTTGCTAGAAGAGAACAAAAAGTCATGGCATAAAAAGTTTGTACATGCCTTGTGGGTTGATAGGCTCACTACGAAGAAATCTATTGGCATGTCACCATTCCAGCTGGTTTATGGGACATAAGTGGTTTTTCCCACTAGCCTTGGAGTCCTAGTGATCAAAATTGTCCAAGAGGTCCAGACAGAAGAAGACAACATTGTGAGAAGGATTAATGAAAATATTCATCTTCAGCAAACAAGGGAGCAGGTTTACAACAGAGCAGTGAAAGTACAGGAAAGCATAAAGAAATTGTTTGACAAAAGAACCAAAGCTGCAGATTTCAAAGTTGGGGAAAAAGTTCTGAAATGGGATTCAAGAAGGGAGGACAGAGGTAACCATGGAAAGTTTGACAGTTTGTGGCAAGGTCCATACATCATCCAAGCCACTGTGGGTCCTAATGCATTTTTCTTACAAGAACTTGATGGTACAGAGCTGTTTGGAGGTCCTATCAATGGCAGGATTCTCAAACACTACTTATGCTAATTTTCATTTCCAGTTCCATTTCGATTGTACATACCATTGCAGTTTTACTTTCAAGAAAACAGGGAAAATGTTTCCAAAAAATAGAGAAGGTAGAGGTTCAAACATGCTCAAAACATGGACCTCTGAAAAGTGCAAGAGATTGGCTCTAATATGATCAAAACCTGAGCCAAAGAAAGAAGGACAGCTGGCCCTAACACACCCAAAATCTGGACCAGCAAAGGAAAAGGAAGAATCAGCTCTAACATGCCTAAAACCAGAGCTGAAAATGAAGAAGAAAGGGTGACTCTAATATGCTCAAAATCTGAGTCACAAACAGAGAAGGATACTTCAAAAGTTCAAATTTCGAGCCTTCAAAGTTTTGTTCCACTCCAGCAAGTCAGACAGTCTAACCCTGGCTTGGCTATTTTCAATTTCCTGTCTTAGAATGTAGGAGAAGAAATCTGTTGGACAGTTTAATCCCAGCAGGTGTTAGATTAGGTAGAGAAGCATATGAGGCCAACTTTTTAATCTGGTCTCATGGAGCAATAAGGGTAGATTTAGAATTGGTTCGTTTTGTTCTGAAAATAAAAGGGAAAGGGTCTGCTAGCTCAAATGCACCCTAAAGAAGAAAAAATGTTAGGATTGTAGTGTGGGTAGATAGATTTGATTGGGAAAATGTTTTCTGCTGATCTAACATATTCATATTGTGGTAGCTGATCAGAGAGAGGGATGTGTCAAGCAGCAGGCAACTGGCCTACTCCAAAGATCATTTCTGGTTTCTTGCCTCCTTCGAGAAGAAGCCATCCCCATGTGGAGCCACTGTTAGCCCCCCTATGAAATTCTTGACAAGCAAGCTGGGGGGCTAGACTGTTTTGGAGCCTTAAAGGAATGCCTTTCCCATGAAAACCCATCCTCCTTGAAGTCTCTGAGTGCTATGCCTAATACAAATCCTATCTACTAATCCATTCCTAAAAAGGCCTACTGTTACCCCTCATACTCCTGCAAAACACCACACTTTCACCTCCTTTCCCCTTTGACAAATTCCCTCTTTTCCCTCTTTAATTTCCCTATTAACCCCCTAAATCCCCTCTAAAGTCCCCACACCATTTTTTTCCCAAATTCCCCCTCTATCTCCCTATCGCTGCCATTATAATATTTCAAAAATGCATTAAAATGGGGTAAAAACCCACTTCCGACCATATAATAGGCCTTAGCCCCTTCTCCGCTAGCCCGCGCCATTTTTCTTCCATGTAACCCAGCACTATAACCATTAGCCAAGACAAAGGGCACCTTCCTCGTATGTCCATCAGCCTCAGCCATCGATTTCAATGGATCGGACGATGGTCATTTAATCCCCAGTGCCCACATCTCCCGCGCTCATTTACCCCTTGCCGGGCCATCGCCGTCCATCCTCTCGAAGATCTAACGGTCCAGAGCCTCCCCGCCCAGTTGACCCCACCGCGCACTATTCCAAACCCGCCGGTTTTTCTGCACCACTTCTGTGCAGATGGCTGTTTTCCTCGAATGCCCAACGATTCCATACATCTGCCGATGCGTGTCTTCTGTACGACAGCAAAACCGCCCATCCCCCGCGGATTAACCTTCGACTCAGGACGCCACACGAAATCATCGTAAGTTGTTAGATCTGGGATGGCCTATCCAACGGTCGTCATCTCTCAATGCTGCGCACTGTTTAAATGCCGATCATCGTATCCCTGGCCCATCGTCATTGCTCCATGCTGCATTGTCAGTCACCGATTTCCTTGAAAATCAACTGTCCGCGTCTGTTCTCCTGTGTTGAATATTCCACCCTCGCCCGATCCGTCCACGTTGTCATTCCACGTGCGTCATCTTATAGTCGACCACCCCATTGCATTATATTGGTTTATCTTCGTGTTCGTTAAGGTTTTCGTTCATTTTTCGCTCTACAGACCGCCACCTCCGCCAGAGCAGGTTTCCATGGTTCCTCTGCATTTCTCCACCATGTCACCATCTGCACTACTCTTCTCCACCTCCACATCATCTGCCACCCCATCCATCGTTTCTTCACTGTTTTCGTGTTTTGCAGGGTTTCAAAGAAGCAAAAAACTGCCATGATGCATGCCCCTATTACAGTACGAGTGAAATCAAAGAAGATCATCTACGGAGGCAGAATTTATAAAAAGAACGACCCGGGAAGGTGAAGACAAGTCTTGCATTAAAGAAGGTCAGAGTTCAACATTGAAAACATTCCAACATCATTGAAAGCCCGAGCTAACCTGTCAGAAGCAAAATGGAGTAGCAGAGTGTTTCAGCACAAAGCAAAGGAGATTGAGGCGCACTAATGAAGATCTTGAGCCTTAAATCAGTGGTTTAGCAGGCAAAGCATTAGTTTGAAGACCCCGAGGATCGATCAGAAGATCCTGAGCACAAGTAACAGGTAACATCAGGGTTCATTCATCAGCATAATGTTTTTCTTCAGCAAGTACAGGGCACCCATACAGCTTTTATTATGCACAGTGTCCCTAAAGGAATTTCCACCCTAACAACAGTTCTAAACCGCCAGAGCATTTATATGACAGACTTCTCAGTTGTTCATTTTTGTTCAAAGCACCAGGGGTACTACAGCCAAAAATGTCAAGATCATATCCAGAGAAGATTACTCTTTCACAAGGGAGGTGACAGAGATTAAACACACAGCAGTCAAACAGAATGGGTCTCAGCCCTACATTCATTTTTGTGTTTAATATTACATTTAGTGTTCACCTACCCCCTCAGTCGATCTTCTGTTCATCCTCTGCTATAAAGCACAGAAGGAAATTATTGTAAGGGTTTTTGAATGGATATCAGTGGATTGAAAGCATTTTCCTCTGGAGACAAGTTCCCTGTGTAATATTGTAAGATAGGCGGATATTTGATGTATTCAGACTGAATGTTCAAGCTGTGGGCAATGATGTACCTGATCGGTGTTGTTTTTAATATGACAAGCATATTTCTTTGGATCTTGATCTAAAGCAGCTGGTGATGTTTTCCTTTCTCTGTATTTGTGATTGACTTGCTTTCATTTCATTACGTTTCTTCTGGCTCGCATCAGAAGTTTGGCATAAGATTTACCCTTGATAGGTACCTTATGTTGCTGCTCTCCC
This sequence comes from Pinus albicaulis, assembly GCA_034641835.2. Classification (NCBI taxonomy): domain Eukaryota; kingdom Viridiplantae; phylum Streptophyta; class Pinopsida; order Pinales; family Pinaceae; genus Pinus; species Pinus albicaulis. The sequence goes on from CM076580.1 coordinate 1,471,827,482, forward strand.
AACCTTTTATGTTTTCTGCTTATATGCGTATCTGAATATTGATTTCAATTTGTTTAACCAGTGTAGTGGATGTTATTGCCTGCTCTCTGATGTATGAATTAATGAAATCTATATTTAGATGTTCTTGTTAGGATTTAGTTGGGTGAGTTGAGAACACTGGGAGGTCTAGAACCCCGTCTCTGCCTCACTAAGATATTTCCATCCCAATTAAGCCTCTCTAAGATCCCTTGTTTTGCCTCTGATTTTTTCCAAGTAGGCCTGGAGTTAAATGACCTCTGACCTGATCTATAGATAGGATTGGATCGTTCTCCTCCCTTCATTTTCAGTCCTTAATGTCCCATTCCAATACCATCTTTAAGATCCAAATGCTCTAGATGACTAGCCGAACTGAAAGCTTGCACATCGAACACAAGTAAATCCTTTCTTGACTCCATTGCCCAATGGCCTTGATGTTCTCTAAGTTATCTATCTTTGCCTAGTTTCCTCTTTGCTCAGCCTTGTCTTATATTGGACCCTTCTTTCCGGATTCCCAACAACCAAACCAACCATCAAACAAACAAACCCTGTGCCTATAACTAGCCTAAAAACCTTAACATTCGAGCTTCAAAGACATAAAACCTTTGAAAATCATAGAGAGATCCCTCTGGGCCTAGGAGGGCTAGATCCTAAGGTCTGAAAGTGGTTCTATGTTGTCTCATCTTTTGGTCTTGTCAACCTGGCTAAAACATGGGAACCCCAACAAGCACCACATGTTTTTTCCTATTCCACACATAAAAACCTTTCCAATGGCACAAGAATGACATCAGTCGAAGTTTGTATGCAAAAATTATGCCACTCAAAAGTTTACCTCCTTATTTTCACCACTATAATTTGACAGGATGTCATGTCAACCCCCATTATTCATGAAAAAGGGGCTATCCACGTGATTTTTCTGTATAAGACTTTAGAAGAGTCGATATTGTAACTCTAGTTAAGCTTTAAGGTAATCAAAGCTAACAACTTGTAGGATATCAAATTATGTTATAGTTGGGTTGCTAGGAGGAAAAGGGGTTTCATTATTTCAAGAGAATTTGTTCCATAAATAAGAAAAAATAGCCTAGAGGGATAGGAGGTAGATCACACAAAGAGGATTTGTGCACTGTAGCAGCCCGATATTCATATACCATACTTCTTTATACTCTCATCCATATTTACATTATAAGAAAGAGAGTGGAGAAAACTCACCTTCTAGCTGGTTTTTTCTCTCGAAAGGGTTTCTAAGGTCATATCTTCCATATAAAGATATAGGTCAAGAAGACAAATATTAGTGCTTTTTTTGACTCAAGATTGCAAGAAAATTTCAATGCGGTAGACTTATTCAAGAAGTTGGTGTTCGAATTTCATGATCATACAAGCCCATATCCATTAGGATGGGTAAATAAACATGCAAAGTTGAAGGTAACAAAATATTAAAAAATTAGATTTTCCATCAGTGCTAATTTTATTAATGAAGTAGAACTAGATGTGGTTCCCCTTGATGTATGTGGAGTCATGTTTTGGATTCCCTACATGTATATGTGAGATGAAATATTCATGTGGAGAGCCAACCAATATTATATCATGAATGTTGGAAAATCATTCACCATCAATATGCACAAAGGAAAGTAAAAATTTTCATTTATAAATACCAACCAAGCCAAGAAATTGATCAGTTTCAACAAGAAGTATGTCTTATTGTTCTTAAGAGAAAATTATTTTGTAGAAAAGCTAGTAAGAGGCAAGGAATCCCTGGAGGGGTGTACTAAGAATAAAAAACAAAAAATAGAAGAGTTTTTGCATGCATACATGGATGTGTTTCGAGATCATAAAAGGTTACCACCTAAGAGGGAAGTGGAGCACAAGATCCAGCTATTTTCAAACTCCCGATTTCAAAACAATGGGATGTATAAGTAGTTTGTTATAGAAGCAAGTGAGGGGAAGAAACAATTACAAAAATACTGGAATAGGGTGTCATTTTACAGATTACATCACCATGTGGGTCACCCATAATCATTGTACCAAAGAAGGATGGGACTTGGCATTGTGTATAGATTATAGGGAATTGATAAAAATCATGCTCAAGAATAGGTAACCCCTGCCTAGGATAGATGCTTTGTTGGATCAATTTCAACAAGAAAAATACTTCACAAAAATTGACTTAACATTTGGATATCTCCAAGTTGAAGTAAGACAAGAAGATACCTAGAGGACCACCATCAAAACCAAGAAAGGTTTGTGTGTGTGGTTAGTCATGCCATTTGGCCTATGTAATGCAAAAAATACATTTATGAGATTAATGAATGATGTATTGCGCCCTTTTATAGATTCATTTGTTTATTGTATATTTGGATGATATAATAGTATACAATGCTACTTGAGAGGAGCACATCTCACATTTGATGCAGGTGTTGGAGACATTAAAGAAGCATCGACTGCTAGCAAATCTCAAGAAGTGTGACTTTGCAAAACTGTCTTTAGTGTATTTGAGGTATGTGACAGTTGGACGAGAGTTGAATATAGATCTTGCCAATATGGAGGCCATCATAAAATGGTCGGTGATTACTAATGTTTCTGAGGTCAGACGTTTCATTTGGGTAGCACAATACCTAAGAAAATTCATAGCTTCATTCTTAGTAGTAGCATCATCCCTCCATGCCATAATACCAAGTGGCAAGAGATTCCAGTGGGGAAAGGGTCAACAAAGGGATTTTTAGGAGCTAACGAAGAATATCAATCAAGCACTAGTTTTGGAACTACCAAAATTTCAACATCTCTTTGAAGTGGAGACAAATGTGAGTGGGTATGCTATGGGAGCGGTCTTGATGCAGGGAGGAAGGCTTGTATGCTATTATTCTAAAGTATTTCATGGGGTGATTCTTAACTACCCTTCCTATGACAAGGGGATCATGCCCTAGTGTATTTTTCGAAGAAGTAGAAGAACTATCTAATGCGAAAGGAGATAGTAATCCACATTAATTACTAGCCACTACAATACCTATAGGCCCAAAGTAGCCTACTACAACCAAACATTAAAAGTGGATGGGGTTTCTACAATAATCTCATTTGGTTATCAAGTATAAGAAGGGAAACAAAAAAATCTAGCCGACATGCTTTCAAGGCGATCCACACCAAAGATGATAGCTTTGAGGACTCTTATAAACATGGAGCCATTCACCCATGATGCATACAAAGATGCATATTCAAAGGATGAGGAATTCATGGATGTGTTTAAACAATTGTAGGGTCATAGTCATGTGTGTCATTAGGGGAGTTTTGAGGTCTACAATGGGCCTTCTAAGAAAATTGTACAACCAAAATAAAATTTATAAGAACCAATAGGATTCAATATGATGATTTCAACTATGGGGGATCATTCACCATTTTTGGAGTAAAAATGTAAAAATATTAAAAAATAATAAAATAATAAACTATTTTTTCAACTTGTATTTTCAACTTATCTCCCTAAGTTTTTACTCAAATTTCGAGAAAGAGTACTCATTGAATGTAAAATATAATTCCTCATCCAATGAGTACCCATGTTGCATACCTTTGATGGACCCTGCTACACGAAAAATGAGAAATACATAAAAAAAGTGATTGCAATCATGCTTTTCATATATTTCTCATTTTTCGTGTAGCAGGGTCCATCGAAAGTATGGAACATGGGTACTCCTTGGATGAGAAATCAAATTCTGCATTCAACGAGTGTTTTCACTCGAAATTTGAGTAAACCCATAGGGAGATCAGTTGAAAAAATAGTTTTTTTCTTTTTTTCTCTGTAAAATTTGATGATGTAATCTAATTATATTTTATTATTTCCACTGTTGTTTTATAATTTCTTTAGGAGGCCAATTTTAGACCTCAAAATTCCCCTAATGGATAGTGAAAGCACTGTTGACTACCATATCTAGGATGGGTTACTCTATAAGCTGGATAAGTTATGTGTTCATAAAGGTGAGCAATTTCAGTTGATTATAGAGGGTCACTCCTCCAAGGTTGCATGTAAATTTAATGTAGGGAAGACCATGGCTAACTTTCATAGGTATGTGTATTGGTCCAAGATGCAAGAGTAGGTAGCTAGGTTCATATGAGGATGGAAGATTTTTTGTACCAACAAGCTTAGCAATAGAAAACAAGGTCTATATATTCCCTTACATTAGAGGAAATTTTAGCCTAAAAGTGGCCTCCTAAGGAAAACTAATAAAATAGTAGCTAAAATAATAAAATAAGAGTTATGAATTTTGGAGGGAAAAGAAGAAAAATACCTTTTCTATTTAATTGTATTTTTGGCTTATATCCTTATAGGTTTACTCAAATTTCAAGTGTGGACACTTGATGGACGCGTAATTAAATTCTGCATCCAACAAGTACCCATTATTCATACTTTTGAGAAGACCCACATTGATAAAAAATGAAGATACATTTAAAAAGCATGTGCATCTTCAATTTTTATCAATGTAGATCTTCTCAAAAGTATGCATAATGATTACTTTTTGGATGTGGAATTAAATTCCACATCTAAAAAATTTCTACACTTGAAATTTGAGTAAACCTATAAGGAGATAAGCCAAAAATACAATTAAAAAAATAGTTTTTCTTCTTCCCCCTCCAAAATATTTACATGTACCTCCTTTTAAATTTAAAGTATTTTGATTGGTTTACATATTATGTGAAATGGAAATAACGTAAAATTTTCATGGGAACTTTTAGGCTAAAATTTCCTCTAATGCCTATACACACTCATCCTTGGGAAAACATTTCCATGGACTTTCTGGGAGGTGTTTTATGGAAATCAAACCTATGGATAGATATGTTTCCCTAAGTGTGGTGGTCACACATAGAACAACATATGGAAGACACTTGACCTTTTCCTTAAGATTCATAGATGAGAGAAGAACACCTACTTGTGATCTTTCACTATTCCTCGTCCCCCTTTTGTCACTTATGTCGCTCTTAATCAAACTAAACTCGCTTGATTAGTACCTACAATGGATAATAGAAGACAAAAAATGACATAAAGGCATTTGATATATTCATCTTAATCAAGCTAAATTTATTGCATTTGAAAATACACATATAAAAGCATGAACACATGTATTAAGAAAAGAACAAAGATCTTTATTATAAGGTATAAGGAGAAGTTACAACCAATTGGATCGATTCAATGTCAACTCACACTAGCTTCAGTCCTATCCCCATCACATCAACAACACCACTCTAGCAACATAACATTACATGCAAACAATACCTCAAAGATTTGTGATATTATCAGCATAACTCTACAAATTCAAATTATTGCTCCCCGTGTTCACTATGATCAATGCTCAATTTATAGGAACTGAAGGTGGTTTAGCATTAATTGATCATTGAATGGATTTTCTAAAAATGGATGAATATGTTTCCTTGTTTATTGGAATAGGAGGATAAGTGGTTTAATGGCTCCATGGTGTTCATATTCGAAGTTATCAGATAGTGTGATAGCTGGAATGACTTCTAAAAGCCACTAGAAGATGGGAAGATTCCCGGAATCCTGTGAAAAATTCGCTCCCAATCGACCAACATACTGTCAAGTGGGCCTAGATTCTCTGCAGTGTTGCTTTGCATGGGAGTAGATTGTCTTCAAAGCACTTACTACAGTCTAGGGGTGCATTTATGGCTCAATGGCAATTGGACTTCAAGTAATGAAGCTTTCATGGATAAAAAAGATCATTGGGATGAATTTTTTAAGGCATGTAGCAATTAATTTAGAGTATGATAGACCCTAATTTGTCATGATCTAGGTTTTGGGAGTGATTCCCAAATTGACCTGTAATAGCTGCCCCTAAAGCACGAAGTTAAAAATGATAATGTTGAATGATATGCTTTACAATGTGATGAGTAGGATCTAAAGAGGATGGTGATTTGCATCAATTACAATACATTACATCAAGATATCTTTTTCATATTGGAAATTAATTGCTAAGGGAGGCATGCCCATACTCAACACATAAACTATCATAACATCAAAAAGTCATCTACAGATATAGACCCATGATAGGATGACCATCTGTGTAAATACCATCATACAGATGATGTGGTACCACTCCTGAAATCGCAACCCAGATGGATGAAACTAGATCTAGGGTCTTTTATCTCATTCACTCGATCACTCAAGTACGAGTCTAACCATGCGAATATGTGATATGAAGTCAAACATGGAAAGACATCGTTTGATTACCAGCTAATGGTGTAAGCCATTAAGAGACGTGAGAGAAACCACTGATGATGATAATGGCTCTCAAGGTACTGTAGTACAGTCTATATGGTGTGAATAGGTGATTTGATGTCGAATACCATTCAAATTATTTCATTCGAAGGTCAGTGATGTCAACCTATCGCCAAAAACGAGAAACTTGCCATTGATGTATGCAAGCTCCAAGGTACTGAATGGTTGCTTCTAAGTCAACTTCCTGGATGATGAGCCAATGTCAATAGGAAGTGACTCATCACAAGAGGGACTTGATGTATCCCCCATCGATGACACGAAATGGGAGTAATGATTTTAGAGACAGAATGTAACTGATGAAGCAATTTTTAGGGATGGTGGTCATGAAATGAAGGTTTATGAGTATTTCAAAGGATGAGGAATTACTGAGTGACTTATCTCGAACATATCGACGACACTGAATGAGTTGGAAACATTGACCCAAAACCAAAGTGATGGATGGTGGGATAGACCATAGGTATGATAGGAAATCAAGTATACAACCCAACCTAACAACCACGAAGATGAAGTGAATGAGTGTCATGTTCAAGAGAAACTTGCTACCATAAAGTGATTTATCCATTTTCAATTTTCCCTAGTCATTAATGACCGATACCTCTTTATGTTTTAACAATATTGAGGAGGATAACATATGATTGATGTATAATTCCACCCTTCGGGTGAATCCATCACTATGTGATGTTTTAACAAGTCTAACAAAGGTGAAACTCAATCTTGTCATGATGGAAAAGTCCGTTGATATTTGATGTTTTAACGAGTCTAACGACAGTGAAAACTCAGTCCTTTTTCATGTTTATAAAGTTTTAAAAATGGACGAAAAGAAAACTCCACGAGTTTTTTTCTTCGTAAAAATGTCCCTCAGATCCAAAAAAGCGTAAAATAATCCCTGAGAGAACCTCGTAGCCATGTTCGACTAGGGTGTTCCTTTTTCATAAATAATCTATCTCAGCCTGGAAAAGGGTTAAACTTATCCTAAGTAGATGTACTTTCAACTCCTTTTACGAGCTCGAAAGGACAAGTGCTTGGAAATATTTTCATATTTTGGAAGTCTGAAAAGAGCTGAAAGAGAACTCCAAGGGGATTCCTTTTTAGATGTTTAACAAATCTCGAAAAAGAGATAAAAGTATGCTATGTGGTCAAAATTCATTTTAAGATCATGCACATCAAAATTTACTGTATCAGTTGTAAACTTGCTCAAATGACCACCAAACGGATTAAAAATACCTGTTTAAATAATAAAAATGGGTAAAAACCATAGAAAACTCATTAAATATGCATAAAATAATAAAAAAGACTATTTAAATAAGAATTTACCAATTCATTTTTACCATTTCAAATTTACCATTTAGTTTTTAGTGCTCTGAGCCAGTTTTTCCCCTCAAACTTGATGAGTTGATTGCGACAGATTCTATGGACCATTTCTTGTGCCATCTAGACCAGGTAGGAGATCTAACCTTTCTCTTTCTATTGGTTGCATTATTTTTCAGTTCTATGCAATTTTTTTAGGGTTTTGGGGCTCTTAAGGTAAATATACAATGCCCTAGGACTAACGAACCCTTGGATGTTGAAAATTGTGTTGCAGAGGAGCTGGAATGAGGCTCAGGTGCTCTTCAACACTCTATCTAAGGAACAAGGGTGCATTGGGCATAATTCATAAATTTGCATTATGTTTTGTGACGAAAATTTATCTAGTTTTTTGCATGGAATGGATCCTAACTAAGCTCATGGTTTGATTTCAATATTTGATCAGATCAGAATTTTGATTACGTGGCGAGAAAAAGAACATGAGGAACACGTTATGGTTTCCCTAAATGATCCTAGAACTGTGAGAACCCTTAGAGACTGTGGGTTTCTCAAGTAATTTAGACTTTTAGGGATGAGGAAACATCTAGAAATATTGCAGTTCTTGATTCGCTCATGGGACCTGAAATTACAAGCATTTTACATTGGGGAAAAAGTGCTCCCAATATAGGTTGATGACATTTAATTTTTGACAAGCTTGTTGAGACGTGGTTCCCCCATTTCCCTTACGGGTTCTATCCATGGAGGTGAGACAGTGAAGGACTACATTCGATGGTTTTCTCAGCCAGGTACAAAGCCTAGAAAATATGGAAAATTAAACATCAAAGATGTACGTGATATGCCTTTGTGAACGCCCCTATTCACTATCACAAAGTTATTTGGAAGCATGAAAATTCATGTCAAGAATAGATCATACATGCAGTATGCACTTGAGTGTCTTGACTTGACCATGTTCAAATGATTTGAAGCAGTACCCATTCAGATGAAAGAATAGCTGACCAAAAAGAAAAGTGGCAAGACAAAGAATTTTAGCTATGGATCGATCTTCATCGCTTTCATTTTGGAGCGAGTTCCATTGATGCAACCACAACATGTGACACTGGGTTTAGTTGATCTTAGGGATCCATATATGCATCGGTGGATAGAGTTGGTGGCTAGACACGCTGGTCAGTCATCAATCCCATTCTCCACTGCATTATTTACTTGGATATGATGACAACATATCGTCATAGAGGAGCATCCATATGCAGAGATGGATTTCTGTGGAGACCTAAATTTGATTTTACCAGCTGACACTTAATGGGGTGCTATAGGTAAAATGTTTTAGCCATGTTTTTTGATTTTTTTTACATATTTTGTGTTTTTTATGTTTCGAAGGCTAAACTAATATGTTTTATGTATGGATATGTAGGTACTGTTCGACCAGTGGGTCTTGCACAATAGGTGGGTGAACTAACATAGACGATTGTCAAGAGAGTAGTCCTTTGGGATTTGAATTTAGCCAAGACTCTGGCTGAGTTACAAAAACATGTAGAGGGGCTGACTCTTGAGATATCACAGGTCCAGATCGAGGAGTTATCAATGAGGCTATAATGCCATACTATTGGTGTACCTAGTCGATGGAGGAGGCTATTGCACATGAAAGCCAAAGTAGTGGCCTGCTATCATGAGCACCACTAGATCTACTTAGGATATACTATGTCTGAATACATTTTGAGGTCATATGACCAACGTGTCTTGGACACAATTTAAAAAAAAAGGCTCGATTATATATCTATTTTACTTTCAATTTTTTCCTATGGTTGTGTGCAATCCTATTCAATTGTGTGATGTGAATTGAAAATCTATTTTTACATATCTTGTAAATGTCTATTTAACACGTAATTTGCTAAAGAATCAATTAAAGTGTTAAAGTTTCTAGAAATGTATTGATATTGAATGTAATAAAAATGTATTTCCAAAAGAAGAACTCTAAGGAACATGTGATGAATAGATGGATTTCAGATATTATAAACACTAGTAAATTGTAGTATGAAAAGCTATGAGTCTAACCTGATGATGATGTGATGAATGCGAAGTGAAATGGAATCAGAGAGGGGTTCGATCAATGAGCTATAAACAATGATATTGTTGGTTGATTGACTGATACAAATCCCTTGGAAACTCACTAACTTGCCACTTGGAGAAAAAATGGCCCATGCTGCAGAAGATATATTCTACGTACTATGACTAGCACCATCAGCATAACCGATAAATGGTTCCAAAGATTCTGACATCTGCAAAAAAATGAAAAGCAGATTACTAACCACATGAAAAACTCTTGAAAGACACAATGTGACACACACACAATCAAAGCACATATAAATATCATACAGTGTTTACTACGTAGAATCATGCATAGTAACATTTAAGATACATTCCATTCCAAGGCTGCAATAACAGAATCCCACCATAATCTAGCAACTCATAGGCACCCTTAGCCAAAATACACTTGAAATATAGGGGCCATGCCATGATGGTTTAAATTTTCTTGTTCCTATCTTATCAAATTCCTGATCATAAAGCAAGAATAGGTCTCCTTCTGAGAAGGTTCGAGGCTTGACATTACGGTCATATTTTTCCTTGACTCATATCTTATATGATTATTTGGCCAATGCGGCTTCACGACGCATTTTATATAGACGGATGAGATATAAAAGACATGCCTCTTCATCATAAGTGGCAGGTAGCAGGTCAATTGTGAGTTTCAACGATGGAATTTCACATTGAATCAGTAAGATAGTTTCTAGACTGTAAACTAGCTAAAAGAGAGTAAATCCAGTTGTGTTTCTCACTGAGGTTCGATAAGCCCACAAAGCCGAGTACAACATTAAATGCCAATTTCGTTTATGAACCCCAATCATTTGTTGAAGCATACACTTAAAGAGTTTTGTTGATGGCTTCAACTTTTCGATTAGCTTACAGATAATAAGGGGTAGAACTATCATGCGATAATCATAACATGGCAGTCAACTCAGTCATCATGTGATTGTGAAATATTTTTCCATGATATGTGACTATGGCTTGCAGTACAACAAAATGTGTAACCACATGGTTAAAGAAAAATAATGCACCTGTCTCACCTGTGTTGTTAACTGTAGGCATCGCCTCAACCCACTTGGTAAAATAGTCGACAGTGACAATAATATACCCATGCTCCCTGACCGACGAAGGGTTACATATCATGAAGTCAATTCCCAATCTGGAAAATGGTCCAAAAACTACGAAAAGATGCATTGGTGCTGGCGCATGTTGGTTTTACAATCAAATATCTAGCAAACATGAAAAATTCTGACCACGAGAATGCAGTCTTGAAATATGGTAGGCCAGAAGTAACCAGTGTGCAGAATCTTTTGCGTGGTAGAAAAACCAGACAAATTTCCACCACAAGAACCAACTTGGAAATCATTTAAAACTTTCTTAGCCTCCTCATGAGTGAGGCACCTACATAAAATCATATCGACACCACGATGATAAAGTGTATGTTGGCAATATGATTCATTGTCTTAATATGTTGTCCTTGATAGCAACTCTCTGGTAAAATATGGAGTATATGTCTTCAGTAGAAGCTGAGGAGTCCATCAGAAGAAATGTGTAATGTCTAGCAGAATATTTGGCAATATTCATATTGAAGATTCTATACGCGTATTTGTAAAGGTGAAGTCACGTATACACGTGGATAAGAATGATCCAAGTCGCGTATGCCTTTTATGCTCCAAAAAGGTAGTACCAAGGGGAATTACCATGGTATTAGCCCATAAGATTGAGCGCCATGTCGTCTATTTGATTTCGTCCAAGGATACCATTGGCAACAATATGGTTTTGACTCATGGTATTGATAAAGGATAAAAATATATAAGGAGAAGAAGATCATAATGAAATGTGTGCATGTGGAAGAGCTATCACTAAATACTTCTCTCTGAAGTATATATGCATTGGATGAACTCTATTTTATTGATAAATCTGAATTTATGATGCACCCTTGGATATATTTATGGATTAAGATCTCTAGACCTGAAATGACTATGTTCTTGCATGATCCATTAAAGAGATGATTAGATATGAGACCTGATGCATGTTTGCTAAAGTGAAGTGAATAAATCTAGGTAATTTTTATAGATCTGAAACATTTTGATGAAATATTATTTACAGATCTATACACTAGTTCATCTCAGTAAAAGCGCATATATACATCGGTTTTCTTTAGAAAAGGCACGTATAGAAGTTAGGGTTTTCTAAAGCTTATTACAAAGTTTTTTTTGTTATTGTTGCTATTTTTCTGCTGTCTATCAATGAATTCTTCATGTAGATATGGGTTGCTTGATTACTTTATATGCTACTAAGATGATTATGTACAAATACGATCAATGAATGAGAAAATATGTGTTATGATGACTGATTGATCTAAGGTTCTACAATTTTGAAAATATATCTAACTGAATGACTCAGATCTAGATCTAAGACAAATCATATTCTAAAAAACAATATTCACGGATCTATACACAAGTTGGTGTTAAGGAAAGCATGTATACACACGGGTTCAGTGAAGCAAAGTAGCATATGATTTTTGAGATAATGAATGTTCATGGTTAAATTTGATTATGCATACTGATTTTGAAATCTGGGTGTTACAGTGTTCTGATTACAGTGATCTCACTGTTCAGTTTGATGTATTGGGTGAAGTTTATTATTGTTGATCTTTGTGAAGGGTTGCATTGAAGCTATGTGATCCAATATGAAAATTGATGAAACATGGCCTACAGTGATTCTGAGGGAAGTATAAGCTTATTGCCAGTAGAAGCTGGTGTTCTGATCAGGGGGTTGAAGCTCCCTTCTAGTAGTGGCTGGTAAACGAGATCAGGGGGTTGTAGCTCCTTCCAATTGCAACTAGAAAATGAGAGAAGGTTGCAGCCTTCTACATGTCGATGATCATGTAGTGATATAATTCTGCATCAGTACAATATTGTAAGTAGTTTTCCATATAATAAATATTGAAGAAAGAGATGATAGCAACACTATTTTTTTCCCGAATTCGGTTTCCACCTTAAATCTTGGTGTTCATGTGTGTTGCTATTGTGTGATGATTTATTTTTCTATTACTGTACATATTTACTGATCAAATATCAGATGCATGACTGATAAACTGAGTTAAATATTGTTTCTGAAATTTTTTTCCAACAGTAAAATTATATCAGTATACACTAGTTTCCTATGGTATATGTGTGTGTATACGCGAATTGGGTTCATCAAAGCCACATATGGAATTTATTAAAGAAAATTTTAAAATTATCAGTAAGCTCCAAATACTGATCCCCCCCCCCCCCCTCTCAGTATTTTTCCCAACAATTGGTATCAGAGTAGGTCCTTTTGAAGAAGCTTAATCGCTAGAAGGAAGATCATCCAAGATGAGCAATCAAGATGGGGCAACATATATTAGGCCTCCTCTCTTCAACAAAAACAACTTAATCTTCTAGAATACAAGGACAAGGTCCTATCTTCAGTCTCTTGGACCAAATATATGGGCTATAGTTGAAGGAGGTTACCAATATCCAACTTCCGTTCCAACAAATGAAGCAACAAGAAAGAACTATGAAACCAATGCAAAGGAGGTTAGTGCATTGTTGGGAAGTTTGACTAAATTAGAATTTTTCAAAGTTATGTAGTTGAATACAACAAAGGAGATATGGGAAAAAATCATTCTAAGCTATGAAGGTGATGCCAAGGTAAAAAGTGCTAAACTCCAAACTCTCAGAATTCAATATAAAAAACTTAGAATGCATAATGAGGAAAGCATTACTAGTTTCTTTTTACATCTAGATGATATTGTAAATCGTATGAGAAATATGGATGAAACCATATCCGACACTACTCTGGTAGAAAAGGTTTTAAGATCTCTAACTCCCAAATTTGAGTCAAAAAGTGTCTTCTATTAAAGAGAAGTAGGATCTACAAACTCTTACTATTGTTCAACTTCATGGGATTCTAACTGCTTGTTAGATAAGAAAAGGAGGTCCATATGAAGTCAAAGAAGTTGTTTTCAGAGTTGTTGCAAAAGGAAAGGAGGAAGAAGAAAAAGAAGGATAAGGGTATTTTTTAGAAGAAGATGAGATAAATTTTGTAAAGAAACTACAACTTGGCACAGGAAGGTTCAGAGGTAAGCTTCCCTTTAAATGTTTTGCTTGTGGAAGAGTTGGTCATTATGCTGCTAAATGTCCCCATAAAGATAGTCATGAAAAGGGAAAGGAAGTGGCTAAAGGAAATAAGAAATGGTTTATCAATAAAAAATGCTATTATACTCATGAAGATAGTGATGATCTATCAAATAGTGAAGAAGGAGAATCTGATCAAGATATTAGACTACTCATGGCTTTTGAAAAGGACTCTAGTGATACTTTTATGGATGCTTTAGAAGAAAATGATTTTCTTGAAGGAATAACTCATCTCAAAATATGTTTGGAAGAAAGAAAAATTTCCATAGATACTCTAAAAAATCATCTTATGGAAAAGGAGAAGCACAATGAGAAATTAGAATGTGAAATAGTAAGTCTAAGAAAGGAAATAGAGAAAGTGAAAAATTTAAATCTTAGATTTGCTAAAGGATCTGGAACCTTAGATGAAACTATCAAGGTGAAACTCTCTCCTCTTATAAAGAAAGGTCTTGGATATATTTGAGAATTGACTCAGTCTTTAGCACCAAGCTATCTAAATGAAACAAAAGCCAACCTACAAAATTCTATCACTCAACAAAAGAACAAAGAAACTACACAGGTGAAGCATGACCACTTTAATATAAGGAATAACAATAACAGAAACATCAATCAGCAGGTAAATATGAATAGAAGGTTTCATGATCGCATAAATTTCTTCTTTAATGTGTTGGTGTCCTGTGTTTTGATAGATTGGCTTACCAAAAGACAACGCAATATACAAACCAAACTTTAGAGCTCTAGGATCTAGCCCTCCTAGTCTCAGAGAGGGATCTCTCAATATGTTTATAAAGATGTGTCTTGAAAGGCTTAGAAATTGATTTTAGGCTAGTTATGAGGTTCAAAGTTGTTTGTTTTTGTTTGGTTGGACAAATATGTTTCAAGTGGTATAGATAGAGCATCGGAATCTACAAGCCAATGGGAAATGGATTCATGTGAAGAGTCTAAATAGTTCTAGTGGAGAAGGAAGGGGAAACCAAAGGGAAAATCTAACTTGGTCAAGGATCTGTTGAATAATTTAGGTGAAATGGGATGAACATTAAGGACTAAGAGTGAACAACCAACTAAACCCCCACAATGACTTAAAGGATTCGAGGAACGCCTTATTTCCTCCAGTAAGCTCACTGCTTAGGACTCAACCAATACAAACACTCAAAGAAAAGAGAACTGCAGACTAAACCTTCAAAATGGGTTATAGGATTCGGGGAACACCCTATTTCCTCCTACAAATTCACCTTCGAGAACTTAACCAACAAAGACATACAATTGTAGTCCAAGAAGAGGGAACGCCTTAGACATCTAGGACTACGATTATAGGGGCCTTCAACACAATGATAACAATAAGGAACAGAGGGTATGATTGAGACAAAACCTCATTGTGAAACTGCTAGCATTAATAATTAAAGGTAGACTCCAGATACGATATTTAGTGGTAAAGAAAGAGGGAACGCCTAAACAGTCTTTGACACAACTTCATTAACCATTTCTGAAGTAAAACAAACTGAATATAAAGAGAGCTATTAGACTACCTTGTCACATTCAGTAGCAGAAAACATATAAACAATGAAGGATAAATAGGTCAGAGGTGCTCCTAAGATACATTTCTCTGCCTAAAATTTTTATCCTACTGTAGGAAAAGCATGATGAAACAAAGTGGAAACACGGGAAATAACATTGACTATAAGAAGAACTTCACCAAACCAGGCTCAGGGATCCGATGGTCCAGCCTCCTTCATCAAAAGAAAAACACAGATCTTCACACTCTTTCAGAACACCAAGGCTTCGTCAAAGTAGGAATATGTATTACTTTAGAAATCACAAATGCCAACCCTTCGAACTGGACTTTATCCTTTGAATTCAGGATTAGGCGCTAAATATTTAATTAACGGGCCCAAATCCCTTAAAACTGCTTCTGTTGTTTCACTTTTCCATTGTTGTAATGGCCTCTCTATGACCCCTGCATAATAAATTAAATCAATTATAAAATATAGCGATGGTGGCAGAAGATTTTCTGTGAAGGCCTAGATGAACGGTGGCGCAACAATGGAAAACAGTGGCAACTGTGAAAGAATGGTGGAAATGGTGGAGGCACGGAAACAAGCACTTCAATTAGGTGGAGAAATAATTCATTAGCGTAAAACCCAAAGTCTAATGCTCGGGGGATTTATAAAGGGAAATGATGAAAAACGAGCAAAGTAGAGCCTTTGGATGGTGGGACCTGGCGTGGGTGGAGGGCGGTTAACTGCGAGCCGTTGGATCACAGGAGGCGATCAACGGTGGTGATTAAGCGATGAAGTTGGAGGAGGTTCCGATGAAAGGAAAAGAGTAAAGTGCGATTAGACTCCAGCCGTCAGATCTGAAGGGATGGGCGGCTAAGATCGAATCAGACGATCGCAATCGGGCCACGGGGGTGACATAGTAAGATATTTGTGATTGTGATTGGAGCGATGTTGCGATGACCGTTGGATCAGAGTGATAGATCAACGGTGGAGGCTCAATCAGAAGGGAAGATAGGACGAGGACAAAGGAGCAGAGCCGGATAAATCTAGACCGTTGGATCCAAACGGATGGATAGCTAGGATCAGATCGAGGGATCGCAATCGGAAGGGACGGAGGGGAATCACAGTAAGAAGTTCCGATTGTGATTGGAGTGGGGATGCGATTAAACGACTGCCGTCTGATATGGAGACAGATTGACGACTCTAATGAAATCAGAAGAGTGGATGGACAGGGGCGATGGGCGCATTTCGATTAGCGTTGGGCCGTTGGATCTCAAGAGATCGACGGCTCAGATCGAGGCGAGGGTTCAACACAACAAATACACTATCGCATCAGGGGTTTCGTTTACAAAGGAAAAAAAAGGCATTCTGCTCCAATCCTCTGATGCGATAAGCGCCTTACGAGTTAGTGCTGGGGTCATGTGGGGAAGTGGTTTTTTGGCCTGTTTTTAATGCATTTTAAGGCCAAAGTACACATTTGGTAAAGGGAATAAGGGGTTTTAAGCCAAACTAAGGTAATTTAAAAAGGCTTAAAAGGGGATATGGGATGATTTAAAGGGTAAGTGGGGAATTTAGAATGGGAGGAAGAGTGATGACAATAGAGGCTTAGAGGGGATGAAATAAGAGGGAAAAGGAGGCCTTTTGGAAAATATTCTTTACAACAGAGAGGCTTTTTAACTGGAAACAGAAGTGAGGATTTATCAAAGGACAAAGGCACAAGGGGGCTTCAAGGATGATGTTTTTTCAGAGGAAATGCATTCCTTGAAGTCTCAAAAACAAACTTAGCCACCATTTGGTATATCAGAATTTATGGGTGGCCAATAGTGGCTCCACATGGGGAGGACAGCTAGCTCTTCAGGTTTCCAGAACCTCAGTAATCTCTATGTTTTAGCAGACCAGTGCCTGTCGATTGGGAAGCAATTTTTCTTTTGATCTAACAACCTTTGCAGCACCCTGAAAAACTGTCATTCCTCAAAACAACATTTCCACCTACCCATTCCTAATGTCCTAGAATTTTCTCTTCTTTTGAGTGCACTTGGACTGGAAAACTCCTGTTCAACATTTATTTTTCAAGCAGAAAAATAAACCTATCTAATGCTACCCTTATTTCTCCAGGAGCCCAGATTAAATAGTTATACTCTTAATTCTCTACCTAATCTAATACCTGTCAGGATTAAACAGTCTGGTAGGTTTTCATTCTCTATATTCTAAGATAGAAATTGAAAATACAGTCAAACCAGGATTAGATTTTCTGGTGTGCTATGGGTCCATGGCATAAAGACAAAACTACTCGTGGACTGAAAACTTTGTAGAAATTTTAAAACTAGTAACTAAATGCTCACAGACTGAGCTTTATTGAGCTTTTCCTACCTACCATACTCTAACTGGAATATTTACAAGTCTAGCTTACAAACATTCTCTTCCAATGCAACTACCCCATCAAGTGATCCCATGGCTGGTCTTTTCTGCTTAGCTCCTTGAGGAGGTTGGATAGGTAGGGCTACTCCCACTCTTCCCATTCTTCAACAATTGCTTCGAAAATTCTTCTTTTTATTTGCAACATGCTGCTCACCAAGACCTTTGATCCTTCTTCAAATGTTTGCAGGAAACAAACATAAGAATCATGAAAAGATACCTGGTTATGAATATTTTGCAGGTAGGCTTCCACCAAGATTTATTCCTCTTTCACTGGATCAAGAACAAGACTCTCTTGAGAAAAAGTGTCTCCTTCATCTTCTGAACTGGAGGACTCATCATATATTGCAGCTGTGTCCTCTTGGAGCTCTGATATATTCGGCTCTGATGGGCCGAGCTCTGTGAAAAGATCTATGTACTTTTGAGCAGAGGTTTGTTCCATTGCTTCCCCCTTTTCAAGAGAAGGCTCCTTATTTTTAGTCTGCTCGAAAATCTCTTCTTCATTTTCCTTTTCATCCTCTGAGATGAAAGACCGATGATCTCCAATCATATGCAAATTGCTACTGATGTCTTGTAACAAAGTGAAGCAAAGGTTTAGAGACCCTTCACCCTCTTCTGCACTTTTAAAGCTTTCTTCATCAGTATCATACATAGTCTGACTTGTCTCATTACTCTCTTGGAGTTGATGGAACTGATCTTCCTCCCAAAAATCTACTAATGATGACCCTGCAAGAACATCATCATCAGATAGATCAAAAACAGGAAAATCATGAATGTAAGTAATGCTACCAATCAGATAGACTGGATTATCAGCTGATCTTTCTTCACTCTAATTTACATGTGAGCTTTCCAACTTTGTACAAAAAATCTCATCAGATGAATGGATAAGAATTTCTGTTGTGCAAAAAATTTCAGAGGCTGTCTGTCTATTGATGATCTAATCTATTTCTTCTTCTATCAAAGGGGAAGATGATGTTGTGTTCCTTTGCGCAGAAGTGTAGCAACTCTCTGTTTCTTTTGAAGACTGGATTTGAGGCAGGATGTCATCTTGAGCCTCAAATCCAAGGGAGGATAAATCAGCATCTGAGTTTTCAAGAATATCTTGAGGAATGTCTACGGTCTCTTGACTATTTTCTTCCTTTGCTGGTTCATACATGTTCTTGTGATAGCTAGGGTGCATATGAAATTCTTGAATGGATGTTAACAGATCTTTAGGATGCATATTAACCAAATCCTCATCAATATCTAGCAGGTACTGTATGATATTCTGAGATTGATCACAACAATCCCATGATGAGGATGGAGAGTTTCCTTTATAATTCTTGTAAAATACTTGGTGCATGTCCTTTAAAGAAAACAAACTTTTGGGTTCTAACCATTCATACCAATTCCTAGATTTTCCTTCTAATGTTGCCATTAACATTTTCATTAGGCAGTCTTCATGCCATTCAACTCTAAATTTCCACACATGTATATGAAACTTGATGTGATGTAGCAAGGGGTCATCAACGTTTTCACCCTGAAAGGTAGGTAGGTTTTTTAACCAATTCACTTCAAGAATTTTGTGTGGGAATCCAGGGATATGTTCCTACTCATTGGAGCATATCTTCTCTGTATGTGTGGAAGCATGCTTGTAAATCAGAAAGAGGTCATTGTATCTTCTCAACCAGTTCAGAGTCTTCTACCAGTGGAGTCATTTGGTCTTCTAGGAACTGTGGAGTCGCCAGGTGGAAAATATTTAGCCTTTTCTGAAGGTAAATTGTATTATGGTTCCACCACCATGTTTATTATGAAGCTAATCTAAAATTGTTTTGGGTTTTTCTGAGTTTATATGGTAATTTAAGGACTTACTGAGTCTAAAAGAGTTTGCTAGACTATCATATACTTAATAGGTCCCACTGTGATCGCCATTATGTTGGTGTCTTGTGTTTTGATAGATTGGCTTACCAAGAGACAAGGCAACATACAAACCAAACTTTAGAGCTCTAGGATCTAGCCCTCCTAGTCTTAGAGATGGATCTCTCAATATGTTTATAAAGATGTGTCTTGAAAGGCTCAGAAATTGATTTTAGGCTAGTTATGAGGTTCAAAGTTGTTTGTTTTTGTTTGGTTGGACAAATATGTTTCAAGTGGTATAGATAGAGCATGGGAATATACAAGCCATTGGGCAATGGAGTCATGTGAAGAGTCTAAATAGTTCTAGTTGAGAAGGAAGGGGAAAAAAAAGGGAAAATCTAACTTGGTCAAGGATCTGTTGAATAATATAGGTGAAATGGGATGAACATTAAGGACTAAGAGTGAACAACCAACTAAACCCCCACAATGACTTAAAGGATTTGGGGATTGCCCTATTTCCTCCAGTAAGCTCACTGCTTAGGACTCAACCAATAAAAAAACTCAAAGAAAAGAGAACCGCAGACTAAACCTTCAAAATGGGTTATAGGATTCGGGGAACACCCTATTTCCTCCTACAAATTCACCTTTGAGAGCTTAACCAACAAAGACATACAATTGTAATCCAAGAAGAGGGAACGCCTTAGACATCTAGGACTACGATTATAGGGGCCTTCAACACAATGATAACAATAAGGAACAGAGGGTATGATTGAGACAAAACCTCACTGTCAAACTGCTAGCATTAATAATCAAAGGTAGACTCCAGATACGATATTTAGTGGTAAAGAAAGAGGGAATGCCTAAACAGTCTTTGACACAACCGCATTAACCATTTCTGAAGTAAAACAAACTGAATATAAAGAGAGCTATTAGACTACCCTGTCACATTTAGTAGCAGAAAACATATAAACAGTGAAGGATAAACAGGTCAGAGATGCTCCTAAGATACATTTCTCTGCCTAAACTTTTTATCCTACTGTAGGAAAAGCATGATGAAACAAAGTGGAAACACGGGAAATAACATTGACTATACGAAGAACTTCACCAAACCAGGCTCAGGGATCCGATGGTCCAACCTCCTTCATCAAAAGAAAAACACAGATCTTCACACTCTTTCAGAACACCAAGGCTTCGTCAAAGTAGGAATATGTATTAGTTTAGAAATCACAAATGCCAACCCTTTACAATGTGTTCTTGGGGATTCTTATAGGTGAATGAATAATAGCAAGGAGTAGATGTATATTTAATTTTTTTCATTAATACAAAATGGCGGAAGCGTTCACGCCCATACTACTTAATGGCTCTGAAATGCTGTATGTACTCTGTAGCCTGGTTTGGGAGTCTTTGTTAGGTCGAGATTGACCTCGGATGTGTTCTTACAGTCCTTTCAGGCTGTTTGGACCTCTGTACTACCTTCTGGAATAAATGACCTAGATTGAAAGGTCCACCGGTCTCCATGCTTCCATTACTGTTGTCCTGACAGTCTTTAGGAAGCTTCTGTCAGTGTATTCAACTGTTTAAGGGCTCGAGGAGGCATGGAGACTTCTGTAGGAAGGTGTCCTTTTGGAGAAATGGTGCTCTACTGACATTAAACACAGATATGACTTTGTTTCATGTGCTCTGGTCTTCAAACTAGACTTTATCCTTTTAATTCAGGATTAGGTGCTAAATATTTAATTAACATGCCCAAATCCCTTAAAATCGCTTCTGCTGTTTCACTTCGCCACTGCTGTAATGGCCTCTCTATGATCCCTGCACAATAAATTAAATTAATTATAAAATCCAGGGATGGTGGTGGAAGATTTGATGTGAAGGCCTGGAGGAACAATGGCACAACAATGGAAAACAGTGGCAACTGTGAAAGAATGGTGGAAATGGTGGAGGCGTAGAAACAAGCACTGAAGTTAGGCGGAGAAATAATTCATTAGCGTAAAACCCAAAGTCTAACGCTCGAGGGATTTATAAAGGGAAATGATGAAAAATGAGAAAAGCGGAGCCTTTGGATGGTGGGACCCGGCGTGGGTGGAGGGCGATTAACTGCGAGCCATTGGATCACAGGAGGCGATCAATGGTGGCGATTGAGTGATGAAGTTGGAGGAGGTTCTGATGAAAGGAAAAGAGTAGAGTGTGATTAGACTCTAGCCATCAGATCTGAAGGGATGGGTGGCTAAGATCGAATCGGATGATCACAATCGGGGCACGGGGGTGACACAGTAAGACCTTTGCGATTGCAATTGGAGTGATTTTGCGATGGCTGTTGGATCAGAGTGACAGATCAACGGTGGAGGCTCAATTAGAAGGGAAGATAGGACGGGGACAAAGGAGCGGAGCCGAATAAATCTGGACCGTTGGATCTGAACGGATGGACGGCTAGGATCAGATCAGGGGATCGCAATCGGAAGGGACGGAGGGGCATCACAGTAAGAAGTTCCGATTGCAATTGGAGCGGGGATGTGATTAAACGACCACCGTCCGATCTGTAGACAAATCAACGGCTCTGATGAAATCAGAAGAGTGAATGGACAGGGGTGACAGGCACATTGCGATTAGCGTTGGGCCATTGGATCTTAGGAGATCAACGGCTCAGATTGTGGTGGGGGTTCAACCAAACAAATACACTATTGCATCGGGGGTTTCGTTTACAAAGTAAAAAAAAGGCATTCCGCTCCAATCCTCCGATGCGATAAGCGTCTTACGGGCTAGCGCTAGGGTCATGTGGGGAAGTGGTTTTTTGGCCTATTTTTAATGCATTTTAAGGCCAAAGTACACATTCAGTAAAGGGAATAAGGGGTTTTAAGCCAAACCAAGGTAATTTAAAAAGGCTTAAAAGGTGATATGGGATGATTTAAAGGGCAAGTGGGGAATTTAGAATGGGAGGAAGAGTGATGACAATAGAGGCTTAGAGGGGATGAAATAAGAGGGAAAAGGAGGCCTTTTGGGCAATCTTCTTTACAACAGAGAGGATTTTTAACTGGAAACAGGAGTGAGGATTTATCAAAGGACAAAGGCACAAGGGGGCTTCAAGGATGATGTTTTTTCAGAGGAAATGCATTCCTTGAAGGCTCAAAAACAAACTTAGCCACCATTTGGTATATCAGAATTTATGGGTGGCTGACATAATGGACAATGTTTATCATGTCATAATTTTGGTCATAATGCTGGTCAATGTGTTGCATACAAAACCATAATGCTGAGAGAAGTAAGAAAGCAAAGAAATGAGACTGGAATAAAAAAGAATACTTATAACAAATTTTCTCCTCTTCAAAATGAGATTGAATGTGCTTATTACAATAACTTTTGTCATGAAGAATTTGAATGCAGGAGAAAAATTTAGCCAAAAGAGCATATACCTTCAAATTCCAAGGTTTGGAAAAAGAAGGACTTATAGGTTGAAAGTTGTGGCATAGCGTTATTTTCCGAAGGGGAAGAAAATCAATGGTACATTGATAGTGGATGCTCAAAACACATGACAGGTGATAGAAATAAAATCCTTTCATACAATGCTCTAGAGAAAGAAAAGAATGTTACTTTTGGAAATGACTCTCCTACAGTAATTAAATGAAAAGGTTATGTTTTTCTAAAAGAAAAGGTGAAAGCTAACAATGTTATGTATGTGGATGGATTAAAGCACAACCTGTTAAGTGTGAGTTAAATGTGTGATCAAGGAAATGAAGTTGTCTTTAGTTCAAAATAATGTGTTGTATATGAACTTGACATAGGAAAAATGGTCATAAAAGGAACTACAACAACAAGCAATCTGTATGTATTGAAAGGTGGCCAAGAACAATGCTACTTGGGTAAATATTCAGAAAATTGGTTACGGCATAGAAGGTTGGGACATTTGAGCTTCTCTCAAATAAGCAAATCCAGCAGACTCAAAGCTGTTCGTGATCTTCCCAGGATCACTCTACCTGAAAGTACCATATGCAAATCATGAAAATTTGGTAAGAAAACTAGGGTGCAATTCAATGCTAAAGAAGGATCAACAAGTAAGCCTCTTGAACTTATACATACTGATCTATGTGGTCCTATAAGGAAAAATTCGCCTCGTGGAGAAGAATACTATATTTTATTTATTGATGACTTCTCTAGAATGTGTTGGATCGGTTTACTGAAACATAAAGATGAAGCATTTGAAAAATTTAAGGTCTTCAAAGACTTGGTTGAAAATGAATTAGATCTAAAAGTCAAATGTCTTATATCTGACCGAGGAGGAGAATATATATCGGATGAATTCTTTGATTTCTGTAAATATCATGGCATAAAAAGACAATTTTCTATAGCTGGAACCCCACAACAAAATGGCGTGGTAGAAAGGATGAATAGAACAGTTCAACAAATGGCTCGGGCTATGCTTGATGAATCTGGAACTCCCGATACCTTTTGGGGAGAAGCAGCACATACTACGGTAAATATTCTGAACAAGGCTCATGTTCGGTTGAACAGTGATAAAACTCCTTATGAACTCTGTTATGGAAATCTTCCCACTATAAATAATTTTAGAGTTTTTGGAAGAAAATTTTTTATCAGGAAAAATGATGAAAAACTTGGTAAGTTTGAACTAGAGCAGATGAATGAATATTGCTTGGTTACTCTTCTAGAAGTAAAGCATATAAATGTTACAATAAAAGACTCTGGAAGATTGTTGAATGAATTGATGTTGTAATTGATGAGTCTCTCTCAGTCCCAAAAAGGGAAATACCAACAACAAATGAAGATGATGATGATGTGTCTTCCTGCATAAAATAGCAACAATATAGAAGGTGAACCCAATGAAGCACCATAAGAAGATCTATCTGAAAAGGTTCCATGCAGGTATGTTCAAAAGAATCATCCAGAATCTCAAATTTTGGGAGAAAAGGGATCGGGTGTCCAAATAAGAAGAACTCTTGTAGGATCTCCTAGATATATGGCATTTCTATCCACTATTGAACCAAAAAATGTCAATCAAGCTAGAAAAGATGAATGTTGAATTCAAGCCATGAATGAAGAACTTGATCAGATTGAAAAGAATGATACTTGGGAATTGGTTCCATGATCTCATGATAAAAATGTGATTGGAACAAAATATATATTCAAAAACAAGTTAAATGAAAATGGAGATATTATTAGAAACAAAGCTATACTTGTTTGTAAAGGGTATTCTCAAAAAGAAGGTATAGACTTTGAATAAACATTGGCTTCTGTAGCTAGACTTGAAGCCATAAGAATGTTTCTTTATTTTTCAAGTTTAACAAATCAAATTTTATCAAATGGATGTTAAATCTTCCTTTCTCAATGGTGATCTAGAAGAAAAAGTTTATATAGAACAACTAGAAGGATTCATTCTAGGAAATGATGAAAAACTTGTTTGCAAACTTAAAAAGGCTTTATATGGTCTCCAAAAAGCTCCTCGGGCATGGTACTATCGTCTTGAAAAATATCTTCATCAACAAGGTTTTACAAAGGAATCTACTAATAGTAACTTATATACAAAAATAGAGAATGATAAACTGTTGATTGTAGTTGTATATGTTGATGACATCATTTTTTGAAGTAATGAAGAGTCCATGAGTCGGAAATTTGCTTTTGTTATGCAACAAGAATTTGAAATGTCTTAACTTGGGGAACTAATATTATTTCTTGGCTAACAAGTACAACAAGTAACAAATGGCATACTTTTATCACAAGAAAATTATCTTAAGAAAATTCTGAAGAAGTATGGGATGGAAGACTGCAAACCTGTGAGCACGCCAATGGTAATTGGATGTAACCTCAGTTCTTATGATGATTCTCCCACGATGAATCAACCAAAATATAGATCCATGATTGGAAGTCTACTTTATCTAACTGGGACAAGGCCAGACATCATGCATGTAGTTGGGATTGTTGGACGATTCCAAGTTAATCCAAAAGAGTCCCATCTTCAAGATGTAAAAATAATATTCAAATATCTACAAGGGACTCAAGAATTTGGTTTATGGTATCCAAAGAATGTTGATATCACTCTTCATGCTTACACAGATGTAGATTAGGTTGGAAATGTTGATGATAAAAAAATCACTAGTGGAGGTGCATTCTAAATGGGGCCCTGATTAGTATCTTAGTTCAGCAAGAAACAATTCCTTACCTACAACAGAAGCAGAATATGTGGCTGCCACATCATGTTGCACACAACTCCTTTGGATGATGCAAAATATACAAGACATTCAAATCAGATGTTCACCTCCCATCTCCATTTTATGTGATAATACAAGTGCTATTAGCATCTCAAATAATCCTATTATGCATTCAAAGACTAAGCACATTCCTATCAAGTATCACTTCCTACGTGAACAAGTGCTTGAACAAAAGGTTAAATTGGAGTATGTTCCCTCCAAAGAAAAAGTTTTTGATATATTTACTAAACCTCTTCCTAGGGAAGCATTCAAATATCTCAGACAGAAGCTGGGATTTGTTTCTGCTTCTCTGATTAAATCTACTCAATTTTAGAAGTTTAAATTGGATATGTTGGTTTCATAAAGACTAATCGCGTATATACACGATTTTCTATGCATAGAACCATGTATGGGTTTTGTTGACAGAAATTCTCTGGGTTAGAGCTAAGAAAAGTTGAGGTAATATTGGGTAATCTCTGTTATTGTTCTAGTATTCATATTTCTATATCATTCTCTAATGGAGATGCTTTGATGAATTGGTTGTTGAAGGTGTTCATGATGCATCAACTTAGGGAGAGCACCTGTCTTGCTGAAAAGGATGCATTGTTGGCATTCTGATTGGTTTCTGATATATGATATCTCTCTTGAAATATTTTCTTCCTATTAATGACATGTCATTTCTGTAATTTGATGGAAAAAGGATGTTGACACTCATGATGCATTTTTTTCTAAACATTCATGTACGGATGTGTTCTATTTTGTAAACCTACTTGGTTGGGTAGTTGAGTCAAATATGTAATTCCACTTGGTTGGATCATTGATGTAAGTATGAGTCCTTGGTGATAGGAAAGGTCATACTTGGTTGAATTATAGATTCATGTACTTCATTGAAAATATCTGAAGATTCAACATACTCTCAGGGGGAGCATGGTAAAAATAGTGCCTTTTGCTCTTAATGTCAAAGGGGGAGAGAATTTTGGGTGTTTGAAGTATTTGAATAATGGTTTAATGTATCTATCTATTGTGGTGATCAAACACCATCATGGTTGACATCAAGTCCAAGGGGGGAGATTGTTGACAATAAGATTCTATATCTTAATATGTTGTCCTTGATGGCAACTCTCTGGTAAAATATGGAATATATGTCTTCAATAGAAGCTTAAGAGTCCATCAGAAGAAATGTGTAATGTCGAACTGAATATTTGGCAATATTCATATTGAAGATTCTATATGAAATTTTTTAAAGGTGAAGTCGTGTATACACGTGGATAAGAACGATCCAAGCCATGTATGCCTTTTGCGCTCCAAAAAGGTAATACCAGGGGGCATTACCATGGTATTAGCCCACAGGATTGAGTGCCATGTCGTCTATTTTATTTTGTCCAAGGATACCATTGGCAACGACATGGTTTTGACTCATGGTATTGATAAAGGATTAAAATATATAAGGAGAAGAAGATCATAGTGCAAATGTGTGCATGTGGAAGAGATATCACTAAATACTTCTCTTTGAGGTATATCTGCATTGGATGAACTCTGTTTTATTGATAAATCTGAATTTATGTTGCACCCTTGGATAGATTGATGGATCAAGATCTCTAGACCTGAAATGACTATGTTCTTGCATGATCCATTAAAGAGATGATTAGATATTAGACCGGACGAATGTTTTCTAAAGTGAAGTGAAGAAATATGGGTAAGTTTTATATATCTGAAACATTCTGCTGAAATAATATTTACAGATCTATATGCTAGTTCATCTCAATAAAAGCGTGTATATATGTGGGTTTGCTTCAGAAAAGGAACTTATGGAAGTTAGGGTTTTCTGAAGCTTATTGCATAGGTTTTTTTGTTATTATTGTTATTTTTTTGCTGTCTGTCAATGAAGTCTTCATGTAGATCTGGGTTTCTTGATTGTTTTATATGCTATTAAGATGATTATGTACAAATCTAATCAATGAATGAAAAAATATGTGTTATGATGGCTGATTGTTCTAAGGTTATACAATTTTGAAAAGATATCTAACTGAATGACTCAGATTTGGATCTGAGACAGATCATATTATGAAAAACAATGTTCACAGATCTATACATAGGTTGGTGTTAAGGAAAGAGCGTATACATGCAGGTTCAATGAAGAAAATTAGCGTATGATTTTTGAGATAATGAATGTTCAGGGTGAAATTGGATTCTGCATACTGATTCTGAAATTTGGTTGTTACAGTGTTTTGATTACAATGATCTCACTGTTCGGTTTGATGTATTGGGTGAAGTTTCTTATTGTTGATATTTGTGAAGGGTTGTGTTGAAGCTGTGTGATCCAGTATGAAAATTGATGAAATGTGGTCTGCAGTGATTTTGAGGGAAGTAGAAGCTTCCTTCCAGTAGAAGCTAGTGTTCTGATTAGGGGGTTGAAGCTCCCTTCTAGTAGTGGCTGGTAAACGAGATCAGGGGGTTGTAGCTCCCTTCTAGTTGTAGCTAGAAAATGAGAGAAGGTTACAGCCTTCTGCAGGTAGATGCTTGCGTACTGATATGAGTCTGCATCAATACAATATTGTAATTAGTTTTCCATATAATAAATATTGAAGACAAATACGATAGCAACGGTTTTTTTTTCCTGAATTGGGTTTGCACCTTAAATCTCGGTGTTCATGTGTGTTTCTCTTGTGTGATGATTTATTCTGTTATTACTAAAAATATTTACTGATTAACTAACAGATGCATGAATGATAAATTGCACTAAATATTGTTTTTAATATTGATTCACCCCCCCTCTTAGTATTTTTCCCAAAAATGTATCGTCGATGATGAGATAATCTTTGGCTTGGTATCGAATATGTCACTGTTGTGAGTGAGAGGTATTGGGTTGGAAAGTTTGGGTCTAGATATAGATGAGGAAATCTCCATAACACGGGTCAAATGATGTGATTAGAAACAAAGACTCATTTGGAATGCATGGTTTTGTTGCAGACTCAGTTCTACTCGAAGGAAGGTCGCAGATAAGCTCAAGAAATACCAAAGACTTCTTTGACTTGGATTTGATGAATTCCAAATCAAATTCTTGCAAAATGATGATCTGTTTTGAGTATTCCCCCCCCAACAATTGACGTGAAAAAATGTATATCATAGGGTTGCAATTCGAAATCATGGTCTTCTGAAGCAGGATATAATGGATAAATATTTGTACAGCTTGAATGACTGCCAAAGTGAGATTTTCAATATAAGTGTACTTAACTTTCGTATCATTGAGATTGTGACTCAAATAATAGATCCGATGTTCAATCCCATATTATTCCTGAACTAAAGCCATGGAAATGGTTGTATTTGCAGCAGCGAGATACTGGAAATAATTGCTCTAATAATTTGGGGGATACATTAATGATGCTTGGATCAGGGTATCTTTGAGAACACCAAAGGAAGCTTGCACAACCTCATCCCAATGGAAGGGAGTCCCATTTTTCAAGAGTCAAGTAAATCCTTCAGCCATTTCAACACAGTTGGGAATGAATCTCCTTAGAAAGTTAGCCTTCCCTTGGAGTCTCTGTAACTGAAGTAGATTGGAAGGCGTAGGAAAATCAAGAATGGCATGGAACTTCAATGGATCAAGTCAAATTCAGTATTTCGACACGATGAATCCAAGAAAATGATCAGAAATGACACAAAACATACATTTGTGTGGACTGAGGTTTATTTTCTAGTGACGACATCGTAAAAAGATGGCTCTCAAATGTAGCAAGTGGTCAGCCCATTTTTGAATGTGTAGGTAAGTAATCCAGATAAGGTTGGACAATGTGTTTGATGTCATGGAAATCATAATTCATTTTCCTCTGCAATTTTGCCCCAAATTTCTTTAAACCAAAAGGGAGTTTTCAATACGTGAATGTGCCCTAGGGATAGATAAAATCTATTTTATATTGGTCCTTTGGGTGAATATTGATCTAATTGTGACTAGAAAATCCATCTATGAAGGAAAATATTTCACATCCGACATGTTTGTCAATGATTTGGTCGATAAAGGGAGTGGGATAGTTTTCCTTTGGACAAGCATGATTATCATCCCGATAATCAACATAGAGTCTAATTGTCTCATGTTTCTTCATGATAGGAACAATGTTGGAAACCCAATTGGTAAGCAGAACAAAGTAACTGAAACCAACACACAAAATTTTTTCAACCTCTACTTTAATGGAAAAAAAATTCTTAGGATGAACAGAACGGAGGCACTGTCATACCTATTTGACATTAGGGTACATTGTAATATTATGCTCAACAATGTTGGAATTGATGCCTGGAATTTCCTCATACGACCAAGCGAACACATCTCAGAATTCACGAAAAAGAGAGTGATAAGTGTCAAGTTCAGATGCAGAACAAGATGCGCTGACATGAATGTTTTCTACAATGCTAGGTTTGGTCAAAATATTGATAGAAATTATTTCTTCGATATTTTATGGTTTTCCCTAAAAATCAACAACGTGGATAGGAATGGAATTCGTCAAGAAATCAACAACTGTAGTGTGATATATTTCAGTTGGACTATCTTCATTGTAATCAGGAAGATGGAATCAGTGATGAGAATCTACCCATGGTTCTTCTTCTGGCATCATGGATTCCATAATGCTCTCATCAGTTGAGAATACATGTGAAAAAGGATTAGAATAAGTACCATAATCCAAAGAAGGATCGACCCAAACAGTCGACGATAAAGGATCAAGATTGGATGCATAAGCCAAAAATATTGATTGCTATCTGAACTCATTTAGACTTAGTACCCAGCCTATCTATTTCGAAATCATTAGGAATCTTCCTCAAGTCAGATGAAGTGTAAGATATCATATTTAGGTCTCTATTTCGTGATTTTCACCGATGTCACAGGTGACGATAACGAAAATGTTCCCATTAGTGAATAATCGTTAAAGAGTCCTACACCAATGTTCTGAAGAGATAGTGGGGGTCTGTGAACAAATGGAATGGTTTTAGTTGCATAAGAACCAGAGGCGAAGAAGGGGAGTTAATCGATGACTGTGATGCCTCCCTTATGGGGGAAGATGACCATATGGAAGTAAGTATATACAACCACAAACATAGCATAAACCCACAATATTCCAAGTAAAATATTGTAGTAAAAGGGTCTGTCAATGACCTAAAATTCAATATTAACAGTTTTTACCCCTAGTTTGACTTGTAGGTTACTACGAAATCCACAAGGCTTATATGTACAACTATCAAAAACTTTCAACATTATACGTGATTGTGATAAAGTTAGCGAGCCAAGTGACTTCCAGTAATTTATAGACATGATACAAGTAGATTCACCTTTATCAATAATATTCTAATGAATGAGGCAATTCAAGACATGCTAATTGTGCTGGTAATTGTGGCACATAGCCCACATGGTTAAGGACTACAAGATTAGAATTTGTCAGACCGATTCGACCAATTTCTGACAACAAAGCCTGCTTTTGTGAGGGACAATTCTGAAGAACCTCAAGCGTTGACATAGCAGAAGGTGATTGAGCTAGATCTTCAACTACATTATAATTTTAAGTTGCATGAGATCGAAGGTTGAAAATCGATTCATGAACGAATCCCTTCGGCAGCTTTATTATTAACTCAGGAATAATAGGTGGCGGAGTTGAATTAGACAAATTAAAAGTAAAAGTAGTTGGTTGATCTGAAGCTTGTCCATTCAATGAAGAAATAGGATTACTATAATCTTTACTTCGATTAGACACAAAAAAATCAGTTTTGGGCTTAGTGGTGGATAACTTAAGCACTTTTAAACTAGAAGTGAGATCTGTAGCAACCATATGTGTTTCTAGGTTCAGAAAATGGTTTGTCAACACTGCAGATGTGACATAAGTCTTAAGAAGATTCGAGAATTCTAAGCAGTGAGGACAATATCACGTAAAATGCTGCTTATTACATATCAAATGAGGGTAACGAGGTTTTCAGGAAGAACCAGATGTATTAGATGATTTTTCCTGTGGGGGTGAATTTTCTTCTTATATTTCCCTTTCTTCTTACTTCCGGGTTGCTTGTCAAATTTTCCCTAGTTAGATGACACAACATGTATTTCAAAAGAAGATGCATGATCAGATGCAATAGGGTTTTGATTGGACACAACAAGTGTGGAACCAGATGGTCAACTTGTTGGCTGAGTGCTAGCAGAACCAATCACACCATCGTCGACATGAATGTCCTTACCAGATGAAGAAGGAGGAACAATCAATTTGGTCATGATGCATTCAGAATATTTTCATAGAGCATGCCATACTGACTATAAATAAAATACAGATACTGGGCACGAGAAACTAATTTCTCTTCAGTGAAAACACTGCCTGTTATGAAAACATCTCCAAAAATAGAAGACAAGAGAGATCAACACCTTAGAAATAAGCCACTTCGAGGGGACAACCTCATTTATGTTACATAGATGAAAAATTATTGAATGATATAAATGAAAAAACCTCCTTCTACATAGAGGAGTCCATGGGGTCACAGTATAATCCTAGCTGACCTAACCATAATAATTTAAGGGCATAATAATAACAATATTGGAGTTACACAAGTACACCAATAACAATAAGGGGGTTACACTAACAACAATATAGGACTATACTAGTAATATAGGGACCTAAAATTCCCCTCTCCTTCAAAAACATGTTGTCTTCAACGCTTGAGTAGCTTTGGATGCTTTTGTATAAAATTTGCATCCTCCCATGTAGAATATTCAGTGGGTAAGTTCTTCCACTTGATGAGATACTCTTAAATTGATCAATTTCATAGTTGTCGAGTTCTTGTTTCCGTGACTGCTTCAGGTTCCAATATGATTTTTCCTTCCTCATCAAGTTCTGGAAATATTGTTTGAACTGGAAGTTTGTCCCTTATAACCTTCTTTGTGCATGAAACATGGAAAATTGGATGAACTCACGAAGAAGTAGGACACTCCAATTTCTATGCCATAGTACGAATCTTTTTCAACACCTTGTAAGGACCATTTTACTTTGGCCATAATTTATTATCCTTCTTAGCTTGCTTGAGGGACATTTGTTTGTATGGTTGTAGCCATAAAAATACCCAGTCTCCTACATCAAAAATTCTCTTGCTGTGATGTTGATCTGCCTGTTGTTTCATTCGATTTTGTGCCAAATTTAGGTTATCCTTTAAGATTTGGAGAACTTCTTGTTGATGCTCGATTTGATCTTCCACAGCTTGAACCTTATATTTTTCTCTTAAATAAGATGTGATGGATGGTGGATGATATCCATACAATGCCATAAATGGGGTAATTTTTTCTGCAGTATGGAAGGAAGTGTTATACCACCATTTAACGAGAGGTAACCACTTGAACCTTTGTGTTTTCTTATCAGATACAAAACAAAAAAGATATCCTTCCAAAAATTTATTCACTATCTCAGTTTGACCACCAAATTGAGGATGATAAGATGAGCTATGAGCTAGTTGAGTACCCAATCAAGAAAATAATTTGGTCCAAAAATTTCCAGTAAAAATGGGATCTCTGTCACTTACAATAATCTTTGGGTTTCCATGTAGCTTTTGTATTGTTTCCATAAATGCAGTATCAATTGTACTTTCTTTAAATGGATGAGATAATTCACAATATTTTGCATACTTGGTATGTCTATCAACTACCACCATGATGACACTCTTTCCTTTGGACTTAGGTAAACCGATGATAAAATCCATTGAAATCTCCTCCCAATAGTGACTTGGAATGGATAAAGGTTGTAGAAGACCCAGGGTATTAATTTCCTCAACTTTATTTTGCTGGAAAACCAAAAATCCCGCCACAAAATTTTGAATATCAGATTTAAGGCCATCCAAATTTTTTTTTTCTTCACCCTTTGGTAAGTTTTTTAAAATCCTGAGTGTCCTCCTAAAGGGGAAGTGTGTGATTCCAAAATAATATTTTGTTTTAGTTGGGAATTACTACAAATATATAAGTGATCTTTGTACCATAAGGAATCATTTTTCCAATTAAATGTATCACATGTATTAGAATATTGTTGCAACTTTTGAATGAGCGTCCACACTTCTTCTTCCTTCTTCCATACATCCCTTGCTTCAATTATCCAATCTAGGTGGATAATATAAATGGAAAAAAGAAATTCTTCCACCTCTTCATACTTTCTTGAAAATGCATTTGCAACAACATTTAGCTTCCATTTTTTGTAGATGATTTCAAAGTCATAACCCAACATCTTTGTGACCCATTTTTGTTGCTCTTCTGAAGAAATAATTTGTTCCAAAAAGTGTTTAAGACTATCATGATTAGTTTTTACCTTGAAGTGTGTTCCCATTAGGTAAGGTCCCCATTTCTTTAGTGCATATAGGATTGCCAACATTTCCTTTTCATAAATAGCTTTTTGTAAATACTTTCTTTTGATTGGATGACTTTCCAAAGCAACATGTCTTCATTCTTTCATTAAAACAACACTAATTCCATTTCCCGAGGCATCACATTCCAAAATAAAGGTTTTTGTGAAGTCTGGCATAGCTAAGGCTAGTGCTAGGCACATTGCCTCTTTAAGATGTTCAAAGGGCTTAATTGCTTCAGGAGTCCATGAAAATGCATCTTTCTTCAATAGTATTGTTAGAGGTGCTGCTATTCTCCCATAATTCTTAACAAAATTGCGATAATACCCTGTTAACCTGAGAAATCCTCATAGCGACTTTATGGTTGTGGGGATTTTCCATTCCTTAATGGATTTAATTTTGTTAGGGTATAGGCTTAACATCCTCGTGAGATACAATATGACCCAGATATTCCACCTCTTGTGCTCCAAAGAAACATTTGGATGTTTTTGCATATAATTGTTTCTCCTCCAGTATTTTGAGCACCCTACCAACATGTTGAACATGATCCCATGAGGATCAGCTGTAGATTACTATGTCATCAAAAAATACTAGCAGAAATTTTCTAAGGAAGGGTTTTGAAATGGAATTCATTAACCCTTGAAATGTAGAAGGTGCATTGGTAAGGCCAAAAGACATGACCAAAAATTCATAATGACCCTCATGAGTTTGAAATGTTGTTTTCGGAATATCTTCTGTCTTCATTCTAATTTTATGATATCCTAAATGAAGATGCAACTTGGTAAAATAAATTTCTCCATGTAATTCATCCAATAATTAATCAATCACAGGAATGGGAAATTTATATTTAATAGTGAGCTTATTGATCTCCCTATAATCTGGACACATGCGCCATGATCCATCCTTCTGGTACACCAATACTACTGTAGTAGAGAAAGAACTTTTACTAGGTTGAATTATACCAACCTCTAACATTTCTGCAATCATACGCTCAATTTCTCTCTTTTGGATATACAGATATTTGTAAGGCTTGATATTTGGAGGAACACTTCCTAGAATCAAATGAATAGCATGATCATGATCACTAATAGGTGGGAGTCCTTTGGGAGTTTCAAACACCTTCAAAATGATTGTCCAAGAATTTTTAGAGACTTGGCGAAATAGATGATTTTGATGTTGGAACTTCTAGTGAGCATTATTGTGCAATTATGCCTTGTTGTTCTTTCTTCAGAAGATTTTTAATGACATTAGAGCTTATTATCTTTCCTAGATTCCCTGCGATACCCCATAATTCGATTTCATTTCCTTCTGAAAAAAATTTCAATAAAAGTTCTTGAAAATTAAACGCTACCGTCCACAAAGATTGTAACCATTGTACTCCTAGTACAACATTAGCACCTCCCATTGTAATGGAATTGGACTATTCAATACATATTCCCCCATGGTTAGCTTGATTTTATGGCATCTTCCAAAGAAATTTATATTTCATCTATTTGAAACCGTCACTTGACATTTTGGTGTTGGGTATAGGAAACAATTCAATTCCTTGGCTACCTTACAATGAATAAAATTATGGGCATTACCTGAATTAATCAACACTATTACCTTTTTCTTCTTGATATGTCCTTATATATTGAGAGTTTGAGGAGTGGTAATTCTTGCCAATGCACTACACGATATGGTTAGACTCATTTCTTCTTCTTCAAGGGTTGGTTCCTAGTGTATATGCTATTCTTTTGAATTTTCTTGTTCATTTTCTTCCTCCTCTTCAAAATGTATGTAAAATAATTTCTTCTCAGCACACTTATGACCTTTAGTGTATTTTCTATCACAACTGTAGCAAAGCCCTTTTGCTCTTTTTTCTTCAAATTTTTGTGGTGTTAACCTTGTAGGTTGTGGAAGTCTAGGAGTAGCAACACTTCCATCTTTATGGATGTGAGCGGTAGGCTTCCTTGTCGCCATAATTTTACATTCAATTTTTCTTTCCAACCTGAATGCCTTCTCCAATGAATCAGGTTCCCAAACGCGAGCTTCATGTTGGATGTTATCCTTTAAAATCCCTATGAAGACATCAATCTTGTGTTCCTCTGGAATATCAGTTACCCTTATATTAAATTTTTGGAAGTCCTCAATGTGCTCCACCACTGAACCCTTTTGTTTGAGGTTTATCAATTGACTAAATAAGGTGTTTCTCTTTGTATGCCCATAATGTGCTATCATTTCCTCTGTAAAAATTGGCCAAGTGACAAATTTTTTACTGGAGCAAAGCCATCGATACCATAAAAATGTATTTTGTTCTAGATGTAAAGTTGCAATGCATACCTTTCGTGTGTTTTTCACATTATTGAGTTCAAAATATTGCTCCATTTGTAGTATCCATGTTACGGGATCCTTGCCATCAAACTTCCTCATATCCATATTTGGCATATGGTGGTTCTTCAATCCAACATTATAGTTTATGAAACCATGATTAACATTTATTTTGTTCTCATCATGAGTTTCCAATACTATACTTCTACCATTAGGAATCATTTCCTGTATTAACCTTGTCATCAAACCTTCCATGTCTACTTTTAGATCATTATCCATGTCTTCCATGTTGTCTTTCATTTTTTCATCAATCTTAGCTTCCACGTCATCCATCTTAGATTCCATGCCAGCTTCCATGCCATTCTTAAAACCATCCATCTTAGCTTCCACACCTTTCTTTAAAGAATTCATCTTAGCTTCCATGCTTTTCTTCAAAACTTCCATTTCATTTTTTGTTGCTCTTTGCGAGAGTGAAATTTGGTGCACTTTCTCTTGTAATTTTGATATGTCATGTTGTGCTTCTATCTCGTCGCGAGTCATAGTAGACCCTTCTGAGGGCTTAATGGGTGTTGAATTATTTTTAGGTGGAATTTTAGAGCCCAATACTGATATCTATGCTTCAATATGCCCTTGGAATCACTTCAAATTGATTTTTCACACAAGACTTATGAAATTTGAAAAAGAATACACAAATTTTTCTTGCTTTTGAGGAGCTTGATATTGAGACTGAATTATCTCTGTGATTTTGGATCTTCAATATCTGAAATTTGGCCCTTCAGTAGCCCTATGAATCTTCTTTAGAATGCCATAGGTCTGACCTGATTTGAATTATTCAAGACAAATTTATGCCCAATCTCCCACAATGACCTAATTATGGACTGATTCTATAGAACAAACTTGTATGAAGTGCCACGTGTCACTCTTTCCTCTTTTGGCTCTAAAATTGATACACAAGAAACTATAGTCCGTGTACTTGTGTTAGAGAGAAAGTTATGATGATTTTCCCATGGTCACCTCTTTGAGATGAAATTTGGGTGCGTGAAAAAACCCTAACTTACACAGATCATATCTCCACCAATATTGCGATCCAAGATCTGAAATGCTTACACAATGTTGCTCAGGATTTTGTCTTTGCTCTATAAAATGTTCAACTTCTAAAACTTTGTAGAACACAAGTTATAGTGAAAATTCCATGATGGCCTATTTAGGTGAAATTCAGAAGCCTGAACAAACCCTAACTTCCACAAATCATATCTCCGAAAATGTTGTGAACCAAGATCTTAAATTTTTACACAACGTTCCTCAAGATTTCAAATTTTCTCTATAAAAGTTTTAGATTCTGAAACTTCTAGAAAAAATGTTATAGAGAAAGTTCCACGATGACTTGTTTGGAGTAGCTAAACCCTAGAATCCAAAGCTCTGATAACAAATGCCATGAAACTAGCTCCAAAAATAGAAGAAAAGAGAGATCGACGCCTTAGAAATAAGCCACTTTGAGGGGGAAACCTCCTTTACATTACATAAATGAAAAAATCTTGGATTATACAAATGAAAAAACCTCCTTCTATATATAGGAGTCCATGGGGTCACAATATAATCCTTGCCGACCTAACAATAATAATGTAAGGGCACAATAATAACAATATTTGGGTTACAGGGGTACAACAATAACAGTAAGGGGGTTACACTAACAACAATAAGGGACTATACTAGTAATATAAGGACCTGACACTTCCTTTGGCCACGGACTTGGTGATAGATGGAAACAAGGACTTTATAAACAACTCAGCTAAAAGCTAACCCAAAAATAATGTTTTAACCATTCAACAATGATGACGCCACTCATGAATATAATATGATATATGAGTAGAAATTGTCAGTTTAAATTTGGTCAAAATTTCCATTCCAGTTTCATATCTGATGGGTAACTGGAAGTGGGTTAGAAAATTAGTGGCTAAATCTATAAAGTTATCGAAAGAAGCTCATGGAAATCTAATATACCACTTTGTAGCTGGACCAATGAGAGTTCGCTGGAAAAGGCAGAGTTGAACATAATCTTCATTCAAGGAGTTTGATGAAAACCATAAATGAGAGGTCATAATGTGCGTAGACAGATCTTCTCTAGAATTTCCATTGAATTTCAGAATATCATAGGTTAATTTATGAGGAATCATCGACCACCAAGGTAATGATGAATGGGATAATTAGTGAGTTGGTTTAAATCAGGTAACTATAATGCTGCAACAAACGACAACTATCGATTTAGATAAGGTTGAGCGTAACTAGGATAAGATGGAATTACGTGGGAAATAGGATGTTGTGCACCAAAATAAGGATTCTGTTGCTGGTAACCCTAATAGGGGTA
Organism: Pinus albicaulis; assembly: GCA_034641835.2. Classification (NCBI taxonomy): domain Eukaryota; kingdom Viridiplantae; phylum Streptophyta; class Pinopsida; order Pinales; family Pinaceae; genus Pinus; species Pinus albicaulis. Next base: position 1,471,866,274 of record CM076580.1, read on the forward strand.
AGTGTGTTGACCAAACCCTTGATAGGCTTGTTGACCAGGACCTGGATAAGCTTGAACTTGTTGGAATGACTGCTATGACTACCATAGGATTTGATAAAAATGTTGTTTCCTGCCAAGATAATTTGGACCAAGTTGTGAATAGGCGGGACCAGTAGAATCCCATGACAAGGGTAAACTAGCATGTGCTTTTTAAATTCCTAATATAGACAATTGTTGTAAACCAACCTGAGAAGATGAAGTCTGTAGCCCCAAAACTTCATGGTTAAAGGTTGAAGGACCCGCTTGAGTAGACTAAGGAACAACCAAGGAAGTAATAATAGGTGTAGTAGGCACGGATAAAACATGTTGAACTGGATGATATTGATACACAACCATTTTCGGTTAGACAGACAAGGTAGGCTTCCATTGACAAATAGGAATTCCAGCATAAGATTGACCTAAAAATGAAGGAGTACTGCCATATAGCATAAAGATTTATTGCCCCTAGCATATGGAGTATAAGGATATTGTACATACTCAATTTCATATGATGGGTGCCCAACAGAAATTTGATAACATGGGCAGTAATTGGATGGAACAACCTGACATTGAGCTGATGATGTAAATAGGGGATCAAGCCATTTAGTTCTCGTAATAGAGGAACCAGATAAAATTCCAGATGATGACATGGGAAAAGTCCATGGACTAGAATATAAACTAGAGTAGGTTCCATTTAAAGCTTGGTAACCCAATGGGACAGACGAACCACCATAAATATGAGACTCGGGTGTTGTAGAAAACTTCAAAGAGGAAGCAACAATAGATGATTTCAGAGTTGTAAAAGATGGTACAGTCTGGGATTCTATCTCAGCCATGGTTAAATAACCCAATAAATGCTCTAAAGAATCTATGGGAACTTGAGACTAAGCATGATCAACAAGAGCAGAGTAGGTCAAATGGGAAATGGATAAAGATGAAGCACCAACCCAAAATAAGTTGGAGTTGAAGGGGTTGTCTCTTCCTAAAGTTCTTCCTCAATTGAAAACAAACCAGGTGGAATTACTTCACCGTTATGCCTGAGATAAATTTTGGGTGATACAATTTGCAGCAAAGAGGAAGACTCAATAGTTACAGATGACTGAGGATGAGCTAGTTGATCGTCTTCCCACACAGGAAAAAATTATGGTTGTTCAACTTATGGATCAAGATTTTCTGGTAAAAGAATAATATGTTTTGGATAGATTTTTGGTTGAACAACTTTAGGTTATGGATTTATTTTTTCACTAGATTGAATTTTAGTGTCCTTAGGTAACTGTGAGGGTTCCGTCTCGACAGTAGCAGATAAATCGGGATCAGTAGAGACAACTCGAGACTCAGTACTCTAAGGATAAGATGACTCTAGTAAATTAGATGAATATGTAGCACCAAAGGTTCCAGAGGTACCAAAATTGGTAGGACAAGCTCGCCTTCACCTACTAAGTGTAGCTTCTGGTAGTAAAGTTGGTTTCTTCATTTTCCTATGCAAATGACAGGGAAAGTCTTGAAATTATTACATGGTTTCTGATTGATTTTAATACAAAAAAAATAAACAAAAAGAGGGTAACACTAGGGAAAATTATTACCAAGAAAATGTGAACTGCAATACAATGCCCTAGTAAAACAAGGACTTATGTACATGCAAGAAATCTCCCCGAATGCTGTGTTTGGTTTATGACAATGTACAAGGTGGATGAATCAGTTACCTATGGATGGTAAGCAACCTAATGTTTTCCGCCAAAATATACTTGATGGTACATGGAAGCTCAATCTATATTAGCATTTTCTAATGCAAAACCACACAGTGACTAGAGCATTCCCTTATACTTTTTGTACTATAATACCGCCCGATATAATCAAGGTACATGGACGAGCTCCGATATACTTACATATGTGGAATGAGGTATCACACTTAGAATGTATTGCAGATAATTAATGACAACTGCTATGTTTTACAATGCTGGCACACATCTCCAACCTAGAACTCTAAATGTTATCGTTACTATGAAAATGATCCCTTAGATTAATTTTAAGTTGATGTTTCTAATATATTTTCCTTTCAGGTTCACCATGTGATGTATTTGACATTCCTAGAATGCAATAAAGATGATAAGAATTCGTTTCGATTCAAAATTTGAAAATGAAAATCTTAGCTACAAGGGATAGAGCAATCAGATTGTAAGCAATCAACAATCAGCACATCTAAATGTAAATTCCATAACTATTTCTATGTAGCACTCACAATCCCTATATGCAAATGCATGTTTTTATTTTTGATTTCTTTTAAGTGTAGATGAACGAAAAATAAGCTATGATGCAAAAACAATCAATCAATACTTTCCACAGAAATAAAGTCTGAAACGACAATTCCTCTCTCGAAAATAATTATTTGATCAATTGTAAACTTTAAACTTTGGAGATATTCGATAATGATAAAGAAAACAAGAAGAAACATTGAACAAAAAAACGTCCAAAGTGAGACAAGGTAGTATAAGAAATATGGAATCTAGAGCCAATCAAACACTTGAAAACTCAACAAATAAGACATTGAAATGGATGGAAAAAGAAAAAATTATGATGATTTTTGGTTGGTCACAGGAGCAACGAAACCCTGAGTGGGAGACAGTGCATTGCATAGCACTGCCTCTAAGCCAAAAGTTCTATGCAAAGCATTGTGTCAAGACCAACAATGCATTGGTGCCAGAGGAAACTCAAAAATAGGGAATTAAACAGACTTCTTTTACTATTAAAACACATTCAAATGACTAAAATAATGCAAGTAAAGTCTACTAGAGGCTGAAAAATAAGGATAAAACCACCAGGGACGATTAGTCGATCCCTAGTGGAGTTGCCAATTTGTTTTACAGAAATCAAACCTACAGATAGATATGTTTCCCTAAGTGTGGTGGTCGCACTTAGAACAACAGATGAAAGACACTTGACCTTTTCCTTAAGATTAATAGATGATAGAAGAACACCTACTTGTCATCTTTCATTATTCCTCGTCTCCCTTTTGTCACTTTCTTTGCTCTCAATCAAACCAAACTTGCTCGATTAGTACCTACAATGGCTAACAAAAGATATTAAATGACATAAAGGCATATGATCTATTCATCTTAATCAAACTGAATCGATTTCATTTGAAAATAAATATATAAAAGCATGAACCCATGTATTAAGAAAGGAAAAAATATCTTTATTATAAGGTAGTAGGAGAATTTACAACCAGTTGGATTGATTCGATGTCAACTCACTCCAACTTCAGTCCTATCCTCATCACATCAGCAACATCACTGCCATAGCATAACATTACATGCAAACAATACCTCAAAGAGCTGTGATCTCACTAGCATAACTGTACAAATTCAAATTCTTGCTCCCCGTGTGCACTATGATCAATGCTCAATTTATAGGAAATGAAGGTGGTTTACCATTAATTGATCATTTAATGGCTTTTCCAAAAATGGATGATGAGGTTTCCTTGTTCATTGGAATAGAGGATAAGTGTTTTAATGGATCCATGGTGTTCATATCCAAATTTATCAAATAGTGTGATAACTTGAACAAATTCTAGAAGCCACTGGAAGATGGGAAGATTCCTAAAATCCTATGAACAATTCTTTGCTAGTTGACCAACACACTGTCAAGTGGGCATAGATGCTCTGTAATGCTGCTTTGCATGGGAGGAGATGCTCTACAAAGCACTTACTGCAGTCTAGTGGTTTGTTGATCGATCAAAGGAAAAATTCAACTGGACTTCAAGGAGTGAAACTTTCATGGACGAAAACCATCAACGTGATGACTTGTTGAAGGCATGTAGCAAGCGATTTAGAGTATGATAGACCCTAATTTGTTGTAAAGTTCCAAAATTGGGATTGCATAGCAGGCTTGTAAAAATAACACACTCCTGGGATATTGGTGTACAGAAATGAGTTTACAGCCCCTGGATCCCTTAGATCAGCAGATCTGGAGTCTAGATCCAAAAGGGGAGAAAAAACAAATCAAAATAGGTGTGGTAAAAATATCTCCCACCACCTAGTCTAGCTAGAAAACACCCTACAATAGGGGATGTAGCTATGCACAACAAGTAGCTTCAGGAATAACACAACCTTTGTTAGTTTGAGCAGGAGGCCCAAAAATATGATTAATTTATAAATATTTAGCAGCAAATCAGAAGTACAATGAAGCCCTTTCAATATATAGTAGAATACATGAGACAATATAGCAAGAAATATTTAGAAAAGAGGGCTACAACACATATACATCTGCAGAAATGGCTCAAAAACGTTATTTTTAAGGAGCTTCAATAGCTGAATATTACAACTCAGATATAGGACAGATCTATGGACAAAAAATTAGATCTATTTTAGATCTGAAAACTAGATAGTTTTCTTTACAAGATCCCCTTGGGGTTTTGACCAAATAATGCATAAATAAGAGTAGATCTGAGTTTTAATTTGCAGATCTGTAAAATGATGCAGTAATTTTTGAATATAACATTACACTACAATATATCAGATCTAAACAGAACATGGATCAGAAAGCTAATCCATGGATCACCAAAGTGAAAGGCAAAGCCCAGCACCAGAGATCTCTGATCAAAACTGGGATCAAAACACCATAAAGAACCTCATATCAAAATAACGCAGTCCATCAATGGAAATAGCACTGTAGCTCAAATGACATAGATGGCCCACTGCCAAGTTATAGATCTGAAGTGAAAACAGGAGAGGCACTCTTCCAGGAGGTTAAAAGACACACTTCTTGAGAATAGGCACCCAAACAAGATAGATCTTTGCATATCTAGAATCCCACTTGCTATAGCTTGCAAAAGTAGACAAACCCTCAGTGGATCTGCGCTAAAATTGAAGGTAGATCTTGGCCTCAAGCCTAATAGTGGATCAAATCAACAAATACTCCTCCTAGAATCCTCAAAGGAAGAGGTGAAATCCCCGCATAGGAACTCCAAGTGCTAAGCAGCACAATTCTCTACTAAACAGCAGAGAATAGTATTTGTCTAAGCAGGCAAGATACTCATAAATATGATCAATCAACAAACTTCTCTTGTTTTCCTCCTCTTCTCTTATAGGATGAAAACCTTCTCAAACCCTAAACCACCTCAATGAGTTAACCCTTTTCACATGTGGAGCCTCCATCTAGAACTACGTTGTGCATTCATGAGGTTCATTTCACCTAGACTGCACTATTGATTTGGTCAAGGTTGACCTAGTCTTGTGATTCAAGCTCATTCACACCTGCAAGATATTATTTACATGGCCCCAGATATGTCTTTGTTTAGATGGGCATTGATTTATTCATGGTTTTTTGGGAGTTTTACATGTCCTCCTTCATATTTTATTCATAAACATGAAATGCAAGATAAAGTAAGGAAAAATAAGATATTCCCATTAGCTTGGGCTAAATGGGAATATTATAGTCCTCCCCTCCAAAATGTTGCTTGTCCTCAAGCAACTGATAAGGTGAGTGCTGCAAGACTTCTCCTTCATTGGCGACATCATCAAAGATCAAGCTTTCTGAATAAGCTGAGTGTTCACCAATCCATCCTCCCATGAGTTGTATCTCCAAGATCATTATGATATGTTCATGATCCATCCCATAAGGTGTCAATAATTCCATTGAAACAAACATGTATGAACTTGTACTATCCATAAAATATGTAGCAAAGCATGCAAAGAGAGCCTCCATCCCATGTGGTACACACATGCCTCCTATCCTCCCTCCATACAATCCCAAAAATAAGACAAGTACATCATCCATGTATGGAAGAAAAACTACAAATATATAAACAGAAATTGGGGCATGAGGAGGTGGATCATAATCCCATATATGGTACTAGCGTAGGGCATCTCCTGCCTGCATTAGATCAAGATGTGGTAAGTGGTTTTCCCACCAATTACTTGCAGCCCATGCCATCTCACTGTAGCTGAATGTGGGAGATATGTTTGGTGCCTTAGGAAAGCACCCATCATGAAACAAGATATCCCTTTGTCCACCGAGGGAGTGGCCAAGTAAAACAATGGTTGTGGCCCCATATTTTCCATGAGATTGAAAAAATATAACACTCCTTCTTGGAATCATGGCCTGCAAAAATATGGTGTAGGAATGCATGAAGTAAAAATATAAAGTACATGTATTAAGAACATGCTCCCCACCAAAAAGTTTCCTCCCATCAATGGAATAGTGCATAGATCTACTCTCCCTTCCAAGGGGAGGAAGAGAGGGCTGATTTAATTCTCTGTTACAGCCATATTGCTGCTCCAACCCCACAGAATCCATGCATGTATGAAGATTCTTGGGATATCCTACCAGCAGTTGGGATTTCCAATAGGGATCTAATGTGTCCAACAATGAAAACACTGAAAATGTGCCAATTGAAGTGGCTGCCATGTTGTTGCTCTTCTCCTTGACATCCACCATGTCCAAGGTGTATTTTGGAAGGCCATGCCTCCCATTCTCCTCCTTTTTGTCATCTCCCATGCCAAAGGTATGATATGGAAGGTTGTTATTCCTTCCTTGTTGCCCTTCTTGCTCATGCGCATGCTTTAGAGAAGAGGGAAGCTCTTGCGAGTTAGTCTTCCATGGAAAGCTATCATCTATCCAAGGCCTCTCTGTTTTGGCTAGAGCATGCATGTAAGACCACCATATCTCCTCCAGCAGGGAAGGGTGTTCTTCAAACAAGTTTGTCTTCTGATTCAATTCTTGCCTCCTGTGTCATCTTCTCTCCTTGAAGCATATATCCTTAATGCAATTTGAGAGGTGAGGATAGATAGTGAAGTCAAAGGAAAAATGATCTCCCTTTCTTTGTACCTCCCCCATATTCAACACTGTAGCATGGTCTTCTACTGCTCCCTCCTCCCTTAGATCTATAAAAGGAGCATCAATGTATGAGACATCTTCCATCAAATATGACTCAGGTGGTCTCCCAGATGGTACACCACATGATAATTATGTCTCATGGTTCATCCCCATGTAAAAAAAAGATGGGAACATATCATGACTACTTCCACTACGCAAATCCATCTCTGATTGCTGTGTGGAAGTACCATGAAACTTGGAGACCCCTCTTAATGGTGTAAGAGTTCCTCTAATTGGAGCTCTTGCCCCATTTTTAGATAGTGGATCAGCTGTGTGACCCCTCCTTTGTTTTGTCTCATTGCATTTTAGAAAAGACACATGTTTCTCATGTTCTCCATATGGAATAACCTCTAGAATTCCTTGCAAAGATGCAAGAATCCATCTAAGGGAAGCCATTGCTCCATCTTCATTTGAAAATAAATCCCCTCCTGCTTGCACAGTGCTGGAGGATATTCTTTTCTCTTCCTCTCCCTTCTCCCCATTAGTGGAGAATTATTCATCATCAAGAAATCCTTGGCCTTGAATTCTTAGTGAGGAAGGAATCCTCAAGTCTTCTCTTTGGGGAAAGAGATCTTGTTGAATTGGGCCCTTTGCCTCTAGTACAAGGTGCAACAAATTTTCAACCCCTTCAACAATGTTTAGGACCGGAGTTGGCTCCATGGAATCTTCCAACTCATGCAAAGATTTATATTTCTTGGGTTTGATCTACTCCCCCCAAGAAGTCTCAAAATTTCTGTCATAAAATATTTCCACTAGTCTCCTAGTGAATATTGCATAAGAAGAGATGTTCCTCCCTTTCAAGGAAGAAGACTCAAACAACCACCAAGCTAAGCCCTCCCTTGAAGATGCAGTGCTACTACTCTCAAGGCTTCTTCTCCTGATACTTGATGCAGCTGAAAATATGTGCCAATAATCTTTACCCAGGACTTGGCTGAGTCTTTAGGTGATCCATCAAATGTAGGTAGAGAGAATCTACCCAAAGTGTATTGCATGCACCCTTTCCTCCCACTGTAGCTGCAGGACCTTTCTTCTTTGAGTTGATAGAACTCTGGGAATATGATATGCTCTTTGAATCCCTCTGATTGAGATTCATATTCTTGGAGACATTCATCAAGAGATCCCTCCTTTGGTGCTTCTCATCTTCCTCCTTCCTTTGACAAGAAAGCAGGTGTGCTACCATGTTGTGGACTAGATTTTGTAACTGAATGCTAACACACATCATATGAAGTGGTGGGGATATCCTCTTGTGAAAAAATCATCAAGATATCTGCTGATATTCCATTCATTACTCCCCTGATTTCTCCCTCCAGCTCATGCAAATCTTGAGAAAGAATGTTAGAGAACTCTACTCCTTTTACTCTTTCAATGGTGTAACCATTTTTATTCTTTCTTTTCCCATGATACCTCTACTCTATGTCATTGAGAGGTTCTCCTCCCACTGAAGACATATTGGCTCCAATAATTTGTAGGTTTTTCTAAATATCTTTCTCTGATTGGATCTGAAATCCAGAGGTTGAGCCAAGATGGCAGCTCCGATACCACTGTAATGCTCCAAAATTGGGATTGCACAACAGGATTGTAAAAATAACACACTCCTGGGAGATTGGTGTATAGAAATGAGTTTACAGCCCTTGGATCCCTTAGATCAATAGATCTAGAGTTTATATCCAAAAGGGGAGCAAAAACAAATCAAAATAGGTGTGGTAAACAGATCTCCCACCACCTAGTCTAGCTGGAAAACACCCTACAAGAGGGGCTGTAGCTATGCACAACAAGTAGCTTTAGGAATAATGTAGTCTTTGTCAGTTTGAGTAGGAGGTCCACAAATATTATTAATTTATAATTATGCAGCAGAAAATCAGAAGTACAATGAATCCCTTTCAATATACAGTAGAATACATGAGACAATATAGAAAGAAATCTTCAAAAAAGAGGGCTACAACACATATACATCTGCAGAAATGGCTCAACAGTGTTATTTTTAAGGAGCTTCAGTAGCTGAATATTACAACTCAGATCTAGGAAAGATATGTGGATAAAACATCAGATCTATATCAGATTTGGAAACTAGATAGTTTTCTTTACAAGATCCCCTTGGGGTTTTGACCAAATCATGCATAAATAAGAGTAGATCTGAGTTTTAAGTTGCAGATCTGTAAAATGCTGTAGTAATTTATGAATATAACATTATATTACAATATATCAGAGCTAAACAGAACATGGATCAACAAGCTAATCCATGGATCACCAAAGTGAAAGGCAAAGCCCAGCACCAGAGATCTCTGATCAAAACTGGGATCAAAACACCATAAAGAACCTCATATCAAAGTAACGCATTCCATCAATGGAAAAAACATTATAGCTCAAATAACATAGATGGCCCACTACCAAGTTATAGATCTAAAGTGAAAACAAGAGAGGCACTCTTCCAGGAGGTTAAAAGACACACTCCATGAGAAGCGGCTCCCAAACAAGCTAGATCTCTGCAGATCTAGAATCCCACTTGTTGTAGCTTGCAAAAGTAGACAAAACCTCATTGGATCTATGATGCAATTGAAATTAGAGCTTGGCGTTAAGCCTGATAGTGGATCAAATCAGCAAATATTCCTCCTAGAATCCTCAAAGGAAGAGGTGAAATCCCCGCATAAGAACTCCAAGTGCTAAGTAGCACAATTCTCTACTAAATAGAAGAGAATAGTATTTGTCTAAGTAGACAAGATACTTGGAAATATGATCAATCAACAACCTTCTCTTGTTGTCCTCCTCCTTCTCTTATAGGATGAAAACCTTCTCAAACCCTAAACCACCTCAATGAGTTAACCCTTTTCACATGTGGAGCCTCCATCTAGAACTGCGCTATGTATTCATGAGGTTCATTGCACCTAGACTGCATTTTTGATTTGGTCAAGGTTGACCCAGTCTTGTGATTCAAGCTCATTCACACCTGCAAGATATTGTTTACATGGCCTAGATATGTCTCTGTTTACACGGGCATTGATTTATTCATGGTTTTTTGGGAGTTTTACATGTCCTCCTTCATATTTTATTCATAAACATGAAATGCAAGATAAAATAAGGCAAAATAAGATATTCCCATTAGCTTGGGCTAAATGGGAATATTACATTTGTACTGATATATGTTTTGGGAGTGATGCCCAATTTGACTTGTAACAGGAGGCTTACCAAAAACTAGGAAGGGAAATGAATACCTATTTGTTTTAGTTGACAAGTTCAACAATATGTGTGTTCTGATACCCTATATGAAGACCATCAGTGGAAAAGAAGCAACAAAATTGTTCTTTAGACATGACTAGGTGCACTTTGGGATACCAAGGAGCATCGTTTCAAAAACAGACAATATTTATCAATGCATTTTGGACTACATTGTGGGAGAAGCAGACATGAAGTTGAAAAAATATAAAACTTTCCATCCACAAATAGATGGTAAGAAAAAAGTAGTCAACAAGACTTGGGTGCGGATTTTGAGGGGATACAACCAGAAGCATCTTAAGACCTAGGATGAAAATCTACTATATATACAACATTCTTACAATATAACAGGCCACACTTCTATAGGAAAGTCCTCATTTGAAACATGTTTTGGATATTTTATGCCTTCACCTTTGGACATTGCATAAGGGAAACAAGGAGGAGCGAGGGAAGATCTTGCAATAGAAACCTTGAAAATTGAAAATTATACAGATAATATTAGGAATATCTCTATACAGGTACATGAGACACTGCAAAATTCACGAGAGAAATATGAAGCGATGCATGATCAACATAAAAAATAAAAATTGGAGACAAAGTATGGATAGAATTGAACAAGGAGGGGTTATAGGGGATAGGTAATAAAACTAAGGTTTTTGAGGTATGATCCCTTTAAGATATTGGAAAAGGTGGGTAATAGTGCCCATAATCTTACTTTACTACTGTATATGTGCATTTACCTAGTTGTGAGTGTAGAGTATCAAAAACTATATGAGCCTTCCATGCTAGATCAAGAAGAGGAACATATAATACATTCTATGGAGGATTTGACACAAGATTCTCAAGAAGAGTTGATAAAAGATACAATGTTTCAGAAGAGGTCCAAAACTACAAGGAAATGCAACATGAAATTTGGCAGATTGGGTTGAAAGGAAAAATTCCAAACAAAGCTAAATGATACATTAGAGAGAAGGTGGAGGAAAAATTTCCCCACATCATTACATAGAATGTTTTGGGGACCAAAATCCTCATAAAATAGGGAGGTGTGATTTGGATTGGATCATCATATTCTTTGTCAACTATTTTGATGCTTTCAAAGTGGAAAAAGTGGAGGAAACCAACTCTTGGGACCATTTTTACCGGTGGGACCTAGTTTAGAATGTTGGGGTCTAAAACCTTCTAAGATATTTTTGAGGCATAATTTTTTTTTCCTATTCTACAAAGAGAGACCTTTCCAATGGCGCAAGAATTGTGTCAATCAGAGTCCGCATGAAAAATTTATCCCCCTCAAAAGTTGACCTTCCTATTTTTACCACCATAATTTGAGAGGATGCCACAAAAACCCTCATTATTCATGAAAAAATGTATAACCACATGATTATGATTTATAAGACTCTAGAAGTGTTTATATTGTAACTTTGGTTAAGGGTTAAGGTATTTAAACCTAACACCTTCTAGGCTATCAGGTTGTGTTATAACTGGGCCACTAGGAGGGGAAGGGGTTCCATTCTTTTGAGTGCATTTGTTCCATAGTTGAGAAAGACAAGAGGGATAGAAGGTAGATCACAAAAATAGGATTTGTGCACTGTAGAAACCAATGGGCCACAAGTGACACTTCTTTATACTCGTAGCCATATTTCCATTTAGAGAAAGGGAGTGGATAAACCTCACCTTGTAGCTGGGTTCTTCTCTTAAAAGGTTTTTCTAGGTCATATAATGTGGAAAATGTGTGTGAGAGTTTTTTCACATTTTGTATTTTCTACATACTTTTAATTCGCATGCATACGCTATTAACAATAATCTACAAATATGTAAATCCGAAGATAAATAAAACGGTAATTGTGTAGACCTTGGATTTTTATGTATTTATTTGAATGGAAAGTGGCATCGACCCATGGTATTCATCCATCCATGGAATTTACCTATTTCAGTGGTCCCAAGGTGGATCCCATAGTGGCGGTTAGTCCACGTGATCGATTCCCAATTGAGGTGAGTATGAAAATCGAACATCCTCAAATGCAAATTGAGGAATTGAAATTGGGCCAAGGCTCTCATACCATGGTAGGTTTTCCATTACACCAAAACCCTCAAGCAATAGGCTAGTTTCTAGAAAAAATAAAAATGTGAAATAATCGTTTACAACATCTCATTGGATAGGAGAATCTACTAGACATGCCACTATTATTTTACCACGCAGACTGAAGAACACCATGGTTATGGGTCACCCACAAACCCAAGGTTATGGGTCAACCAAACAAAACCCTTGTCATGTAAGTCTATTTTCTATGACACATACTATTAGTATCACAATTTGTCACAAAAATTATAGGGTATCTCTATCTTTGGATCATTATTTTTCATTGTTATAGGTCATGCACAAACCCATGCTTCATCAAATTCCATTTTCTAGGCAACACACTATTAGTATCATATTTTGTCATAAGAATTACATGGGTATCTCTATCCTCAGATATTATTTCATCATGGTTATGGGTTAACCACACAAAACCCTTCTCTTTAGTGGCTCTTCCTATCCAACAAAGGCTTCTTGGGACATAAATTCATGCAATAGGGACCATTGCTTCTTATGTAGGGAGGAATTATTTGAATGGAAAGTGGCATCCACCCATGGTATTCATCCACCCATGGAATTTACCCATGGTATTGTAAGTGGCATCCACCAATGATATTCATCTTCTCATGGTATTTATCCACCCATGGAATTTTCCCATGGTATTGTAAGTGAAATCCAACCATGATATTCATCAACCCATGGTATTTACCACCCATGGAATTTACCTATGGTATTGTAACTGAAAAAAAAAATATAAGTAACAAGCTTCATCTTGTACTTTCCCTTTTCCACCACAATGTAGCTTTTACAACTATTATATGTTTTAATAAATAAATTATTTGTGGTTTTGTTTACTATGTGTTCTCACATTTTTCTGGAGTTTCAAAATTTTTATATATTGGGGCCCTCCCCCTATGATCTAGATCAAATATACTTTATCAAATTTGTTGTTGTGAACTATATAGTGGAATATCCACGACAATTTGTGGAACAAAAACCCTATTATTGAAGATTTTTAAATTGTAGAGTTGATCAATAGTGACATGGAAATGACTCTTTAAAAATAAAAACTTGCAATTCAACTAGAAAAACTTGATATTGAGCCAATGAGGCCCGTATTTAAGAACAATGCGGCCTTCATAATTCCTTGGGTAAATTTTCTAAGACAAGAGTTGATTGTAGGAAATTCAGATAAGAATATTATTTTCATGTTATTCTTCCTAGTGATCTAGAAATAAAAATATTGATGATTATCTTCTCTACCATCAAAATATATCACTTACATACTATCATTGTTGGAAGTATTGTGATGCCATTTTCTATTGCAATATATTGTTTTAGTAAACATAAGAATATGATAATGATTAATGATGAAGGAATATACTTCTTTTATATTTTCTAATTGAAATACTATAGATTGCATCAATTAAGGAAACTCACGATTACTAGGTTTGTAGAAAATGTTTCACCAAGATAATGATGTTGAGAAAATATTGGTGGTATGGTGGGTTCAAGAAAACTTATCGTTTGTTAAGAGTTATGGGGTAAACACAATGAAAAATCTAATAGATCTCTATATTTATCCAATTCCATTGATATTTTGTTACATGGCGAGGCTAATTATATCCATTTCAAAGATACTTAGGTACTAGTTGTGCATGATGTCATCATAATAAATTATGTATTCAATTCAACAACCATTTTATCATATTCCATGAAAAGAGTTATTGAGAGAGAAAATAACCTAATGGATAATCTTCTCCCCACTTTATAAATGTCTTCTTAGCTACTAAATATTATTTGTTTAAGCAATTATTTCCCAAGATAAAATTGAAATTGACTTTAGTTGGAAAGCCAATTCATGTTTACTATCTGGGGTTATGGGAAAAAAAATATAAGAGAAATTATGGGCGATTGCATGATTAATTTTTTGGATCCATTGTACAAATATATATTCTACAAGGACTGCTCAAAAATAATTGAAAAAATATATGATCTTGTCAAGAAGCATAGGTATTTGGTATTAAGATGAAGACAATATTTATCTTAGCATATATGAGGTGACTAAGTCTCCTTATTTGTTGCCTAAGCATGTTCCAAATGGGTTATGAATGGAGAGTCAAAATATTAGACCATTTTCCATGATTTCATGCTCCTCTACCATGTTCAATATGGAAAGCTTTCATCACCTACAACATGTAAGTTTGATATTATGAGTCAATTAACGCTATGATAGAGTACAAATTCCCATGGGGATAGTTACAAGGGAATGATCCTAAAGGATTGGTTTTGAAACAAAATGTTTAAGTTTTTGTTACTTGGACATATTCTCATGAATATTGAGATTATGATTTTCCTTATGAGAATGAAAACCCTTGGGAAGAGGTGCAAGAAATATTGAAACATAAGGATAAATATAATTCACAAGGCACATTATTAAAAGAGTAAATCTAGGAAAGAGGTTGAAATGATAAAAACAAAATCCTTGAATTTGAGTATTTAAGGAAGAAAGAAGAAGAGGAAATAATAAAAGTAGCTAAAGTATAAAAGATAAGATTGGGAAAAGAAGTAATGAAAAGAAAGTAATAGTTGAACTAGAAAAAACTTGTTAGGAAAGAGATAACCAAAAAATGAAAATAAAACAAGAAAATGGTAAGGAATAAGCTACTAAGATTGAATCAACAAGAAAATAAATAAATAAAAGATGTTGTTGAACCTATAGGGGAGACTATGCAACAAGAAACAAACTCAAAATGGTTATCCTCCTATTGACAAACTAATTTTTTTAATTATCGAATATTTTCTCATTCCAAAATTGGGTACAACTTCAATAAAATATATCAGGAGAAAATATATTGGAACCGAACAAATAGCCTCATACAATGAAATTTTAGGCTTGTTTTTATTTCACCTGAAGGTTTTTGACTTAGTGTAATGGACCCTGAGGCCTTTTCACATTTGTATCACAAAATATGATATTCCCTCAGTGTTGGGTGTGTGTTATATTATTTACACGACTAGACCGAGGAAAGAACCCTAGGGAAAACAATTTGAACCCTATAATAGGTTGGAAAACCTATTTATGGTTTTTTGCGTGGGTTTTTCACATGCGGAAAAAGAAGAAAAAGGAGAAATATTCTCCTAATATTGTATGGTTCATTAACTACCCTCCAAAATTTTATATTTGACCCAATGAAATGAATAAAACTTAGTAAGAGATATCGGTCCATTCTTTTGAGAAAAAAATTCATTAATTTCATTGAATAGAACCTTTTTCGGATTAATTGGACACTTTTATTTCGAAATCAACCACTAGAATCATGATTTTGAGCATGAATATTCCACTGACATATGAAAAATGGTTCTAACCCTTGGGGATGCGGTAATTCATCCAAAAAATTGTCCCATCTGACGCGGTATGAGGGAAGAAGCGGAATATTTATATCAAATCTTTGTGAAAGGAAATTTCAATTCTTTTCTTTCTCCTCTTTTCTTTTCAAATAAAACCCTAATTTCTTATCCTACTCATCTGACTGTTACAGAAGCTTTTGCCTTTGTTCAATACCTAATGACCAAAGTGAACTTTGGTTGGTTAATCCGATCAATCCATCGATGGTCGGAAATTATGATGGTTCTAATGATGATCCTGCACGTATTCCATGTTTATCTCACGGGGCTCTATTCAATCTGGTATCTCTTCACCCAACTGTGCCCAAATCAACTCCTTCCCATGGGTCTCTAGTCAACCTATTATCTCTTCAACCAGATGTCCCTATTCATCTCTGTTACCTACTACTCATGGGTCTCTATTGGACTGGGGTTTATGAATGCTTTGGCATGTATATACATGCATTTTAACATTGAAAGGAATATAATGAAAAATAAATCTGTTAGTCTCGGTTTTGGGATCCAGGGGAAAATCTGTATATATATCTGTTTTATGTTTTAAGTTCTTGTCATTTTTTATTTTCAATTTTTAACCTACACTTAGACTATTAAAATATACTATGGTTTATGGATTCACTCTTCTTTATAAACATATATGGATTTTTAATCTTCTTGCACACTATTGTATCAAACTCGGACTCCTTCCTTTACACCATAATTTCAACGTTGTATTGACTTGGAAGAATTTAGTTTTTATTGAAACAGGAGCGAAAATAATGAAATTTTATTCTTGAACTAGGAATCTAGGGCTAGTTCAAAAAATAAGCCTTAGAGAATGGCTAGAGGACTTCTTTTTCGTAGTTATTTTTTCACCATAGTTCTAATACAATGTTACTTTTTCATAGAGTCTTCTGCAATGGTAATTACTTCAAATTATTTAGTTATTTTTCACATTAATACCTATTATTCCACCATTAATCATTTAAATGGAAGACATCAACAATTTAAAATCTATGATAGTAGGATCATGAAAAGAAAACCAAATCAAGAGCACAAGATTTTACCCTGGGAAAACCCACATGGGGTAAAAAACCTACAACCTTTTATCTTAGAGATATTATTCAATTCAATAAGAGACACGTGATGATCTAGTAATTAATAATGCTTGGTCAAACCTGGTCCACTGCCTCCTAGTCAAGTCATATCACTACCAAATAACTTTGATTTGGTTAGGCTTGATCTTTCACGTAATCATCTCGGTCTTGAAACTTAGTTGTACTTTAGAAATTCAGTCCTTCAACACAATATTTTAGTCATGCAATTCTGGATTACCTTATAAACTCAACCTTCCTATGCCCCAAAATTTGAACCTTATTTTCCTTAGGAATTTATTCATCGTCAACTTATATTCATCCTTTTTCCTCTTCATAATAATACCTCATATTTTTCTTTTCTTCTTGCATAAAATTTGACTTTTTCTCTTCCTCAGAAGATCTTGAATAAAAAATCTGAATTTCTCTTGGAGGGAGGTTGAATGCATCATATATATATATATATATATATAGTGGAATAACTATATGAATGGGTGTTCCATGACAGGCCCAAATTGACTAGAAGTAGGGCCAACTTGGATTTCTTTTGGAGCCAAAAATTAATTTTTTCTCTTTTCAAAATGACATGAAGAACATGCCTTGATATTTACTTTTTGACACTAGCATGAATAACATGCTTTAAATTTATCATTATAAATACATGAAGACCAAAAATATTAATTATGAAGCCCAATCATAGCTACAAAATTCAACAAAAGTCTTACTTTTCTTGCATGAAAAGTTTGCATTTATTTTTTAATTATATTTTTTGTTTATGTCATGTAATTTAAAATTAAATAAATCCAGAATAGTACTCTATGTTTAAAATTTGAGTTATGTTGTACATGAAAAAAAATTTGAATTTGAACGTGATACACTTTTATCTAGTGTAATTAAGCTCAAAATATTGCATTTTTATGTCAAATTAATCTTAAAAGAATAAATTTGTATATTATTCAAGGCCCAACTTGAACACATATTGGATAATGATATAATAATTTATTTTTTTTCCATTTGCATCTCATATATGTAGGTGGCCCACATCTTACTAAACTTTTGAAAAATGCAGTAAAAAATGTGAGACATTTAGAGTGGAGCATTTTTCTACTATGGCATGACATCTCTCCCTTTATGCTTCTCAAGATGCATTTAAATACACAGAGATTATTTTTCACATATATTCAATACCCTTATTTATTTTTATTTAATGCATAGCTTCAAAGAAAATTGAGGTATTTCTTTTCTTTCATTATCGTTGGAGCAATGGAATTTAGAAACTTGTAAGTTGTGACATTAGTTTGGTGTAACTAGATTTTGGAGTAAACTATCATTTTGAATAATATGTATATGTATCAGTTAACAATTTTTTTCCAAATTCATTTATCTTCTTAGATGGATATGAAAATTGGACGTTGGTGGTATGTTATTATGCCATTTTAGGTGTCATATATTTATATCTTATATCAAAGCTTATATTAGATAATGTTAGAAAATATCTCAGAATTTGCATGTAACTTAGTCTTATTGGGATTCTAAATATTCAGGTGGCATAATATAAGTTTTTGTTTTTAAATGATAGTTTAAAGATATGCAATGGATAACCATCAAATACTTTACCTAAGAATTATTATATACTTTCAATAAGAAAAATAAACATGTTTCAAATGTTCCAAAATTTTTGTTGAAACGTCGACAATTGTAGTTATCAAATTATTATAATTTAAATAATTTTTATTTTTATTTGATATGTCTATAAGTTAGATTAAAGGGAATGGTCTATAAGTAATACACCAAGCTAAAAATTATTTTTCAATTTTCAATGAATTCTTTTGTCTAAAAGCTAAACTAGTTAAATATGATATGGAGCTCTATTATAGTGAGTTTGTTATGATTTTATTCTATGTTGCTTTAATACACATAGGTTTTGTTGTATGTATTGATTTTACTAAATTTCAGTGATAAATAGAAGGAATCATTTGAACAAAGCATGATTTTATGACATTTAATACTTATAAGTGTTTTCTCTCTAAAAATATGTTGAAATATGTAACTTGGGAGGTACTCCCACAACCACTGGGATATTGGGTTTTTGAGGAGTTGACCCAAAAAATGTGCTTGTGGGCTCTGTACCCAGGTCATTGGATTTGTACCCAAAGCAATGGGTGAAAGAATGTTATGCACTTGACTTGTTAGATGAGCCAAAACATAATAAATACGAAACAAAATAGCCGAGACAGATAGATATCACCAAAAAATTGACAACTAACAGAGATATTTCATTATGCAGAAACAAGATACAATGTTCACTTTCCTCATTGAGGGGGTAGCCTCCAATAGAGCAGATCTCAATTATAATACCACAAAATACTTCTACCTTCTATATAAGGATACTTATAGCCTAATAACATCCAAAAGTATAACTACTAGTGGTCCCTAACATAATCATGGGTTAACCACCTTATTTATTAACTAAGCCCCATTTATAACTAATTGTAGTCCCTTTTATAGAATGTGGGTTGACCACTTACAATTATTATTAATGTGGATAACCACTTACAGGCTTTATTAACTCAACCAACTAACTCATAATAGGCCCTCATGGGCTTATTACATAAATAAAGAGGTTAGGGTTGGACCTTAACATTCCCTCCCTCATCAAAAGCAACCTTATACTCAAGGCTGAAGTTGCTGAAACTATTGAAGAATGGTGGTTGGTTCCCATGTCACATCTTCTGGAGAGGTGTCTTTCTACTTGACTAGCACTTCCTTGATCCTACGAAGATGATGTTCGTGAGTATCCAGGACCTGTTTTGGTTGGAGCCAAAGTGAGCCTTCCTCACCTAATTCTAGAAAATTTGTTTGAACCCTGAAATTGTTCCCCAACAATTTCTTGAGGCACAAGACATGAAATATTGGGTGGATTCATGAAGTGGTTGGTAAAGTCAGTTTGTAGGTGATGGCTCCTATATGCTGAAGTACCTGATAAGGCCCATAGAATTTGGGTGCGAGTTTCTGACATCCTTTTTCTTTGAGAGAGATCTACTTATATGGTTGGAGTCATAGGAATACTTGGTCACCAACTTGAAATGACCGTTCGGATCGATGTTTATCGGCTTGTTGCTTTGTTTTGTTCTGCGCCTGATGTAGATTATCTTTGAGATGAGCGATCATGATGTCACAGTTCTATGGGAGCTGATCAACTGCCTACACTTCGGAACAGCCAGGGAGGTAATACATTGGTGACGATGGAATTTGTCCATATACAACCTCATAAGATATCATCTTGGTGGCTTCATGATATTTAATGTTATACAACCATTCAGATAGAGATATCCATTGGACCCATTAATGTTGATTTTCATAAGTGAAAAAACGTAGATAGGTCTCCAAGAATTTTTTGATTATCGATGTATGACCATCGGTTTGGGGATGATAAGATGTACTGAGTGGGAGTTGCGTTCCCTGGAGCTTGAAAAGTTCCTGCCAAAATTTGTTGGTGAAGGTGGGTTCACTGTTTGAAAAAATAGAAGCTATCATGCCATGTAGTTTGAATATCTGGTCCATGAAAATTTGTGCCACCAATATAATTAGGGTAAATGGGTGGGGTAGAGCACAAAAATTGGCATATTTTGAAAGCCTATCAACAACCAGCAAGATAACTAGTTTTTTTCTAGACTTTGGAAGACCTGTAATAAAATCCATGGAGATGTCTGATCCAAAATATTTTGTTTGAGATATGTTAAATAATTACATGTAAAAACTGAAGCTTAAACAAGAAACTTTAAAGGCATAAACATAAGAAGAGAGAAGCAATTAACATCATGGAAGAAGACACATAATTGGTATAGGAGTTCGTCCAGGAGGGACTATGTCTCTGGGCCCTGCTCAATTAGTGGGGAGGCCCTCTTTCATTAAGTGGCAGTAAAAATGAAAGTATAAGTATTAAATGAAAAATTACACCTTTATACCTCCATAGTTGAAAGTGATTGAAAGTTGTAGATCTCTGATGAAGAAATGGACAACACCATTGGGTTCGTGGCACTGAGAGGTGTAGAATCCATATAAAAGTTTCTTGAATTTGACAAAATGAAAATCTGGACCCTCTGGAAAATGGCTCAGATCATGGTTCCACTACCCTCCTGCACAACGCTCAGGGTTCCACCTATCTCATATTTCATGCATGTTGTTGGCCTGCCTGGGCGCACTTCTAAAATGAAGAGTTTAAATATTAGAGTGTGGGTGGACTTCACCAAGTCCGTCGTTGGTGAGTTGGTTCCATATCCATGTATTGGGGGAGGGGGTCAGCTGGTCAAACCCCACCCCCTTCGTAATGAGGCTTGAAATTTATTTAAAAAAAAAACGTGCAGTATTTTTTTAAACCTCACCATATATTTAAATATAAAATATGGGGTATTTAGGGGGCCAGGCCTGCATTGTGTGGCCCGCCCCCATATCCTGTCGACCTCTGTATGAATATGTGGCATGAGGGTGTTGGGTTGATGGTGGTGTTAACAACCCTCGCCACCCATAATTCATATATGGTTTTCGTATGTTGGTCAAGTGGTTGGGAGGTAGGGTCATGACCACTACCCACCCCCAATATAATTACTATTTTTTATATCCGTTGGATGGGGAGGGTAGGGGTCATGGCCCGCCCTCCCAATTTATTTATTTATTTTTAAACAAAATGCACCTTTTGAAAAATCCAGAATTTAACCAAAGGATTAAAATTAAAGGACCCACAATTTAGCCTGGAATTTGACCAAAGTTGGTCGGAATCTGGTGGCCAGGTTTCTGCAAATTTGTTGCCTCCTTAAGCTGCCACATCACCAAGTCAACCCTCAAACTTTGACTGGTCCTAACTCCTTCATATGGACTCAGAATTGAGTTTTGTCTGCATTGTTGGAATAAAAAAGAGGAGATATTAAACTTGACACTAATTTGCCACATTCATGAAACTTTTATTTTGTAGCCTTTGTACTTAAGCCACTTGTACTAGGAACTGTTCGATCCACCTAGTTGATTCCTCCCCATTGAAGAGATTTTGGACCCAAAAATCCTTATCAATCAACAAGAAAGTGAGGGAATTTCTCCCTAACCTTCTCCTTTTCAATCCATTTAGATTTAATTGGGTGCATACCTTTGAAACCAACATAGAGATATTCCACATCTCGTTGAGAAGTCCTTGTTCTTTGATCGGGAATAATGTCTTCAATAAGTTCATCGAGATACTCTGGTGCAAATTCATCCACTGTAGGAACTGATCCTATCTCCTCAGTGTCCATAATCAGTGGTGGTTCATAAAGCTTCAGATTTTTGACATTGACGACTGAGTATATCTACATGTATATAGGCAAGTCGAGTCGGAAAGCATTATTCCCAATCTTCTCCAATATGGTAAATGGACCATACTGAATTGGTCGCAATTTCTTGCCTTCCCCCTTCATTTGATCCTTGTTGATATCGAACCACACCTTGTCACCAACTTGAAATTCATGGTCGACTCAGTGCTTATCATGTTAGGCCTTATATCAAGCCTGACTCTTTTCCAACTTCTCTTGCACTGCTTGGTGAATTGTCTGTATCTTCTAGATGAACCGCTGTGCCTTGTCCCTATCATCATGTTAACTGACGTCTTCATCCCTTCCATATATCATGTTAAAAGGGTCCTTTGGTAAGTAACCAAAACATGTCTCAAATGGTGAACGTTGCATAGAGAAATGCACTGCTCGGTTGTAGGCATGCTGCACATATGGAGGAAGCTCATCCCACAACTTGGGATGTTTGCTTCAATAGCCCCACAACAAGTGTACCACAATATGATTGACCACCTCTATCTTTCCATTGGTTTGTGGATGGAATTTCGTACTTCTCTTCAATTTGGTGTCCATCATTCACCACAAGCTGGTCCAAAACTCTCCAAGGAAGCGAGAGTCTCAATCTGAAACAATCAATGTGGGAAACCGAAATTGGACCCAAACAAACTGAAAGAAAAGATAAGCAGTCTGCTCACTAGTGACCTAATTTTTACAAGGAATTAATATTCAAATTTTACTAAAGTTATCTACGACAACATACAAATAGTCATGACCCTTTCTAG